>OW028580.1:27992895-28592895 GCA_932294295.1 Alitta virens | reverse complement strand
TGTCATCAGCCTTTCATCAGCATGAATTATTATTTCCATTGATGCTGAAACGAGAATGCAAGGCAAACATTTCATTGTGAAAGTCTGCCAGCACCCCATTCAAAAGCCATCATTTACCTAAATTTTGAACATTATCTTTGATATTCATGAGTTTGTTCCTCATCCTATGACATGCCCTGGAGCTATACTCTATCAGTTTGAAATTATGGTCATGAGAAAGCCAATCTATGTAATTTATTACCCTAATTTACTCCAACAAGTTGGTTCCTGTCTATCGTTTTCTGATATGGACTGTTATTTTGTAGTCACAACAGTCATTCTATCATTAAAGCATCTCAGTTGGGCACTTCGTATTCAATATAGGTATCAGCTTTTCTATGATGCATGCTATAATTTTTTTTAGATACTTAGAATATTCAACTTACAATCTCACTTACTTTGGTTACATAGTACACTATGGAACTATGACACAGCCAACTAATGTGCCGATACCACCATCTTGTTGATGGAGATTTGACACACCCAGGGACAATATAAACAGGTGGCTGCCATCTGTAACAAGCCACCAGACGCCCGCTTCACTCAACTGACACCCAGCAGTCTGATGAGAGCCTTTTTTCATCACCAGTATATCCCAGCGGCTCTTTTTGATGGCTGCCTTCATTTCATCCACTTCTTAAAAGGCCATCTTCCTATGAACTGCAATCAACATCCCTGCAAAGGCATTTAAAAGAGGATATGGCCAGAATTGAGCATCACTTAACTTGCAAACGGGAAGTCTGCATTACGTATAAGAAAATGATATGCTTTCTTTGACTGCCACTGGATTGGATATAATGAGATGTCATAAACCTAAAATAGAGCTCAATCCCAATCCTCTATCAGCTTCATGTCATCCTGTACACTCTGAACATGTTTTACACAGTCATGTCTCACTACAACGGGCTTCAATTATCTGAATGTCTCACTATCTGAACAGCTCTTTTGGGGACACATATCTTGCCTATTTTAAACTGTGTTATAATGACTATCAATAGTGTGTGCGATAGACGAGAAACCTTTAATACATAGCCTTACCTACATTCCATTTGAGGGAAGCATTTTGCCTTTACAAATAATATCTAGAAATAGCTATTTCCGATTTAAGTTATTGGAGTACTTATGTGCTTGACACATCTTAATGTAAGTAAACCATGTGCGCAAGGGGCTAAAATAGAAACAATGACATAATCCTAAAGTATGGAAGCAGAAAGTTTATCTCAACTTTGTGACATAATATCTATGGAAGGGCTAAATATGCTTGCCTAGTGTCATTTTCTTGAATGAGTTTTATGTTTGGCTCATGAGAGGTCACAGCAGCCTCCCAGCTGGAGTGTTTCAATCCCCGAGGTTGCCCGTGATTCAACAGAGGGTAGCCTGAAACCACTAACAATAGTCAACAATAGCCACGATGGGACACTGTGGTCATACATCTTGCATTTATGAAGATGCAGTGATGGCTGATGCAACGATACCATGTTACTGATACAGCAGATTCTGATGAAAGTGATAGTCATCCTGCGGCTAGGACCTGCTGCATCTTTTAGAGTTTGGACACCGATGAATTGCACACAGCTTATACTAATGATGGTTGTCATTTATATCAGTCTAATTATATATCCCATGCTATTATGTTATTCTTGTGCAGTATGGTGCTCATAATATTGTCACTCAAGATATCTTCACAAGAGGAAAGGCATAGTGCAAATAATGAACTCTTTGCGGGTAAGCCATGTTGTGTCTGTCGAAAATGTTGTTCATTTACAGTTGCTATAGTAAATTCCGAAGATGTAAGTAAATTTAAATCATATCATTCATACTAGACTGCTAATTGATGTCATAGCACAAAACACTATTATGTTTAGTCATCAGATGTGACAAACCACCATTATTGAGTGCCACAAGCTCTTGTTGCTAGTTGTCAACCTTTCATCTGTTTGCCTGGAGTGACAAGTAAGTTTTTGTGCTAGATTTTTGCTCCTGAGCAAATCTTACTTTGTTGCTGAATTGCTGGATGTCCCATCAAGAAATACTGAATGATATCTGTATTAAACTATCTCATTCTCAAGCGACTTGTAAAGGCAGGGCATTGGCTAATGCTTCTGTCAATATCCTTAAGTCCAAAGATGACCACCTTTGATAATGAAATATCCCAGTACAGAGATGGTCTTTCAGTGATTTTGTGTAAAAAAGTGGTGGCCATCGATTTATCTATGTTAAGCCTGCACTATTTGAAGACACTTTCTGGAGTCAGTCATCTGATCCTTTTCCAATATAATTATCTTCAGGTTGACTTCTAGCAGCTACCAACTCTATGACAATATACAATAATTTCTATAATGAATTTTATTCTGAAATCATGTAGCAGTTATTGGATTTCATTAAAAGTGTGCAATCCTAATCCATCGCTAAGAAAACAGGTAATCTACTAAGTAAGGCCTTTTCTTCTGACACTATCTCTTGGTTTTCCAAGTGTCCTGTTGCTATAAAGAAACCGTTGTTGGTATGAGCGTCCATGCTTTTCCAATTGTCCTCTTGCTAAAAGGAGACCTTGTTTCAGTGAGTCAGATATGGATGCTCATGGAACTGTGGGATGTCAGCTCAACAAGTCAAGTGTCTGTGAATGGCCCTCAATTAAAGAGTGGTTGTCAAGAATGTGACCGGGTAATTTGGCATTTAAGGAGGTACAACAGGGGCTTGATAGTGCCCAAGATATTCTTATCCCCCATGCATCTCAGTTGCTGACATAGTAACTGGGTCCACACAGTCTGCCTGATGTGCCAAGACTCACAAAAGCTACATGAAACATGAGCCATTGGCCTTATTTTGAATACTCCACAATATCAAGAACATTTACAATACCATATAACACATAATTGATATATTTCCCTGGTATTTTGTTAATAGGATATAATACAGGTAATATATTGCACTGCAGTTTGATTGATGCCACTAAGTAAGCCTAGAATTATTAGTATAGTGCACACTGTGTCCTCAAGCCAAATTTATGCCCAGGTTCTCTACAGTACTATCATTGCGGCAATATATCAGAATAAGCTTTTTAATTAAGTAATTAGTGAACCAACCGTTATTTATAAATGATATACTAGAACGTTAGAATAATAAAGAGTCAATCATCACTAGGTAGGCAATTCCTTAATATGTCCTTCTCAGTGCACAAATGTTCATATGTCCATATCAAAAGAACATCCAAACCTACTGTCAAGCACTTTAGGCCAATGCTATCAAATATCACATAGCTGTCTCTAAGGGCAGAGTGCAACCTCGGAATTGAACTTGGGACCTCTCATTCAGGCAGTAAGAATGTTTGCCATTACACCCAAGTGTCACTCCAGGTAACAAACACCCTGCTAACCATTCACTACTTGTTCACACACAATGGACACTGGACACACTGTCCAAGCAACCCACCACAACTGCCATGTGATGTATGAAAGTGAGGGCTCAAAGAAAGCAGTGAATTATTGGGTGGGGAGTGGGCCACTGAATGAAAATATATAAAACTTGCTAAAAAACATTTGGGCAAACAACAAACTTTGGGATTGGTCAAAGCTACTTATAACAGCATGACATCACATCAACACTCATGTGTGAAATGCAGTCAGTTTGATTGAATACTCTAAAACAAATGTGCATGCTACCCCTAAGCAGATTTGATGAATCAGATCGTACTGAGAGTGATTTGTACACAGCAGTATTTCCTTCTCATTGGTTCACTGAGCATAAAGGAATGAACCATCATACTCACATAATTTGTGGATTTTATTATGTATTTTGAATTTATGGTGGTGACAGTCTATCTGGTGTCTACTTGGTGAGTTGTAAGCATTATGCTTTAATTGGGTCATTCTACCCAAAAAGCCGGTGACTACATAAGCAAACGCAGGATCCATTTTTGGCTATTTTGTTTCTTTCACACATTGTTATTACTCTAGAAGACATAAACTTTCAAATAATATGACATGATATTGTCTGTCTATGAGCCTTACCACTTTTTTGGGTATCTCATTTACATTCTAACAGCTTTATTCAAGTGTCCCACTACTGAGGTTCAGCAGTTCTTACTTGCTTAATATGTCTTAAAATATAAAAAATCTATCAAAATGTAGCATAGAAATGGTACCAAATAGCTCTCACATGAAAAAGTGGTTCATGAAATTTGCAGAAATATTTTTTAACACAAAGTATGATAAAAATTCAGTCCCACACTTTTAAGTCATTACCATAGGTGACGTAACCCAGAAATCATGTGTTATTCTTTACTACGTCATAGCGGCCTGACATGTGTTAGCTGCAAGGCCACTAAATTTTAAGGAAGTGTGACATTTATATCCTTTGAAACACTTCATTATGTAGAGTACATTTTTTAGGTATCATTACCAAACGGTTAACTGACTGCCATTTAGCAAAATCACTATGTGAGGGCCATGACAAAGTAAAATTACAGCTCGCAAATCTGCTATTTTCCAACATTTTATGCTCTTATAGCAACAAAAATAACCAAAATGAAATTATATTTTGTTACATGAGAAGGTACTGCTCATCAAGAGATGTGTATCATTAGGCAACACCAATGTAATGCCATATACTATGGTTGTGGGAAGTTGATATGAGAAAAATATTGGATTCGACCAAAAAAAGTTTACAAGATTTTTTTTCCAAACGTAAACACCATTAATATTCACATCAATTATTTCACCTAGTGATTGAGTTTTTTGTTTTTGTTGCTTTAAAAAAAAGTCCTTTATATTCCATAGCAAATATTTTAAATATTTGCTGTTAATAATAGACTAAATTGAAGGAATCACTGCAGTATGACAAAATAACACGTGTCATTTACAGACAATGATCACCACTGTTAGGTCTTTCTTTTTCACTCAGAATTGCCAATCAAATATTATGTAGTCTACACGTTCTTTCAAAATATATCACGTTTATTGAATTACTCCATCAATGGCTGCATTAAAATATCAGCTAATGCCACATAAAGGCCTCCAGCGCATTGAGGCCATAGATCATGACAGGAGTGACCCAAAGTCATCAATAGGATTCAATAGTGTTCACGCAGCAATGAAGACAGCTATGTAGGTTATAAGGATATCTAAGGTTGGGTTGGCTTGGTTTGCTCAGGTTAGGTTGGGCTAGTGTGGGTTAAATCAGATTAGATCAAATTAGGTAAGATTAGAGGTCAGTTACTTCAGGCTAGATTAAATTTATTAAGGTTAGGTTAGGCTAGGTAAGGTTAGGTAAGGTCAGGATAGGTTAGGTTAGGTCATGCTGACTGGATCTACCAGACTTTTGACAAATCAATCATACACTGAATTGCAATTTGATGTTTTCGAAAGAATTGTTGTAGTTTAGAACCTCATTATTGGGACTTCAAACTGGGTGTCTGTGTCTGCTAACAAATTAATACCTCATATCATCGTTGACTTCTGGAAGGGAGTAAGCTAGATCCAAGGACCAAATTAGGTACAATTACGATCCTTAATGTTTTGGTGTGTTCTTATGAGATTTGGTGGATAGAGCCCTAACCCTACATGATTAACTTGGACCTTTATTGGTGTTGTAATAATTATGTAGAATAATCTTTTACATCTGTGACATCATGAGGGTTCTGCAGCCACTGATTGGTCAATTCTGTAAACTGTGATGCTCAGTAGAAGGTGTGACATCATGCCCACACCAAGCAAACCTAGTGGGAATGGAGTGTGATTCATTGTTTACTATTCATTCAGCACAATGAAAGCCCAAAGATTATTTCTTTTGCACTTATTTTGGGCTACCTGAAGCACTGTTGCTGATCAGAAACAGCAACCATTAATTGATTTAGTCAAAGAAATTAATTGCTAGACTGTGTTGATTAGGTCTTAATTATGTTTGGCTCGAGTATTGTTTTGTTTCATTAGGAAATAAAGCATGAAATTTATGCAAACACAGAGAAAACTGTGACATCATGCTCTCAGAATCAAGAAAAAACTGAAGAGTGTTCATACATAATTATTACAACGATAACAAGTTCTAGGCTGAAATGTAAACACACAGTACCTGCACAACAGCCAAGCAACTGCAAGTGAATTATTCTGAGGTTAGAGAGTACCTCAGTTGACAAATGAATAGATTGGAGGTCACCTGAGCACATTTATCATTTGTTTGTTATGGCATCAAAGGTACCCAACAGCTATTCTTCTTAATGTCTTTGTTGTACAGTGGAGCCCACTCGGAAAATGTGTCGAATTAAGACCAATTTTCCACCTAACTATATATGCTTGAACACTTCCATAAGGACCACTTCATGATTAAAACACATAACTAATCATAATAAAGAAGTTGCACAGTGTGTTCTTCAGTATCAAATAAGGATACTGGATTATGTAAGATATAAATCAGGACATATGGCATGTAGGCCTAAGTTAACCTCGCCTATAAAACAACCCTTGATGAATCTTTTAATGACTTAAATAGTGAGGTGGTGGTCATTGAGAGGTAAATTGATGGTCCAAAACTCAGTGGCCTTGCTTGTGAGGTAGTCTTAATAGTGGTGGAGAATTTTTTGTGGAATCAGAGTGGTATAACAGTTCTCTCTGGTGGCTAAAAAGTGTGATCATTGTGACTGCATTATAAATACTCATTCCAATGAGGGAGCAAAACCATGCAAAATTTTCCCAGCATCAGCTCCTCGCAATCATGACAGAACAACACAAGTGGAAGTAATATCAATACAACAGCTGTGACTGGAAGGGAAAATCTGTTGCAAATCAAAGTGGCCAAAGAACGCAGTGCACAAGTTAAATCTAGTAGCGCCTATAACTAGCCTGGTAAGCAAAGGAGGAATATGAAAACAGCCAATAATGCCTTATGGAAACTTGAAATCAACACGGGCAGCTGTAAGCATTGTGACATGCTAGCCACAGGGCTGATGATTTTTTACAGTTGTTGCTTTTATCTGGCCCCAGGGATCCCAGTGCAGTCCTGCCATCCAGATGACATGAGGGAGATAAACCCAAGATATCTCTTGGCTATTGTCAGATCTTGGCGGTTAGAGGAATGCGAATCACATTCTGACAGCTATTGAGGTCCTCCCCTCTGATCTTGAAGTCTTTAGGAGCAAATCACAGAAATGAGCATTGAAGGTCTTGGCATGTGTTTTTGACTCCAAAGGTCTCTCTGTATGTCAACTACTTGAAATGACTTTTTACATCAGTGAAAAGATTTCCATTGATGAAATGTCTATTCATCAAAGGCCAAAATATCAAATCAAAGAAAAAATTATATTATCAAGTACAATCGTGACTGTACCGCACTAAATAAACAGTGTTATTCTGACTATAAATATAATAACATTCACAAAAAATATCCCTGATTAACTCATTGCTCAAAACACTTATACACATGTCATAGGTATAAGTATGTAAATCATGTTATGAGCAGGTGAAATAATTAAAGATGGCAGAGGCAATCTAATCCCAGATGGTCTGTCTTCCACTCATAGATGTATCATAATGTGGGCATCAATTTAATCTGAATGTATGTCATAGCAAGTCAAAGATCCAAGCATGCCTACATTAGCTTAAAGCCCCGTTCCCACATAGCCGAGTTACTCGTAGTCAACTCGTAGTAATAACAAAAATTACGTAACACCCAAAATTCGAGGAGTTGGCGACGAATTTTTGCGGAAAAAATGACCAGGAGTGACTCGCCGAGTTACTCGCCGAATTACTCGCCGAGTTACTCGGCGGGTTCAGCGAGCGACTCGCCGAGTACCAGGAGTGACTCGCCGAGTACCAGGAGTAACTCGCCGAGTACCAGGAGTAACTCGCCGAGTACCAGGAGTAACTCGCCGGGCGAAGCAAGGTGTCTACGACAGCGACGAGTCACCCATCGAATGATAGGCCGACGCCAGCCTACCTGCATTCTCAGATGAATATCTCGCTTAATATTTGGTCTATTTTCGATCTGAAAAAACCTATGGAGTCACTATGAATTATACTACAAAACAATCTTTATTTGACGAAAATCGGACTAATATTAAGGGAGCAGTAGCTTTTTAAAGAAGCGCTCAGCTTTCTGCATTAATACAGTCTGGGCGCGGACGCTTCAGGGAGCACCAGTATAAGTAAATTAAATATAGCAAATAAAATCACAGATCAAATCACAAATACTAATTACAATATCAATATTAGATTTAAGTTTTACAAAATATACACAAATTTATACTGATCATAATATCACAATAAGATTCAAATTAACACAAAAAGATAAGAAAGTTATACAAATATAATCATTGCCTCGTAATTACAATTAAATATATTGCTTTTAATTAATGAAAGCAATTACATATTTTTGTAATTGTGAATGACAATCAAGACAATGTCATATTACTGTGTCATCTTTGAACAAACCATGAAATGACAGGTCAAAGAACCCCAATTTAGGCAATTAGGCAATTGACACATGTATCGAATTTGCTGTATGCTCTACACCAATTCTTTGTATCATTCAAAATGCTAATAGCAATTACTGTGTCATCTTTGAACAAACCATGAAATGACAGGTCAAAGAACCCCAATTTAGGCAATTAGGCAATTGACACATGTATTGAATTTGCTGTATGCTCTACACCCATTCTTTGTATCATTCAAAATGCTAATAGCAATTGACATAACAGTCATGGCAGTTGGCAGAATGAGTAGAAATGAATTGCAATAAAGCTCATCCAAACAATGTATATAAAATGGTCAAAAATATTGACCACACCATTCATGTCAGGGCCATACACAGAGCACCTTGCCGCCGCCAGACTACCTGCCTTCTCAGACAAATATCTCGCTTAATATTTGGTCTATTTTCAATCTGAAAATCTGTGTGGAATAAGTATGAACTCGACTATAATTCAATATTTATTTGACGAAAATCGGACTAATATTAGGGGAGCAGCAGCCTTTTAAAGTAGCGCTCAGCCTTACCTGCATTGATACAGTCCGGGCGCGGACGTCTGCGAGAGCACCACTGTTTGCCTCCGCCAACTTAGCTGCCTTCTCAGACGAATATCTCGCTTAATATTTGGTCGAAAACGCGTATGGAATCAGTATGATTTATACTACAATTCAGTCCTGATTTGACGAAAATCGGATTAATATAAATGGAGCAGCAGCCACCGCAAGACAACTGCCTTCTCAGACAAATATCTCGCTTAATATTCGGGTTTTTTTAAATCCGAAAATACGTATGGAATCACTATGAATTATACTACAAAACAATCTTTATTTGACGAAAATCGGACTGATATTAGAGGAGCAGCGGCCTTTTATATTATATACGACCCCCTACGCTGATGATGCATGTACTAAAGGTAGAACTCGGCGAGTTACTCGGCGAGTTACTCCTACAACTCGGTGAGTTACTCCTACAACTCGCCGAGTTACTCCTCGCACTCCTGAACATCCCCCCCGAGTGTAATACGAGCGAAAATAGCGCCGAGTAACTCGGCGAGTTCGAGGAGTAACTCGGCGAGTTCGAGGAGTAACTCGGCGAGTTCGAGGAGTAACTCGGCGAGTTCGAGGAGTAACTCGGCGAGTCATGGCCGAGTTTTTGGACTCCTGGATAATTCGCCGAGTGTGCCGTGCAGCACGGCATACTCGGGAGACTCGGCAAACTCGGCTCCAAATCTCACGAGTTCGCTACGAGACTCAGGAGTTACTCGCCGAGCATCTCTCGAGTGCGAGGAGTAATCGCCGAGTTTAGTAAGAGTTGGGCCCGAGAGGCGTGTTACGTAATACTACGAGTTGACTACGAGTAACTCGGCTATGTGGGAACGGGGCTTAACAACAGGCTATGCAACAATACTCTGTAATAAGCTTGCACTCTGCTTTACTTTCAGAGTTCTTAGCTATGGTAACATCTAGTACATATTATGAGCCTGTTTATCATCTGCATTGCATATAATGCCCTTTCATGGGCATTTAAGTTATCCCTGGGTTAAAACTTTAGAGATATATGTGAGTAGGCTACCACACTTCTTAAAGCAGTAGGTAAGGAGATTGATTAACATTTAATGGCACTCTTAACCCTTGGTGGAAGAGTTAGGCATGCAAAGTGGTAATAACCTTCTATAGAGTACGTCTGGGCATGTCTCTTGGCTGTAAATGCATTAGTGGATGTTGTTGCCAGATGTGAACTCTTTTGCCTTGTAACAACATGTGTGTGCAACAAATGAGAAAGAGCAAATGTAGTGACCCCATCCATGTCAAATAAATTGAGGCAGCAGTGTGGCTATTGAATGAGCTACTGGTTCCTGAACAGTTTTCAATTCAAAGATAGTGTTAATAGAGGATATTGTTTTAATGAATTAAGTCTTACTTTTCAGTGAAACTTGTTTAATTTCAAATAAAGCTGAAGTGGACTTTGATGATACTTCTATAAGTGGAATGATGTGCCTTTTTGGACAATGACAACAATATAATTACTGATTCCATAGATATGATACATATCAGTCCCTAATAACCCTCATCTAACTGGTCATGTGTGGCCGGATAACACAAAGAACTCAATCACAATTAGGCAGTTCTTTGATTAAATTGTCTTGATTAAATTGTCTTATCAGCCAGTACAAACAGCAACTGGAGTCCAAATTTCCATTATCCCGCATCTAATTAACACAACCTCCATTATGTAATTTATGCATCATTAAACTTAATCCAGTATTTCAAGAGGAATTGATTTACTGTAGTGTGTGTAGATTTATACTTTACTTTGTTGATAGCCATGTTTATCTACTCATGACCCCAAGATTGTTGATAATGCTATTGAGATATGATATCCCAAAATGGCTTCTTGGATCTATAGAAGATCAGATTAGCTTCTTGCTTGCGGTGATATTATGGATACTGGCTTAGCTATTTTTCGCTTGCAAGACACAGTATGTATAAGTGGGAAAGGGAATCATTTGATTAAATCAAGGTACGTTCTGTGATATGCAAGCATGGTGTTCTACAGCTATAGCCTTCTTTATAAAATGTCAAATTTTTTTGCAATGTAGGAAATCAAATCATAGGCAATCCTTTTCCTAATTTCATGAACTATTATCAAACTTATGCACATGTCATCAGCCTTGCATCAGTATGAATTATTATTTCCATTGATGCTGAAACGAGAATGCAAGGCTAACATTTCATTGTGAAAGTCTGCCAACATCCCATTCAAAAGTCATCATTGACATCTACTGCTTAAATTTTGAACATTATCTTTAATTCATGAGTTTCTTCCTCAGCCTGTGACATGCCCTGGAGCTATACTCTATCAGTTTGAAGTTATGGTCATGAGAAAGCCAATCTATGGAATTTATTACCCAAATTTACTCCAACAAGTTTGTTCCTGTCTATCGTGTTCTGATATGGACTGTTATTTTGTAGTCACAACAGTCATTCTATCATTAAAGCATCTCAGTTTGGCACTTTCGTCTTCAATATGGATATCAGCTCTTGTATAATGCATGTTATAACTTTTTTTTAGATACTTGGAATGTTCAACATACAGTCTCACTTACTATGGTTACACCATACACCATTGAACTATGACACAGCCAACTAATGTGCTGATACCATCGTCTTGGATGATGGAGATTTGACACACCCAGGGTCAATATAAACAGGTGGCTGCCACCTGTAACAAGCCACAAGACGCCTACTTCACTCAACCGACACCCAGCAGTCTGATGCGAGCCTTTTTTTATATCCCAGCAGCTCTTTTTGATGGCTCTCTTCACTGCATCCACTACTTAAAAGGCCATCTTCCTATGATCTACAATCAAGATCCTTGCAAAGGCATTTAAAAGAGGATATGCCATAATTGAGCATCACTTAACTTGCGAATGGGAAGTCTGCATTACGTATAAGAAAATGTTATGCTTTCTTCGATTGCCATTGGATTGGATATAATGAGATGTCATAAACCTAAAATAGAGCTCAATCTCAATCCTCTATCAGCTTCATGTCATCCTGCACACTCTGAACATGTTTTACACAGTCATGTCTCACTACAACGGGCTTCAATTATCGGAATGTCTCACTATCTGGTCAGCTCTTTTGGGGACACATATCTTGCCTATGTTAAACTGTTATAATGACTTTCAATAGTGTGTGCGATAGACGAGAAGCCTTTCATATATAGCCTTACCTACATTCCATTGTGTATACTCCCATCACAGAGTTCCTCCACATAAATCATTAAAAAAACATAGAAACAAATGCAGACTGTTTATGCACACTTGCTTTGCCTCTTCCTTGTTGTTATGACAGAGAAGTAGTTGTTAACAGGATGTTTTGCCAGTGTGAATGTATTGCACCAGGACTGTTGTAAATCCTTTGTGGCAGTGCCTGTGCCGGATAAATACTGTTGAAGTACTGCTCTTCTTGTACAATGTAATTACAAGACACCAACTGCCGGCAAGCATGCAGCTTAATGCAATGTCTTGGTAAGAATATATGAATAAACATTTAGTAATAGTCAACAATAACATGACATTATCAGGACTTATGTTCTGGAAGGCCTGCCCACCATTTGCACAAACATTTAAGTTTTAGATGACAATGGCCTTAAGCATCATGTATCTAGAGGCCTAATGAGGCATAATTGTTTCATGTCTCAGGTACTAAATGGTATCAAACTTTTTGTAAATATTTTCATGCTCAGAGGATGTCCCAGGAGCCAACCAGACTTGCATTTTGATCCACTGTAAATACAACATGATTTGAGGGAAGCATTTTGCCTTTACAAATAATATCTAGAAATAGCTAATTCTAATTTAAGTTATTGGGGTACTTATGTGCTTAATGTAAGTAAACCAAGTGCGCAAGGGGATAAAATAGAAACAATGACATAATCCTAAAGTATGGAAGCAGAAAGTTTATCTCAACTTTGTGACATAATATCTATGGAAGGGCTAAATATGCTTGCCTAGTGCCATTTTCTTGAATGAGTTTTGTGTTTGGCTCATGAGAGGTCACAGCAGCCTCCCAGCTGGAGTGTTTCAATCCCCGAGGTTGCCCGTGATTCAACAGAGGGTAGCCTGAAACCGCTAACAATAGTCAACAATAGCCACAATGGGACACTGTGGTCATACGTCTTGCATTTATGAAGATGCAGTGATGGCTGATGCAATGATACCATGTTACTGATACAACAGATTCTGATGAAAGTGATAGTCATCCTGCGGCTAGGACCTGCTGCATCTTTTAGAGTTTGGACACCGATGAATTGCACACAGCTTATACTAATGATGGTCGTCATTTATATCAGTCTAATTATATATCCCATGCTATTATGTTATGCTTGTGCAGTATGGTGCTCATAATATTGTCACTCAAGATATCTTCACAAGAGGAAAGGCATAATGCAAATAATGAACTCTTTGCGGGTAAGCCATGTTGTGTCTGTCGAAAATGTTGTTCATTTACAGATACTATAGTAAGTTCCAAAGATGTAAGTAAATTTAAATCATATTATTCATAGTAGACTGTAATTGATGTCATAGCACGTTACTCTATTATTTTTAGTCATCAGATGTGACAAACCACCATTATTGAGTGCCACGAGCTCTTGTTGCTAGTTGTCAACCTTTCATCTGTTTGCCTGGAGTGACAAGTAGGTCTTTGTGCTAGATTTTTGCTCCTGAGAAAATCATACTTTGTTGTTGAATTGCTGGATGTCCCATCAGGAAATACTGAATAATATCTGTATTAAACTATGTCATTCTCAAGCGACTTGAAAAGGCAGGGCATTGGCTAATGCTTCTGTCAATATCCTTAAGGCCAAAGATGACCACCTTTGAGAATGAAATATCCCAGTACAGAGATGGTCTTTCAGTGATTTTGAGTAAAAAAGTGGTGGCCATTGATTTATCTGTGTTAAGCCAGCACTATTTGAGGACACTTTCTGGAGTCAGTCATCTGATCCTTTTTCAATATAATTATCTTCAGGTTGACTTCTAGCAGCTACTAACTCTATGACAATATACAATACTTTCTATAATGAATTTTATTTTGAAATCACATAGCAGTGAATAGGATTTCATTAAAAGTGTGCAATCCTAATCCATCTCTTAGAAAACGGGTAATCTACTAGGTAAGGTGTTTGCCTTTTCTTTTGACACTATCTCTTGGTTTTCCAATTGTCCTGTTGCTATAAAGAAACCTTTGTTGGTATGGGCGTCCATATTTTTCCAATTGTCCTCTTGCTAAAAGGAGATCTTGTTTCAGTGAGTCAGATATGGGTGCTCATGGAACTGTGGGATGTCAGCTCAAGAAGTCAAGTGTCTGTGAATGGCCCTCAATTGAAGAGTGGTTGTCAAGAATGTGACCGGGTAATTTGGCATTTAAGGAGGTACAACAGAGGCTTGATAGTGCCCAAGATATTCTTATCCCCCATGCATCTCAGTTGCTGACATAGCAACTGGGTCCACACAGTCTGCCTGATGGCCAAGACTCACAAAAGCTACATGTAAACATGAGCCATTGTCCTTATTTTGAATACTCCACAATATCAAGAACATTTACAATACCATATAACACATAATTGATATATTTCCCTGGTATTTTGTTAATAGGATATAGTAGCAGGTAATATATTGCACTGCAGTTTGATTGATGCCACTAAGTAAGCCTAGAATTATTAGTATAGTGCACACTGTGTCCTCAAGCCAAATTTATGCCCAGGTTCTCTACAGTACTATCATTGCGGCAATATATCAGAATAAGCTTTTTAATTAAGTAATTAGTGAACCAACCGTTATTTATAAATGATATACTAGAACGTTAGAATAATAAAGAGTCAATCATCACTAGTCCTCTAAATATTGGACTGAAGTCTGTGTGTGGGTCTATTCGATTATCGTAATTTACCAATTTCATCATATGGTCAATGGGATTTAACTGCAATGGGTTATTGGTAGGCAATTCCTTAGTATGTCCTTCTCAGTGTACAAATGTTCATATGTCCATATCAAAAGAACATCCAAACCTGCTGGCAAACTTTCGGCCAATGCTATCAAATATCACATAGCTGTCTCTAAGGGCAGAGTGCCAGCTCGGAACCCTGCTAACCATTTACTGCTTGTTCAATCACACTAACTACCGCACACAATGGACACTGGACACACTGTCCAAGCAACC
Organism: Alitta virens; assembly: GCA_932294295.1. Taxonomy (NCBI): domain Eukaryota; kingdom Metazoa; phylum Annelida; class Polychaeta; order Phyllodocida; family Nereididae; genus Alitta; species Alitta virens. The sequence continues at coordinate 28,577,668 of OW028580.1, read as the reverse complement.
CACCACAACTGACCATATGATGTATGAAAGTGAGGGCTCAAAGAAAGCATTGAATTATTGGGTGGGGAGTGGGCCACTGAATGAAAACATATAAAACTTGCCAAAAACCATCTGACCCCCATTTAATCTTTAAGACCCTCCCTGGGATCAACAATTGGGGCAAACAACAAACTTTGGGATTGGTCCGAGCTACTTATAACAGCATGACATCACATCAACACTCATGTGTGAAATGCAGTCAGTTTGATTGAATACTCTAAAACAAATGTGCATGCTACCCCTGAGCAGATTTATTGAATCAGATCATACTGAGAGTGATTTGTACACAGCAGTATTTCCTGCTCATTGGTTCACTGAGCATAAAGGAATGAACCATCATACTCACATAATTTGTGGATTTTATTATGTATTTTGAATTTATGGTGGTGACAGTCTATCTGGTGTCTACTTGGTGAGTTGTAAGCATTATGCTTTAATTGGGTCATTCTACCCAAAAAGCCGGTGACTACATAAGCAAACGCAGGATCCATTTTTGGCTATTTTGTTTCTTTCACACATTGTTATTACTCTAGAAGACATAAACTTTCAAATAATATGACATGATATTGTCTGTCTATGAGCCTTACCACTTTTTTGGGTATCTCATTTACATCCTAACAGCTTTATTCATGTCCTCCACTACTGAGGTTCAGCAGTTCTTACTTGCTTAATATGTCTCAAAATGTGAAATATCTATCAAATTGTAGCATAGAAATGGCACCAAATAGCTCTCACAAATGAAAAAGTGGTTCGTGAAATTTGCAGAAATATTTTTTAACACAAAGTATGATAAAAATTCAGTCCCACACTTTTAAGTCATTACCATAGGTGACGTAACCCAGAAATCATGTGTTATTCTTTACTACGTCATAGCAGCCTGACATGTGTTAGCTACAAGGCCACTAAATTTTAAGGAAGTGTGACATTTATATCCTTTGAAACACTTCATTATGTAGAGTACATTTTTTAGGTATCATTACCAAACGGTTAACTGACTGCCATTTAGCAAAATCACTATGTGAGGGCCATGACAAAGTAAAATTACAGCTCGCAAATCTGCTGCATCCCATATTTTCCAATGCTCTTATAGCAACAAAAATAAGCCAAAATGAACTTACATTTTGTTACATTTTTTTCGGTAATGACCTGCTGTAACGGTGACAGCTTGTGATATGTACTGGTATGTATTTTCAGTAATTTACAATGTTTTTTGCATGCATACAGAACCAGTCTTGCACAAATCTTTCATAATTATCATCTAATCCACAAAATTATATAATACCTAAATTCACATACAGGCGCCCTCCAGCAGAGGCTGGCGTATCACTCAAAATTCTGTGGCTAGTCTTGCGGACAAAATTTAGGTCATAAGTGTCGTCAATTACATCCGCCCTGCTCTAAATCAGGTCCTCGACTGTTTGCAGCCAGTCTGTGGCCTATTGGGCCTCTGGGTTTTACTGGAAAAACCCAAGGGTGCCTCTGCTCCTGTTCTGAATGACTGTCACGATCATCCAAAAATTGTGTTATAACAGCATAAATTGAGTAAATAACCATTATGTTGCCGATTCAGATCAGTAGAAAATATTGTTAACTTGATATTACCAAAGAATTGGATGTTTATATTAGGTCATCTACAGTTTGTTGGCAATTTTTAACTCATTATAAAGATTTGCTGTGAAAAAATGTATGTCTTAAATTATACTTAGTGATTTTTCATCTAATGTTGTGCCTGTTATGGTTAAGACCAAAATGGCAATTGTTATTTTTCAAGCAACTGTAACTCCAATAAATTTGCAAATGAATTACTGCTGCTTCATTTACCATGAAATAATTACCTGAAATTAGTGAATCTTCCCTCTAATTTTACACATGATACATGAACAACATGAGTACTACAGACAAGACACTAAATGAATGTGGAAGTTTCTCACTGCTTTTTATTGCATTCAAGGGAAATGTTTGCACCTGTTTACTGAAAAATGGTACTCTTTGTAAATATACACTACAGAAAAGCAACTTCATGGCAATGTGATCAATCAATACTAGAACGTTTGGTTAGTGTGAATAGTGGTAATATATAAAGCAATTGGCTAAGGATAAGAATTAAAGCTACATTACATTTGGCTCATCCATTGGGTTGATTCTTACAGAGTGTTTAAAATATTACATTAATTTTATAGCAACAAAAAAACTGTTAATAAATACTTTATTACAAGCGTGGCCCGTGTTTTAACTACACCTTTTTCTATATAATTAAATGTCAGTAATATTGTGGAATTAGAATTGGCAATATCTTAAATGATTTGCTTCAGTTATAGCTATCAGAGGAAAGCTACAACTGTGTTTTTTTGGTAGACGTGTACCCAAGTATACATAGCTTGCATATTTTTCAATGCTGACATAATGAGTGAATGATAAGGCTTGGGGTCTTTGACATGTTACAAGGCACTGCCAATGCAAGGTTATGAGTTCCATTGTCTGAATGCTACTGGTCTGAAGCTCAGCTTACATGACAATCTGTCAGAGGTAGATGTTATAATGAGATGATAAGACTTTTGGAGTCCAAATCATGTTACACAACTACTCCATGGGTTGGGTTTATTAATTACCAGGCATATATAACATCATTTTCAACTGTCAAGTCCATATTCTACATTAAAGGAAGTATCAACTCAATACATCTCACTCAAGCTACAAAACTGTCCAAAAAAATTCTCCACTCCACCTGTGGAGTAATTTTCCCCAACATAAAAAAAGAAAGAATATTTTCCTTTCTTTTCCTTTTGCAGACTCTCGTAGCTCTCAGCAACCGATACTTCTTGTTAACCGTGTATAAAATAGCACTTTGGGGAAAGCAGATAGTCATTAGGACAAAAATAATGTTCTCATCCAAGGGCAGGCAAGCAGAAAATTTGCTCTATTTACTCAAGAAACTTTTCCCTTGCAACTTGAGAAGCACAAGCTCTCGATGCCATGAATGCCAATATTTTGTTATTTTTGCTCAGATTTCTTGGAGAGAAGAGATGTGTATCATTAGGCAACACCAATATAATGCCATATACTATGGTTGTGGGAAGTTGATATATATATGAGAAAAATATTGGATTCGACCAAAAAAAGTGTACAGGATTTTTTTTCAAACGTGAACAGCATTAATATTCACATCAATTTCACCTAGTGATTGAACATTTTTGTTTTTGTTGCTTTAAAAAAAAGTCATTTATATTTTACAGCAAATATTTAAAATATTTGCTGTTAATAATAGACTGAATTAAAGGAATCACTGCAGTATGCCAAAATAACCTGTGTCATTTACAGACAGCGACACCACTGTTAGGTCTTTCTTTTTCACTCAGAGTTGCCAACCATATATTATGTAGTCTACACGTTCTTTCAAAATATATCACGTTTATTGAATTACTCCATCAATAGCTGCATTAACATATCAGCTAATGCCACATAAAAGCCTCCAGCGCATCAAGGCCATAGGTCATGACAGGAGTGACCCAAAGTCATCATTTAACTATCAGTGCATTCGGGTTAATAGAAAATGTTATGGTCAATAAGAACATCAATAGAATTCAATAGTGTGTATAAGGAGCAATAAAGACAGCTATGTAGGTTATAAGGATATCTAAGTTTAGGTTGGGTTGGTTTGGGTTAGGACAGGGTAGGCCAGGTTAGGTTGGGCAAGGTTGGCTAAATCAAAATAGATCAAATTAGGTAAGATTAGAGGTCTGTTATGTCAGGCTAGATTAAATTGATTCAGGTTAGGTTAGGTTAGGTTAGGTTAGGTAAGGTAAGGTTAGGTTAGGCTAAGCAGCTAAGTTAGGTTAGGTCAGGTCAGGTCAGGTAATTTTAGGTTTGATTATGCTGACTGGATGCGACAAACTTTTGACAACTCATACATTGGATTGCAATTTGATGTTTTGGAGAGAATTGTGGTAGTTTAGAACTTTATTATTAGGATGATCGACTTCAAACAGGGCGTTGAGTCTGCTAACAAATGAATACCTCATATCATCTTTGACCTCTGGAAGGGAGTAAGCTAGAACCAAGGATCAATTTAGGTACTAATATAATCCTCAACGTTTTTTATGTGTTCTTATGAGATTTGGTGGATAGAGCTCAAACCCAAAATGATCAAACTTGGACTTTAAGTTCTGGACTAAAATATAAACACACAGTACCTGCACAACAGCCAAGCGACAGCAAGTGAATTATTCTGATGTTAGAGAGTACCTCAGTTGACAACTGAATAGATTGGAGGTCACCTGAGCACATTTTTTATTCGTTTGTTTCAGCATCAAAGGTTCCCAACAGCTATTCTTCCTAATGTCATTGCTATACAGTGGAGCCCACTTGGAAACTACCTCGAGACACATTTTTTACTGAACTATATATGCTTCAACACTTCCATAAGGATCACTACATGATTGAAACTCACAAATGATCATAATACAGAGGCTTTACAGTGTGCACTTCAGTAGTAAATCAGGATTCTGTATTATGTAAGATATAAATCATGATAAATAAGTTAACCTTGCCAATAAAACAACCCTTGATGCACATTTTACTGATTTACGTGGTTTTTTATTGAGAGGTAAGTAGAAATGGCAAGAATGCAGATGGGGCCAAATATGGATGGTCTTGCTTGTGAGTTGGTCTTAGAAGTCAGAGTTCTGCTGTACTAATCATACTTTTTGAGGAATCAAAGTGCTATAAAATTTCTCTCTGGTGACATGAACTGTGTGATCATTATGGCTGCGCTGTGAATACTCAGAGAAGGAGCCAAATTTTCCCAGCATCAGCTCCTCAGCATCATGACAGAACAACACAAGTGGAAGTAAAATCAATACAACAGCTGTGACTGGAAGGGAAAATGTGTCGCAAATCAAACTGGCAAAAGAACGCAGTGTGCATTTTAAATCTAGTAGTGCCTATAACTAGCCTGGTAAGCAAAGGCGGAATATGAAAACAGCCAATAATGCCTTATGGCTACTTGAAATCAACACGGGCAGCTATAAGCATTGTGACATGCTAGCCACAGGGCTGATGATTTTTTCCAGTTGTTGCTTTTATCTGGCCCCAGGGACCCCCAGTGCAGTCCTTCCATCCAGATGACACAAACGAGATAAGCCCAAGATATCTCTCGGCTATTGTCAGATCTTGGCGGTTAGAGGAATAAGAATCACATTCTGACAGCTATTGAGGTCCTCCCCTCTGATCTAGAAGTCTTTAGGAGCAAATCACAGAAATGAATATTGAAGGTCTTGACATGTGTTTTTTGACTCCAAAGGCCTCTCTGCATATCAACTACTCTAAGTGACTTTTCACATTGGTGAAAAGATTTCAATTGATGAGATTTTCGTGTCTATTCATCAGAGGCCAAAATATCAAGTACAATCGTGACCATACTGCACTAAATAAAACTTAGTGTTATTCTGTCTATAAATATAATAACATTCACGAAAAGTATACCTGTTTACCTCATTGCATAAAACATTGATAAACATGTCATAAGTATAACGATGTAATTAATGATATGAGCAGGTGAAATAATTAAACATGGCAGTGGCAATCTAATCCCAGAAGGTCTGTCTTCCACTCATAGATGTATCATAATGTTGACATCAATTTCATCTGAATGTACGTCACAGCAAATCAATGATCCAAACATGCCTACATTAGCTTAACAACAGGCTATGCAACAATCTGTAATAAGCATGCACCCTGCTTTACTTTCAAAGTTCTTAGCTATGTTAACATATAGCACATATCATGAAGCTATATATCATCTGCATGGCATATAATGCCCTTTCATGGGCATTTAAGTTATACCTGGGTTAAAACTTTAGAGATATATGTGAGTAGGCTACCACACTTCTTACAGCAGTAGGTAAGGAGATTGATTAACATTTAACGGCACTCTTAACCCTTGGTGGAAGCGTTAGGCATGCAAAGTGGTAATTAACTTCTATAGAGTACGTCTGGGCATTGTAGAGTTCATGTTTCTTGGCTGTAAATGCATTAGTGGATGTTGTTGCCAGATGTGAACTCTTTTACCTTGTAATAACATGTGTGTGCAACAAATGAGAAAGATCAAATACAGTGACCCCATCCATGTCAAATAAATTGAGGCAGCAGTGTGGCTGTTAAATGAGGTACAATGAGTAACTGGTTCCTCAGCAGTTTTTAACTTTAGGATAGTGTTAATAGGATATTAAATGAATTAAGTCTTACTTTTCAGTGAAACTTTTTAAATTTCAGATAAAACTGATGTTGACTTTGATGATACTTCTATGAGCGGAATGATGTGCCTTTTGGGACAATGACAACAATATAATTACTGATTCCATGATACATATACAGTAAGATGGAGACACTCTGGCTGGGTGCCACCTGATAAATTTACACATATTCAAATACAGTCCACCCTCATTTATCCGGGCCTCACATATCCGGTTCCCTCGCTATCTGCACACATTTGGCTGGGAATAGATCTATTTAGTGCATTTAACTCTCAATTAACCAGTTCCCTCATCTTCCGCAAACGCACAGACATTCTGGGTGCAAAAGTCGGGATTCCCCTCATCAAACTGGTCATGCGTGGCCGGATAACACAAAGAACTCAATCACAATTAGGCAGTTCTTTGATTAAATTGTCTTATCAGCCAGTACAAACAGCAAACTAGAGTCCAAATTTCCATTATCCCGCATCTAATTAACACAACCTCCATTATGTAATTTATGCATCATTAAACTTAATCCAGTATTTCAAGAGGAATTGATATACTGTAGTGTGTGTAGATTTATACTTTACTTTGTTGATAGCCATGTTTATCAACTCATGACCCCAAGGCTTAATTGCATAACAGGCTAAGTAGGCAAAACCGCGATCGTTCCGATTGAGCGAATATGCCACAAATCTGCATGCATGCATGAGAATTTGTGTCAGATTAAATTACCCAGTGCCCTCATTTATCTGCACTGTTGGCTTTGGGACAAAGCTGTACAGATAAGTGAAGGTTGACTGTAATGTTATTGTGGAATTAGTAAATTAGGGTGTTAGATCACCACTACCGTAAGTGCCTGTTTCACCTTTGATATACACGAGGTGTTATCCCCAAGTGTTACCATAATTTTCAAAGATAGGCCAAGAACTTTCAAGGGCTCAGAACCGCAAAATCTAGGTCAGAGTCCAGTCCAGAATCAAAATCCAGCATATCACATGTGCTTTTTCTGGCATTACCTAATTAAATATGTACATTAAAATTGCTAATAAACTTAATTTCCCCTTTTTTACTTATTTATTACACACAAGTTTTGAACAAGTTTTAATCTATATGGCTTCACAATATTTGTTTGTCTGATTAAAGATGAGCATATTGGGAAAGGATAAAATGACAAAGTATTCGTTGGCTTAACATAGATGAATTGATGACCAAAACTTATCTACACAAAATCACTCAAAGATCATCTCTGCCCTGGGATTTTTCATTCTCAAAGCTGCAAAGTAGGATTTGTTCAGAAGCCAAATACTAGCTCAAAAGCCTACTTTTCACCCCCAGGCAAATAGATGGGAGGTCGACAAAAACTAGAGAATGTGACAGACATTGATTGTTGTCCGTCATATCAAATCACCAAAACGGTCCTGAAGGTTAGTCACAGAAGAAGAGAGCAAGCAGTTGGCTACAAAGTCTTAAGGGTTAAATGATTTGTAGCAGGTCGGTTCGGCCTCGAGCCTGTTCGGCCCCGCCAAAACAAGACCATTCGGCCTGCCAGCTGAGTCGGTTTGGTTTTTTAGCTGAGTCCATTGGGTTCCCTATTTATTTGTATGGACCCTGAATCCACAACAAAAACGAGATGATTCGGCCGCCATAATTGAGATGTTTCGGCTTCCTGGTTTAAGTGCAATCTTCAATGAAGAGAATCGGTTTTTAGTGTATAATGAAATAATATCCAATTGCTAATGTTTAAGTGACATCCTAAAAGAAAGGAATCGGTTTTTTTGCAATTATTGATGTTTTGATGCACTGGATAAAGGAATAAAGAAAGAATTGAATGCAATTGGAAATGCTTAGTGATATTACTTGTCAATAAATGAAAGAATGAGATGATGCAAGTGTAAAAATTAAAACACATATTAAAAACAATATATAAAACTCATTTATGTTTGTTTTAATTTATATTTTATTCAATAAATTTGAAACATATTTAGATAAAAATCTAAAAATTAATACAATTCAAATGTGCTGAACGATGTAGGAAATACCATGTTGTGTAGGCTACGTATCATGATACGTATCACTAAGCTGAATCAATAGGAGAATTAAAGAAAGCCTACAGTAAAGACAATTACCGGAAATATCATGATCAAATCTATATGCAATAATTCCAGTCTGTTGTTAATTTTTCTTCAAAAACACTGGTTAGTGTATCGTTATTATTACATAACTGTTAATACCCGTATCGTTATCCTTGTACTGGTACAAACGGTATATCGAGAACTGGTGTACAGCCCTAGTATATACTCCTGTTAAATGCATAAATACTCAGGTCTACTATTTGTGTAAGCCAGCATAAATATTCCTATGCTTTGCAATAAAACTATTATGTATTACAAAATTGTTAATCTGTGTTTCTTCATCATATTGTTTTGTCATTTAATATTTTTTTTTAAATTGGGCATCGAGTGAATGCAGTGCTATAAATAAATTTGCAAAAAAAAAACATACTTTATGTAAAAGGGCTCATTACTATTTCTTAGCGTCAACAGGGGGGGGGGATAAATTATTATTTGGCGGCCGGCCGAACGCTCGTGTCAGAGCCGAATAGACTTCTTAAAACGAATGGACCAGAACCAGGTCCGTTCGGCCTCAATGCTAATATTAATATAGCGAGCCGAACCGACTTCTTTCGTAGGCTGAATCGACTCGGTTAAACGAGTCCGTTTGGCTGGGCCGAACTGGCTGAAGGCCGAATCGACTAGCATTCAAATGATTGACTGCTTTTAGCTGAATTCACAGGACACTAATCCATAAATAAAGGTTTTAATAATCAAAACTGTAAGGTTTGGTAAAGGGTCATGATTTACGTAATTTTTGAAAATTGGCCTGCCAAACATTGTCCCACTTAAAAAGAATTCCAAAAAAGCCCACTTTGTTAACAACACATTATCTACTGAATTATTGTGTTTTGTAATGCACTGTCACACATGTCAGTTGTTTCGTCAGGGACTGAGGTGCGTGGGCTGAATATTTCTTGCTTTTCCAATTGTCCCTTTGCTAAAAAGATATGTTCATTGGTGAGCTATCTATGGGTGCTCATGCAGCTGTAAGATGTCAACTTAACAAGTAAAGTGTCTCTGAATATCCCTGAATGGAATGGTGGTTAAGTAAAAAGTGCATGGTATTCAGGACACTATTGAGCCTTATGAAATGATGAAAAGAAAAAATAGGTTACCTTCCAAATGTGCCTGTTTAAATTTTACGTAATTTTTATGCCATGAAGAATAGATAATATACTATAAATGCTGGGATGAAAAAGACTACTCCGGAATTCACACCAATTTTATTGTGCTTTGTTTCAATTGCTTCACAAGGATGCGGATAACAGGTCGTGGGAAGATGACCATTCAAGTAGTGGATGCAAATAAAAGCAGCCATCTAAAGAGCCGCTGGGATATACTGGCCATATAAGAAGGCCTGCATCAGACTGCTAGGGGTTGGTTGAGTGAAGCGACCTCTATCACCCATATAATTGTATCAAAACTTCACAGCTGTGAGAAACGGTACAGAACACTCTGATACACTTAAGCTACCAATTAAGGCGATGCTTCAGCTATTTGAAAACATAGTGTGATATTACTAACTATCCTACATGCCTTGGTAATTGGTTGGTGAATGGCTATTGATGGACCAATGTTTTTTTCATGTAGTAAGGTAAAAATTATTTTCCAAAATTTCAACATGTAGATGGAGCCAATACCATGATTCAACCAGCATTTCAAAATAGTCATTGGAATGCATTTCAAAATAGTCATTGGAATGCATTGGCTCTAACCAGTCTTTCGGTGATAAACAACAAACAACAAAACATATCAGAAATTTTACAATGTTGTTCCAATTATTGAATTTATCTGGTGTATTTTTTCTTCCACCCTGATGTGTCTTTCTGTAGTGGCAAAAACTAACAATTTTTTGTTGAAACCTGGCAGTTCCCACCATGATGACACCCATCAAAATATTGACAATGCACAGGAACTCTGTCATGAATCTCAAATTGAATGCCAGGTAGTAAAAGCCATTTCCGCTTGGTTGGCATTCACTTAATGATGTTCAGTGACGAGTTATTTGCCTTACAAAAGAGAGATTATGGACCGTATCATTGAGCAGAGTATTGATTTAACTAGCAACTTTCCTGGCAATGGTGATTAATGGGCAAATTACCTATTATGACCCCTAAAAGCAGTACAGTACATGTACTACAAAAAAAGGAACAACTAACTGAACATACCGCAAGCTATACTTTGACGGTAGTACTAGTTAAACACAATTTGGACCTACTTATGATTTTATCTGTATTGCCATGCAATAAAATGATGGCTATGAAATGGCCTGTAAGAACTGACAATTACATTTGGAATATTAATCATGGTGGTGCACTGTAGTTTTAGCTTCCAACTGACAGCTATAGCTAATAGTACATACATAAATAACCTCACCTAAGTTTGAGACAGTTGGATGATTAAGTAGTGATTTAACTCAGTCTAGATTGTGAAGAACTGAACTATAGATTTGGGTGTACTTTATATTTTATTTCTAAAAAAAAACATTTAGTTTTTTGTGATCTATTTAGCTGTCCTGTTAATCCTAATAAGCTGTGACAATAAGTTGCTGTGTCTTCAATAGGGACAAATTATTTATCTGAAGAGCCTGTAATTGAATTGACCTTAGGTGATTGCCAAAGTTACTTCATTTTGTTACAGATCAATCCACTTCAGAAACCCATTGTAGTGGAGCAAATGTCAACCAAGTCATCAAGCCCTTAAGATAATTTTTATCAGGAGAAAGAAGTCAATTTCCCCTAAGACCATCATCACCATTGACACCAACAGTCATCAAAAGTAAAGACAGAGCCATAAGTAGAAAATCAGTATGCAATGTAAGTTGTGCAATTCATGGCATCAACAGGGTGACACTTCTGTTCCCCATCAATTGTTTTTGCAAACAAACTTCGGTTCATTAAACGTGTTTTAAAGAACATTGAGATAGTCTTATTTATAACCCTTACATATGAAAACTCCAAAGTAATTAATTATTTGCTGGAAATTAGTGATGTTTAGAAGGAATTTATGTAATCACATCTATATTTCATGTTCATGCCACTTAGATATAATTACATATTTCCTTACACCACCAAAGGTGGGAACCTTGCTCAGTGGTAGCGCACTAGGATTCTGACCCCTGGGTCCTGGGTTTAATTCGTGCCTTAGTCAGATGGCTGTTTCATCTATCATCTCATTGCCATCGACCCTGCCTGTCCTAATAAGCCCATCAGTGCAGAATTACAAAATTTAAAGCCCTACTCTACCAACCTGCCTTTAAACAACCACATGATTCTATATATTGATCAAAAAATTCATACAACAGCATTACACATCTTATCCAAAAGGAATCACTGGTTCTGGCCAAATAAAAGATAGGGCCAACAAACCTCTTCAGAGGCTGTTTACTCCCAGGACCTTTATGAGATTTTCTGTAGGATCACAAAACTACTAATTTCATTGGGGTCGTTAAACTTCAACTCTGGCAAGCATCCCACCTGCAAAAGCATGGCAAATTTTATTTTTTGATAGTGTGCAATTTTTAAATGTTTACATTTCTTAATCACCAAGTTTCTTGAAATCTTACTGCCACAATGAATATTCAGCATCTTGCAGGAACTAGCTTAGGCCCAAAAAGCTTAAGTCACTCTCCTTCCCTATGCAGGGGGATGGATTGAGCATTATGGTAAAGTCAATATAATTTCTTCTCACTAACATCTGGTAATATCAATTTGGTACGGGAGCACTATCTATATGAGGTTTAACTGCTCAGTGTCCTGTGTTGGTCACTGATGTTCAAGGGCTATGGTTTTGCTAAAATAAAAAGGAGAAACATAGAAAGGTGAAAATAGCTTAAAGAAGAGTGCTGGGGCCTAAATTAGAACCAAGGCTTTCAACAAAGCTAGACAGGATCTTAACAACTACATCACTCGGCTGGATGACATACTTTTTTTGCGGTTGAGTCTCTACAGCTTGCTGACTACACATTGTAACTCTCAATAGATTAATTCTACAATGTGCAAACATTATCCTAAAAGAAACATATCATCTGATTCCTCTGTTTTCTTGTCCTTACTGTCCTGTGACAGATACTTCAGTCAACCGCCTTCCTATGTCTGAAAGCAATCTTATCACAAGTGCATAACAAACATAACTTCTTCTTAGCTTTCTATCTCAGTTCTTTGTCTGGGAGACTTTTAAGCAATTGTGTCTACTGTCTGGACCATAATATTGCATCAAGAGAATGCTAGTACTGTATTATTTACAGTAACAAATGTTATGGACATATTCTTCTATGTGTTGCCCAGATTTAAAATTTTGTAGTTGACGTATCTTAAACATGTCAATAGAAGTCTTTAGTACCATTAAGTTATTAATACTTGTCAAAAAGTATGTGCATAAAGTTTGATACTGTATAATTCAGCAAGCCTTATGTCATATCATAAGTTGAGTGGGTAATGCATATCATTACATATCAGTACATATCATGACATATCATGACATATCATTACATATCATTACGCATCATTACATATCATTGCCTTGTGACTGTAACCTGCTGATATATCATGATATTTCTGATACCCATGCCTTAAATGTCACTTGTATTCCTAGATTCTACCAAAGGCAATGACATTATGTGGTAGATATGTTTATTTCCCCTCATCATTTGTTAGCTTTGGCGCATCAGATGGACTGGTTGGTCCCATTTGTTTTGTCAGGGACTGAGATGCATGGGAACGATCCAGCGAGAATATCTCCTGCTTCCAATTATCCCATTGCTAAAAAGAGACGTTTGTTAGCAAGCTATTTATGGGTACTGTGAGATGTCAACTGAGCAAGTCAAGTGTCTCAGAATTGCTTTCGACACAAGAGCACTTCTATGGCGTGAAAGTGGTTAATTTTTATCAGTGTTTAATGACATTGTGAGCATTGGGCCCAGTAAACACTGCAGGGTTCTTGAATGAAGAACCCTGTTCGTCCCGTGGTCATTGAAGGAGTCATTAAAAAAGTGATGTGATTTTTAGGTCCTCTTTCAACAGAGAAATAGGGTCATCTAAATTTTCACATGGTTGAATCAGGCAAGTTATAACTGATGCAAAAAACTTGTGTACATTCCTACCTATCTTTTCATCGAAAATTTTAATTCACAGGGAGATTAGAATGCTTTCCAAGTTCCAGAACTGACAGAACCCACTGGTCTGCCTCATCCTATCTTTCCATAGCCATCACTCTCACCAGCATCAGTTACAGTGTTGCTGCAATGGCCATCACAGCATTTTCATTGGCAAGAAAAATTGAATACTTTCATGCTGTCAAGGTCATAATGCTGACAAAAAAATATGTATGTCACAAAACAGAGGAAGAAGTAAGATGAAACCCTCCTTCGTTAAAACTCTTCTTCTTTGAAATTTTATATGATGATTCGTTATCGGAATGAAATGGTACCTTATTTATTTAGCTCATTCTATGCAATTTTGCATCAGACTTTATTACGCACTTCATGAAAATATCTATGCCTAGGGATAAATACACTACTCTGAAGCCAACTGGTATACATGCATAATGCGACTATTAAGAGCTATTTAATTTTAGAACAATGCTTAGTGTTGGTAAAATATAGTTTAGCCTTGGTTAACTATAATGAAGAATTTCAATTTTTTTTGCTGAGTATCCATATTATTAAAATCCATTGCTATTCAAATCTGTGTCATACAAAATCCACTCAATGTCATAGAAGTGTGTACTACACAAGTAGTAAGAGTGTTATGCCTATAAAAGCACTCCACGCAGGAACACTATCTTAACAATGCTTAAAAAAGAACCTAAACAAGAGAGAGCTAAAAGCTTATTTTGTGAATGTTGATTTGCTTAATCAATAAAACCCTTTTCATGATGTAGGTATCAATCAACTGATGCAACAGTAATTAGAGGAATGGTTGACCATGATTGCTCCAAATCTAAATCCCTCCTGGCATGACTTTAGTTGCTTTTACCTTTTTTTTCTATAGGACTCTAATCTCTATATATTTTTTAAAATTCTGACTGGCTGGCTTAGCTGCAGGAAGAGAAAACTTCTTTGCATCCAATGGACACGTATAGAGTCTCTATGTCTTGTGCTAGGTCATTTCAACACCAAATCATATCATAAGCATATTTTCTTGGTATACGGCAGAGCTATATAGGCATGGTGGTGTTGACTGTGCAATAATGTCCAGTTCCCAATATTGCCACTGGAGTTCAAGGCCTCCACCTCATGTTCAGGGGTAGGTCCTTGATAGCTCTTGATTGCCACGTGTTAATTGAAGAGAGAAAAGTGCTAACTGGAAGGCAAGTGGTTGCAATCTTTAGCCTTAACAAAGTCTTGAATTCATTGCTAGTGGCCAGATGGGGAAGCCATTTGTATGCAAATGTGAAAGCTCTGGCATAACAACAGGCATTGCCTTTCTGTGGGAGAATCTGACAATAACAGTCAGTAAGTGGAATAAATGTGTTGTAACAAATAGACATGTATTTATTCATTCTTAACATCCATTATTAAATTATATTACATTAACAGGTAATAATTTGATTTCAAATGGACAAATCTCCCAGTATGAATATTCATCAGTTGGTGCTGCACAATCACCAAATTGTTTGTTTGGGAAGTACTTAAACATAACTAGTCAAACTAAGTATTGTGTAGTTTTCTTCATGTATAAGCATCACCTAACTTTTGTTAGAACAACATCAGAAAAAATTAATACAATACAATCAGATCAAGGCTTTTTAAAGCCCAGAATCAGAACTTACTCCTATCCCATTGTGTGATGCCCCTCAGTAGATTGACTCAACAAACATCATCCACAAGGATGGGTTTCATCTGATTTCATTGTATTTCGCATTGATGCTCATGTGACCAATAATTCAGACAACTTGGTCCGAATGTCCCAAGCTAATCTTATGAAGTGTCACTGAGGACTCTGGGAGGGACACAACTTGATGGGTACTAGCTGGCTACTTACACTATACAGTGCTATTGATGCACAGAGACAAAATAAATCTGGTTGTCATGTAAACAAAATCATTCACTGAAGGATAATAAAACATATACTTCAGGTGCACAATACCAAGGCATAAAGTAAATATATTGACATAAATCCCCAAATTTTTTCCAAATGCCTCAAGAAACAGGAAAAAAACATGACTTCTTCATACAAATGTTTAGGGTTTTCTTTGTGCATCCTAATACCACATTCGTCAATTGCTGAGGTGCACTTGAGTACACATGTGATTAAGTTCCATTAACTTCTGATTGATATGAGATGGAACCACAACTTCTAGCTTCATTAGGGAAAGAGACATTCACAGTTACTTTCTGACTGCTGACAGGCCTTGCCTCCTGATGGATTCTGTTTACGCTCCGAAAAGGCAAATTCAGATAATCTATTGCTGTTGTTTTTTCTCAAAAAAGATTGTTGATAATGCTATTGAGATATGATATTCCAAAATGGCTTCTTGGA
Source organism: Alitta virens (assembly GCA_932294295.1). Lineage (NCBI taxonomy): Eukaryota > Metazoa > Annelida > Polychaeta > Phyllodocida > Nereididae > Alitta > Alitta virens. The sequence goes on along the minus strand of OW028580.1, from coordinate 28,561,798 downwards.
TCTATAGAAGATCAGATTAGCTTCTTGCTTGCGGTTAATATAGTGATATTATGGATACTGGCTTAGCTATTTTTCGCTTGCAAGACACAATATGTATAAGTGGGAAAGGGAATCATTTGATTAAAGCATGGTGTTCTACAACTATGGCCTTCTTTATACAATGTCAATTTGCAACATTGGAAATAAATTCATAAGCGATCCTATTACTATTTTTATGAACTATTATCAAACTTATGCACATGTCATCAGCCTTGCATCAGTATGAATTATTATTTCCATTGATGCTGAAACGAGAATGCAAGGCAAACATTTCATTGTGAAAGTCTGCCAACACCCCATTCAAAAGCCATCATTGACCTAAACTTTGAACATTATCTTTGATTCATGAGTTTGTTCCTCAGCCTGTGACATGCCCTGGAGCTGTACTCTATCAGTTTGAGGTTATGGTCATGAGAAAGCCAATCTATGGAATTTATTACCCTAATTTACTCCAACAAGTTGGTTCCTGTCTATCGTGTTCTGATATGGCTGTTATTTTGTAGTCACAACAGTCATTCTATCATTAAAGCATCTCAGTTGGGCACTTTCATCTTCAATATGGATATCAGCTCCTGTATAATGCATGTTATAATTTTTTTTAGATACTTGGACTATTCAACTTACAGTCTCACTTACTATGGTTACACCATACACTATGGAACTATGACACAGCCAACTAATGTGCTGATACCATGGTCTTGGATGATGGAGATTTGACACACCCAGGCTCAATATAAACAGGTGGCTGCCACCTGTAACAAGCCACAAGATGCCCGCTTCACTCAACCGACACCCAGCAGTCTGATGCAAGCTTTTATGATATCCCAGCAGCTCTTTTTGATGGCTGCCTTCACTGCATCCACTACCTTAAAGGCCATCTTCCTATGATCGACAATCAAGATCCTTGCAAAGGCATTTAACAGAGGATATGCCATAATTGAGCATCACTTAACTTGCAAACGGGAAGTCTGCATTACGTATAAGCAAATGTTATGCTTTCTTCGATTGCCATTGGATTGGATATAATGAGATGTCATAAACCTAAAATAGAGCTCAATCTCAATCCTCTATCAGCTTCATGTCATCCTGCACACTCTGAACATGTTTTACAAAGTCATGTCTCACTACAACGGGCTTCTATTATCTGAATGTCTCAATATCTGAACAGCTGTTTTGGGCACACATATCTTGCCTATGCTAAACTGTTATAATGACTACCAATAGTGTGTGCGATAGACAAGAAGCCTTTCATACATAGCCTTACATACATTCCATTATTTATACTCCCATCACAGAATTCCTCCACATGCATCATTAAAAAAAACATAGAAACAAGTGCAGACTGTTTATGCACACTTGCTTTGCCTTTTCCTTGTTGCTATGACAGAGAAGTAGTTGTTAATAGGATGTTTTGCCAGTAAATTCTTTGTGGCAGTGCCTTTGCTGGATACATACTGTTGAAGTATCGCTGTTCTGGTACAATGTAATTACAAGACACCAACTGCCTGCAAGCATGCAGCTTAAGGCAATGTCTTTGTAAGAATATATGAATACACATTTTGTAATAGTCAACAATAACATAACATGATCCACTGTAAACTACAACATGATTTGAGGGAGGGTATTCTGCCTTTACTGACAATATCTAGAAATACTTTTGTAGCTATTTATAATTTAAGTTATTAGAGTGATATGTGCTTGACATATTTTCAAGTAAGTAAACCAAGTGTGCAAGGGGCTAAAACAGATACAATGATACCATCTTCAAGTATGGAAGCAGAAAGTTCTTCTCAACCTCGTGACACAATATCTATCGAAGGGCTACATTGCTTGAGGTTGGCCGTGATTCAACAGAGGGGAGCCTGACACCGCTAACAATGGCCAACAATAGCCACAATGAGACACTGTGGTCATACGTATGGCATATGGAGATGCAATGATGGCTGATGCAACGATACCCTGTTACTAATGCAGCAGATTCTGATGAAAGTGATAGTCATCATGCTGCTAGGACCTGCTGCATCTTTTAGAGCTTGGACACTGATGAATTGTACACAGCTTATACTAATAATGGTTGCCATCTATATCAGTCTAACTATATTTCCCATGCTATTATGTTATGCTTGTGCAGTATTATGGTGCTCATAATATTGTCACTCAAGATATCTTCACAACAGGAAAGGCATAGTGCAAATAATGAACTCTTGCGGGTAGGACATGTTGTGTCTTTCGAAAATGTTGTTCTTTTACAGTTGCTATGGTAAATATCAAAAATGTAAGTAAATAAATCATATCATTCATAGTAGACTGCTAATTGATGTCATAGCGCATTACTCTATTGTTTTTAGTCATCAGATGTGACAAACCACCATTATTGCGTCCCACGAGCTCTTGTTGCTAGTTGTCAACCTTTCATCTGTTTGCCAGGAGTGACAAGTAGGTTGATGTGCTAGATTTTTGCTCCTGAGCAAATCTAACTTTGTTGTTGAATTGCTGGATGTCCCGTCAAGAAATACTGAATGATATCTGTATTTAAACTATCTCAATCTAAAACGACTTGAACAGGCAGGCCATTGGTTATTGCTTCTGTCAATATGCTGAAGGCCAAGGATGACCACCTTTGAGAATGAGAAATCTCCGAAGAGAGATGGTCTTTCAGTGAATTTGTGTACAAAAGGGGTGGCCATCGATTTATCTATGTTAAGCCAACACTATTTCAAGACACTTTCTGGAGTCAGTCATCTGATCCTTTTCCAATATAATTCTCTTCAGATTGACTTCTAGCTGCTACTAACTCTATGAGAATATAAAATACTTTCTGTAATGAAATCATTCTGTAAACACTTACCAGTTAATTGGATTTCATTACAAGTATGCAGTCCCAATCCATTGCTAAGAAAACAGGGGTAATCTATCAGGTAAGGCTTTTGCCTTTTCTTCTAACACTCTGTGCACTGTCAAGCCTCTGTTACTCCTCCTTAAATGTCAAATTACCCGGTCGAATTCTTGAAAACAACTCTTTAATTGAGGGTCATTCACAGACACTTGACTTGTTAAGCTAACATCCCACAGTTCCATGAGCACCCATATCTGACTCACTGAAACAGGGTCTCCTTTTAGTAAGAGGACAATTGGAAAAGCATGGACGCCCATACCAACAAAAGGTTTCTTTATAGCAATGACAAATGATAAAATCAAGAGATATTCTTACATAACAACTGGGACCACAGTCCGCGTGATGTGCTGAGACTCACAAAGGCTAATTGTCAACATGAGCAATTGGTCATATTTCTAATACTCCACAATATCAAGAAAATTGGCATTTACAGTACTAAATAACACATAATTGTTATATATCCCCAGTATTTTGTTAATAGGATATTATATTTCCAGCTAATTTCTGCAATTGGATGACAATTGATAGGAGACAGTATAAACTGGCTTTGTCAGAAATCACAACAAGCTATGTCTGCAGACTTATTAAATATATTGAATGCAAATTATATAAGAAATATGATAGCAATGATTATCAAATAGCAAATTAATTTACTGCTACATCGAAGAAATAAGTTATGAAAACAATAGTACGCATTACTATCACAGGCTCTCTTAGGACACATGTGGAAACTAATGTTCCTGTTGTCAAATGTATTTAGTTACTCAGTCTTATTATATGTTGGTAGATAAGTTCATTTAAGTAACTGGAGTGTCCAACGTGCAAAACTATGTGGAGACCACAGAGAAGTTCACACACAGTGTCACCACCTGGCCATGACAACAAACACAAGTTTTATAATAATGGTCAATTACTGGCTGTTTATATATAAATTAAATTTACCAACACCACCACCTGTATTGCTATAGATCTTATGCAGAATATTTGGTTTTTATATGAAAACAATAAATATATTATCCTCTCTCAATGACAGAAAGTGAGAGTAATCCAAAATAATATGGAAATCCATTCAAAATTCCTGGAGGAAGCCTTTAAGGTATTTAAGAAAGCTTGTTTTGAATGTTCATTCACAGCGAAAAGGCATACCAACTAAGCTCACATCACAGGGATGCCTTCTGGAGAAGAAGCGCCAAACTCTTAATGAGATTAATTGTTTTGTAATCCTGTAGTAATTCTCATAAAGGTGCCTGGGGTAAACAGCAGCTTGGCAGGTTTGTTTGCTCTGTTTCTGCCTGGAATTAGCAATTCCTCCGCAGACAAACTGTCTGGCACTAAGTTTGCAGCTTGCAGGTAATATATTGCACTGCAGTTTGACTGATGCCACTAAGTATGCCTAGAATTAGGAGTATAGTGCACACTGTGCCCTAAAGCCAAATTTATGCCCAGGTTCTTACAGTACCATCATTGCGGCAATGTATCAGAATGAGCTCTGAGTTAGGTAATTAGTGAACCAATCGCTATTTATAAATGATATACCAGAATGTTAGAATAATTTATAGTTCATCATCACAAGTCTGTAGGTGTGTCTATTCGATTAATTATAATTTACCAAGTCAATTTGCTACACCAGCCAGGTGGTCATATTCTGAATGGGATTCTACTGCATTGGGTTATTGGTAGGCCATTTTTTAGTACATCCTTCTCAGAGTACAACTGTTCATATGTCCATATCAAAAGAACAACTTAACCTATTTAAATGCCACATAGCTGACGTCCTAAATCCCATGGATAACTGTTGTGGAAGAGATATAACCACAAACAAATATTAGGCATACTACAAATGTAATGTCCATATAAGCATAGTGCCCCACCCAGGAATTGAACTTGGGACCTCTAACCCAGGAAGCAACAATGTTGACCATTACTCCCAAGAGTCACACCAAGTAACAAACACCCTGCTAACACCATTCAACAAACGTGTAATGCGATTAGATCGTATTGAGAGTGATTTGTACACTGCAGTATTTCCTGCTCATTGGTTCATGAAGCACAAAGCAATGAACCATTATCCTCACATTCGACGTGGATTTTTGCATTTATATATTTTTTGCATTTATTGTAGTTGAAAGCAGTAACGTCTGTGCTTTGGCATAGCAGAGCAAGAAAGGTGTAACCATAGTGTACATCCTGCTGTGCCCTGTCTTGGCAACTGGTGTTCGACTCAAGGATAAAAATGGCATTATCAAGCAGTGTCTATAACTTGTCATGCTGAATATAGACTTCCACAGTGTTTCCTAAGATGTCAGAACCACATTGTCTCGTCTTACGTATGAGGCTTCTCAGTGCCAAGGTCAAATTCCCTTTGATGTCACACCTGAATTTGGTGCTTTGGAAGAATTTCCTGCCATGAAACTGATGGTGTCAGATTCTGATGTCAAAGCGGCATGCCTGTTGCTGATTACAGGCAGAAAGTTACAACTGCATGGTGAATTGTTGCACTATCGTTAACTATAGTGATGGTGACAAAATTCAAGCTATGAAAGGAGTAATTCTGACCTGATCACAAATTCTGAAACGGCATAAGTACAGGTCATTCAGTTTCACACCTATTAGACTATTCAATATCAGCCAGCCACCAAAAGGTGTGTAACAAGGAAACAACATGCAGACAAATTGTTTACTGAAAGTCCAGCATTTGAAACAAACCCAGTACAGTCGAAGGTGTAGACAAGTATTTAACTGCTTGACCAAGTGATAAAAACCAGCAAGACATTTTAACAAGAAATCAAAATGTATTGCCACACTGGCAACAGGTCCTACTCCATGACTTGTTTATGATGTAAAGTTTTGTAATATAGTTACACCAAGCACACATTCCTCAATTTATCCATGGAAGTATACTCTAGTACATTATGACCGACTTCAAATGAACTTTGTCAGTTCACTGTCATATGAGGTTTTGGTGTAGTCAGATTCTGCATGATCCTGGTTTAGCACCCCAGGGTCAAAATAAACAGCTGCTGCAACTTGTATCAAGTTGCTTGACACTCGCTTCGCACAACCGACACCCAGCAGTCTGATGCAGGCCTTTTTATATGACCAGTATATCCCAGTGGCTCTTTTAAACTGGCTTGATGGGATCCGCCACTTACAAGCTTACAGGACTACTTCCCATGAACTGCTGCCATCAGCCATGTAAAGGCACTCAGAAGAGACTACACGAATGAGATTGCACTTTAGGCTCACTTAAGGATGAACCATAAACTGACAGAAAGTGTTCATTTCGCTGGATTTACCAGTAAGTTACACTGTAAGCTATCTCAATGAGTGACGTTCACAAAGTCTTCACATGACCTACTACAAATTTACTGTGAGCTTTGATAAAATATATATCTTTACTCATAGTGTGCCACTTGAATTTCTTGTGTTGAGTGAATTCAGTAATTTGCCTGTCGTGTCACCATGAATCTGTGTTCATGCAGTTATTAGTATAGTGCTGTATCTGCTGAGATTTGAGTTAAATGTTTTTTTTATTTTTTATAGGCAATGGATAATTTCAAAGACATAACTAAAATTACAGAGCTCAACTGATGTTAAAAATCTAATAAAAGACATGAACATTTCCATCTCATTGTAATTTTATTATTGTAATCAGACGTTGTAGAAAAATAAATGACGGCGAACGAAAACAATATGGGGAGAAGTCTGAAAGTAATAACATGTACATAAATAGACAATAAATAAGAATAAAAGAGGTTTAGACAATTCAATAAATATAAAATAGCAGGTACAGGTATGTACAGTATTGATTATGATCAGAATGACCTGATATTATCACTTTAACTGTGATCCGAACCGCTCAAACACTGACACTAACCACAACTTATTCCAGACAACACTTCTTCAAAGAAATGTCTTTAACCACCTTGTGTTTCCATCCCTCACTATTTAAGCAGACATCTCCACTCTGTTCTCCAGTTACCAAGTACATCTTTTTTTAGCAACAGGACAATAGGAAAAGCAAGAGATATTCTTGACAGATCGTTCCCATGCATCTCAGTTCCTGACAAAACAACTGGGACCACCAACAAACAATGAGGAGTAATATGGATGTCTACCACACAAGAATAGCTATGGACTGTAACGTTAGAGTAAGTGATGCATTCGGCATGTTTTCAGACCATATGTTATATTCTGATGTCAGTACACTTAAGACTATTTTATGGATTATTATCTAATAGTTCATTGATGGAATTATGTAAATATTGTGAAACTATGTCGTTTGAATTAAATGCAGATTGAATTCATTATAGGGCTAAATTAATACATTCATGTATAGTGAAGTCAATTCTTGCTAAAACGGACTTCAGTTTCTCACTATCCGAACAGCTGCACATAGGACCATTTTGCCTATGTTAAACTGCTCCAGTTATAAAAATGATTCATTATAACAAACAAAAGCACTGGGAAACCAGGTGTTCATCATAACAAGTCTTGACTGTAGTACAGGTATGTAATTTATCTATCTATACAATAGCTGGATTTCCATAAATATGCATTGTGTGTTCTGTTTAGTTATACACGTGTAGCTTCAGCTAGAGTCTTGCATGGCTATGCACAATACAGCTGATATAAGCCACTTATACATGTGTAGTGCAAGATGAATCAATATAGATTATATCATTTGTTGTGTGTAGACTTATAATATATAAGAGGTGATCTTATAGGTACAAGTAGTTCGAGCAAACAACAACACAAAAAACCTACCACTGTACTACAGAATGCTCCGAAGAAGTGTATGATGTTTCCATTGGGTATTACTTAAAGCCAAAACTATCTGGACCAATCCGTTCCTATCTCAAGATATTCGTTGGATGGCTTAACCTACTTCCCATACTGTGATTAGCTGGGTGTAGCTTCTAATTACTAACCCCTTTAACAAGTTCTACACTTTTTGTTTTAATTTTTATAGGATCACCAAAAATGGTCTGGTTGTTTCTCCTGGAATAACCAAAAATAAAAAACTTTTTTTCAGACTGGTTGTTGGCCAAAGAATACTGCAGGTGAGGCCAAATAATTCTGCACCACAAAGTCCATTCTTAGTGCACACTTTCAGCAGTCTGTTTCCCCACACAGAAATTACAAACGAGAAACTAATGTATGTAAGTACACTCATTACAAAGTATATTTTTTTCTATTTCCCATCAGTTACCATGTAGTGCAATGAATGAAAATATCACTGTGTCTGACAAATGAGGTCAACTGTCAGAATCCATCAGATTGTCAACTGCAAAATGAATGTTGTCAGACTGCCCTCATTTACATATAAATGGGCTCCCATCCAGCAGCAACAAAGACCAATATGCATATGAGACATGTTATTGGTGATTGATTATTTAAATGTCCCATGCACGTTTGAGAATGAGTATGATTTTTCTAAGTTCAATGGACAATTTTGTTTTACTAATTGGACACACATCCCACACATAGGTTTCTAAATGGGTATGGAATCTCTAGAATGTATTGACACTGCCGGATTAAGGCTTCTGCATATTTTTGATTATGGTAAGACCTGTGTTAAGTTGGTAACCCAAGACAGTGGCCATTTTATAGAGGGTAAGATGATGAAAACACATAGGGAGTTGAAATGTTGAGACCATTTACAGCAGGCTTGCTAAATTAACATGATGTGCTAATTTATTCAACTTCGAAATTTGGTTGTATCTCCAACATGTACATCAAACTGTTGCACATTAAATATTTTCAATTTGGTTTGACAAATATTTCAATGGCTTTGATTTTTTATTATTACAAAAATGCCTTAATATGAATTTTACCAAGTTATTATGCGGCCATTTTGCTTGCTGATTTGGAAGAAACTATCAAGGGCAAGGAATACTTTTATTATGACCCTCCTGGTAAGGAATAATTTTAGAAGCTGTTTAGATTGAGTTTAGGGCACAAATAGTGTGACTATCACAGAAAGCAACACATGGCAGTTGAAATGTCCAAAATGTCTGGTCATTAAAAAAAGAAGACAAAGGAAAGTGTCATTTGTTAAAAAGCTGCTGTAAGAAATGTTTCACCCTAATTAGACATTCAAGTCTAACCATGAAGAAGAGTGACCAACTATTTTCTGTGAATGAAAGAACAGTTGGCTAATCTTTATACAAATAATGATTGCCAAGGCTCATTAAATGTAATAAGACATTGAATTTAAATACACATCACCTAAATGTCACACTCAGAAAATTATCAATCCTTGAAACTGCATAGCTTGGCACAGTATTAATATAATTATAGTTTTAATATTTATCGTTGTATGATGTCCAAAATATAATTATTTCTCACATTTTGGTCATCATGAAACACTATAAATTTTAATTTGGAATCAATTTTAAATACTTTTTATTTGAAAATCACTGAAAATAATGCTGTTGCTGGATTACTCAACACGCAGTATCTTTCATGCAGTATCTCTCATGTCATGTAGACTTAGTACAATTGTAAGTTTGCATACATGTTTTTCATTTGCATTGGGGCAATGGTGATCCAATTTGGAATGCTATCTGGGAGGGAGTACAATTCATTGAATATCAATAAAATATGCACATACATCATTAATTACAATGATTATCATTATCATGATCACCTATCAGATAGGAGCCTCCAAATTGCTTCTTGTCACCTCTTATCCTCTTTGTTTTAGTTTAATTCATTGTTTTAACAATTATTTTTATTTTTTTGCAAGATGGGAGGGACCTTCTGGTGTGTGGGGCCCTAGGCTTCAGCCTAGTCTGCCTAGTCAGCCTAGTCTGCCTAGTCAGCCTAGTCTGCCTAGTCAGCCTAGTCTGCCTAGTCAGCCTAGTCTGCCCAGTCTGCCTAGTCAGCCTAGTCTGCCTAGTTAGCCTAGTCTGCCTAGTCAGCCTAGTCTGCCTAATCAGCCTAGTGGTTAATCCAGCTCTGTTTATTGGTTTGGCAGAACCTGCTACACAAATCTTAGTGTCTAGCTTTGATTTGCAGCACTAATTGGCTTCAGACAGGTTCACTTCAGCTGGCCTTAAACAAAATTTCATTATTAATTTCTGTAAAGTTGTTGCTTTTTTTCGTGACTTTCCTGTACATTTACAATTGGAAAATTCAAGCAAGCACATGGTAAATATGTTTGTTACCAATTCAACTAATTTCAAGAAAATATTTTGTTTACGAGGTGACAGGGACTACATAAATTGATTTTCCCTGACTGCAATTTCACAAGTATATCTTGCCACTCAGAGTTTTCATAAGGAACTAGAGAGTCTAGTTCTCAACACAAACCATGAAAAGGTCTTTGTTTGATGTGCACAGTACCAGTGGATCAAAGCAGTTTCATTGGCATATTGCTTGGGATAATTGTAGTTTGTTTCAAATGAGATACCTGATACTCTGATATCCTGATTCGAAGTAATTACACCACGTTCTGATCGATTGATATCTTGTCAGATCCTCATATTCTTATCCAAACAATATCAAGATTTCTTTTTTTTTGGGTGTTTTTCTGGACATTAATTTCTTGAGAACAATATGCCAGATGGTATCTTCCCATAATCATGATGGCTCACAAGGATGACGAACATTTGATGACAGCTGACTGTGGTCTCTTTCTCACCATAAGATTTGGATACAGTTAGTTTCATTAAAAACGGCCTGTAAAATTTAACTTAGACAAAGTTAGACAACTTCTGCTATATTATGCCACCTGCCACTGAACGAAACTGACTGGATATAGCTACCTACTCAAAGCTGGAATGCAGCACCATCTGGTGCATAAGTTGGGAGTTACTCAAGTTTGTCGTTTCAATTTTTTTTTACAGAGGGCGCCAGTTGATGGTGTTAAGTGTAAGCCACCTAAAAGCTAGGATTGGGCAGAAGTGGCTGGCTTTGGCCAGTTATAGTTACAGCCAGGAATAGGTGGCTACAGCTGTCTAGAGTCGACCGTTTTTAATGAAACTAACTAAAATCACAAATGATCACTCCAAATACACAATTTCATACCACCCAAACAAACATGTGCAGTGTATAGATGAGTGGGGGCCTAGCTCAGTGGTAGCACACTGGGCTTCCACCCACTGGGTCCCGGGTTCAATTCCTGGTCAAGCCTCAGTTGGATGGCTGTTTCATCCATCATCTCATTGCCATGGTCCCTGCCTGCCCGAATTAGCCCAACAGGTGCAGAAATACAGGATGTAAAGCCCTAATCCACCCTTCCACAGTGTATATATAATACAATAGCTGCGGATCTTACATGTACTTGACAGGTAGGTTGGAACAACTCTCCAGAATGCGTCTTTCACAAAATTGTACTGATCAGTGATTGTTCAAGGATTTCAAGTTCCAACATGGACACAATTTTCCATTGGCACTTGGCAATTATTTTGACAAAGTAGTTGGACATATTCCTTTTACATGCCTCGGTAAATTTTACTAGTTCTAAGAATGGAAACATTGCCTCTTGACAATTGTATCGGAAAGTTTGATGGAATTATCCAAGAGGTGTCATAAAGAGGCATATTATATAATTAACTATTTTATTGCAGCACCATCTGGTGCATAAGTTGGGAGTTACTCAAGTTTGTCGTTTCAATTTTTTTTTACAGAGGGCGCCAGTTGATGGTGTTAAGTGTAAGCCACCTAAAAGCTAGGATTGGGCAGAAGTGGCTGGCTTTGGCCAGTTATAGTTACAGCCAGGAATAGGTGGCTACAGCTGTCTAGAGTCGACCGTTTTTAATGAAACTAACTAAAATCACAAATGATCACTCCAAATACACAATTTCATACCACCCAAACAAACATGTGCAGTGTATAGATGAGTGGGGGCCTAGCTCAGTGGTAGCACACTGGGCTTCCACCCACTGGGTCCCGGGTTCAATTCCTGGTCAAGCCTCAGTTGGATGGCTGTTTCATCCATCATCTCATTGCCATGGTCCCTGCCTGCCCGAATTAGCCCAACAGGTGCAGAAATACAGGATGTAAAGCCCTAATCCACCCTTCCACAGTGTATATATAATACAATAGCTGCGGATCTTACATGTACTTGACAGGTAGGTTGGAACAACTCTCCAGAATGCGTCTTTCACAAAATTGTACTGATCAGTGATTGTTCAAGGATTTCAAGTTCCAACATGGACACAATTTTCCATTGGCACTTGGCAATTATTTTGACAAAGTAGTTGGACATATTCCTTTTACATGCCTCGGTAAATTTTACTAGTTCTAAGAATGGAAACATTGCCTCTTGACAATTGTATCGGAAAGTTTGATGGAATTATCCAAGAGGTGTCATAAAGAGGCATATTATATAATTAACTATTTTATTGTGGCGACTATCTTGATCAATGGAGTGCCGAAAGCACTTTTCCCCTTTTATTCACTGCTTAAAACCTGAAAGTCTAATGTATATGACATTTTCTAGACAACCCTTTAAATGGCTGCAAAATCTAATAAAAGGATTATTTGAAAATATTATTATTAACACAAAATGTGTAATATAATATAAAAGGATTATTTGACAACATTATTATGAAACTGTTTAAATCAGAAATTTCTCAACTCATACCTCTTCAACTGTTGAATTATAAGTCACTGTGACCCTTTGCAAACTTTAATGTCGATTATTGTATGTGTTTATGTGAAAAATGCATGTTCTTTCACTTCTTAGTTTTATTGGTAATCTCAATATTGGCAATGACATCAATGTCATATCAATTGTGTTAGGGCGGGGGCCTAGCTCAGAGGTAGCGCTCTGGCCTTCCAACCGCTGGGTCCTGGGTTTGATTCCCGGTCGAGTCTAAGTTGGATGGCTGTTTCATCCTTTGTCTCATTGCCATGGTCCCTGCCTGTCCAAGTTAGCCCAACTGGTGCAGAAATACAGGATGTAAAGCCCTAATCACACAACACACACATATCAATTGTGTTGGACGTCTCAAAATTTCAAGAAATCCACTGAAGTATGCCTCAACAACAGGAATTCTCCAAGTGCACCCTCAAGTTATTTGAAAATGCCCGTTTGAAAAATCTCTCAAACTAAAACAAATTTGCAAAGCCTTCGCCGGTGGGATGCTTGCCAGAGTGGAAGCTTAACACTCTCAATGAGATTAATAGTTTTGTGATCCTGCAGAAAATCTCATAAAGGTCCTGCAAGTAAACAGCGGCTAGGCAGGTTTGTTTGTCCTGTCTCAGCCTGGAATTAGCAATTCCTTTCCAGACAAACTGTCTGGTGCTTAGTTAGCAGCTTTTGGATAACACATCAAACTGCTTCCTAATCGTGTATGGGTTGGCGAAGTGGTTAATAGTCAATAACATATTGCTGGAATATGTTTTTTTATGGATATTTTATATTTAATGAAAGTTCACTTTTGGTCTGAAAATGATTGTTCATAACTTTTTTATGACGTACAAAGTAAATACATTATGGCAATAATAAACTTAGGTTCACCCTGTTATGGCATAAATGGTGAGCTGGTCTTAACCATGACCCCTTAAAACTAGCTTTGCTGTTGTAAAGATCATATAATTCTAGATTTTGAAAGGTGATAATGCTATATTTAAAGATCAAGCTACATGAAAGTTCTCATGGGGCAAAATAAATCATGTGATTTTAATGGATTAAATGGTAGATAAAATGATAGTCAAACTGTGTTATTTGAAAAAAAAAAGGTTGTGCTTAATTGACAAACACAAGGTCACAAAGGACAAAAAAAGGTTGTTTAAATTAATCAAAAAACTAATCCTAAAAAGCTTTCAATGATACAGGCCTTAACATTTTTTTTATTGAAGAAATGTTGCAAGCATGTGAAGAAAATCATCTGCCCCTGTTTAGCAGACATATTGCCTTCAGTCTAGAGTTTAAAATAAACTTTCCAATGAGGCCCCAAAAAGTGATGGATGACATGTTATTCTGCCTCAATGGTTTTGGGTTTTAAATGATTGCCTGCCAAACATATGTGTCCATGTGTAAACAGAATATTGACGTTTATCTTCTTTCAAAAATTGTGGTGATGACAGCCCAAAACAGGCATAAAATCATCATCTGGCTGTTACGATAATTACTATATTCATATATTAAATCTGAGTCTGTTGTTAAGCTGTTTGGCATCAACATTGATAACAAACTGAATGTTGACTGCCATGTATCTATAATTAGTTGACAAGCAGCAAAACAAATTAATGCACTCCAAAGATTATGTAAACACATTGATTACACAAGTAAACTCAGAATATATGAATTATTTATCTCGTCTAATTTTGTCTATTGTACAGTTGTGTATGATACTTACACAATAGGACAAAACAAGAAAATTGAGAAACTAAATGAAAGAGCAATACGATTAGTTTGCAATGATTATGATAGCCCATATAACCAACTGCTAGAAAGAACATGTAAAAAATGCTTTACGTAACAAGGAAAAATAGATTGACTGAATTTGTGTATAAAGTACTCCATGACATGGCAAGACCTCTTTTATTGGAATTACAACACCATTTCTGTAGTTTCATTCCTCATACCATCTGTATATATTTATGAAAATTAACTGTGCAAACAAATGCAATCTACAGACAATAACAAAATGTACCATGCATATCCAACTGATGAAGCATAATTTTGTTGTAATCGGCTCTATTTTATAACTCCATAGACTACATAGATAGCATACCACATCAGCACAATTTTGGCTCATTGTCAGCACTGTTGGCTCAATGTTGTCCGAATGTTAACATTTATCGGCACAATGTTGGCTAGATTGGCATGCAAACTACATATGATACAATTAGATTCGCTATTAATGAGCTTGTTATTTAACATCTAAAGGGCAGTCATATCACCTGCAGTTCCATAAAAAAAGATACAACAAAAAGCACATACGAGTTATGCATTGGCCATACAACAACGCATTGAAGTACTCCATATATTTTCTGGTGGCTTACTGTGTATTAGGGTGAGTGCTTTTGTGTGAGGTTATATCTGGTTCCACAACAGTAGTCCGAAGGATTTAGGAGATTACCCGCTAGCATTGTGTTCACAATATTTACCAGAAGGTTTAGTGGTGCTTATACGGGGTTTGTCACTTCACACAAAACATATACTGCGGGAATTTGGAAATGCCGTAGGGCTTCACCACTAAGGCCATCCTTAATCCATAGTTTACTGGTCTTAAATGTTAAGTTGACTTAATAGGAAGGTGGTCTGATAGCTTTGGGTTTATATATAGTACATTAAAGCCAAAGTGCCCTCTGCGGGGTATCCCCCTTCTGTCCTTTTAGATTATCAATCATCTCACTGAACAAGGAATAAAAATTGCCTGATAATACTACACTGGCTTATTCATGACTATAATTTCAAAACTCTTCTATATAGAAGCAAAAACAAACACGCCACTCTGCAATTATACTGAAGTTTACATTTTGTACAAGCTTTGATGCAATTAAAATGTTCTCTCAAAGTAAAGAATATTCCATATACTGTGCTTTTATATCATGCACTGACTTATTATTCTGAAAGTGAAAAAAAAAGAGTTGCACTGTCATAACGCCATAAAGAAAATGCACAACATGATCTCGAAAGAAAGAACGCTATTCTGCAATATTGAACTAGATGTCATGTTGCTTGCTTGAACTTTTGTGCACTTAAAAAATGTTAAAATTATTCTGCAGCCATCTTTGTCAATTTCTTGACAGCAATTCTCAGTTTTGGGGTCGAATTTCCCTTTGATGTCACATCTGAATCTAACACTTTGAAGGAATTTCCTTCTACGAAGTTGATGGTGTCAATTTCTGATATCAAAGCTGCAAGCCTGTAGCTGATTACAGACAGAAAGCTATCATTGCCATGTCTGGCTTTTTAAAAATTCCTCTGATGTAAAGCAAATGGGTAAAAAAACGCAATCTCTAATTCACATGGACTGTAACCAGACTTTAATAGATTCTGTACTCATAGTATGCAATATACACCTGTTACTTAGATAATCCCAGGTTATAAAGCTACAAGAGAATTTCATTTTGAGATTTTAATGTGGTAAATAACACCAAATCTCCTTAAAAGACTGCAATGTATCATGTGCATAATGTGCATCACATTTGGTCTGTGTCCTAATGGCATGAAGATTGAGGCATTGGTCTTTTCCTTCTGCTAGTTCATTGCCATCCTTGCAGTATTCCAAGACATTTGATCAGAAAATGTCCAATGGATGTCACACCATGAACTCGATCAAAATGTACCATGCCAGGCTCATACTACCAACCCAGACAATACACAGTTCGGGCCACCGTTGGGCTGAAACAACATCAAAACAATGTTGGCTTGCTATCATGGTCATGTAGAGTCGATGTCGATTGGTGTTCTCAGATATCATGCTTGATCGGCTCAACATCAGCGCGACATCGGCTGATGAGGCCAATGCTGGAATGTTGCTAACCCAATGATAAGGCATATTATCTGGGTAATACCATGGAGTCTAGCTCTTGGCTCCATGGTTGCTACTACCTGCAATTAGGACCAAGCATGAGAGATATGGGGGATCATTGAAGTATCCCAAATCCAGTGAAATGCATCAAATACTCCTAATTCCAGAAATATTAACATGCAAACCATACAATTTTGGAAAACATAATTTTGGTTTTAAAAAAGTATATTCTGGTTAGGGTTAGGGAATGATAGCGTAGCTTACTATACTCTACCATAACCTTGCAGTACTGGGGTGTTCTCGGTACACAACAAAATTACTCCCTAGTCTCCACTTTACTCAAAAGGAGGACATTTGAACTTCAGCTTCTGATCCATATTGAGTGTAGGCGGGTCTGAAGTCAGGCTCTTGATGGATCGGCCCCTTTGACCCACTTCCTGTCCATAAGGCCAGTCAGAAACTTATAAGGCTTTAAACCATTAAATGTTGTAGCAGTAACAGCTAAGGCTCTATGTAAGAATCCAGTAACCATGGAAGTGGTTGTTGGTTAATGGTGCACTTATGTTATGGTAGACCATCAATGGTTAGTCTCACGAGCTATGATTTTTGGTTGGAATCTTGGTTTGGTTTAAGAACTTAGGCATTTTATTTATTTCTCACTCAAGAACATATGGATGGAGGGCACCCTCACACAGAATATGACCAACTTCAATAAAAACGTTTCGTTTTTTTGGAATAAGTTATGTATTGACCTGATGACAAAGACCACCTCACTATAAAAATATAAAATACATTTATAATGACAAAAAAATTGGCAGCTAAGGTGGGAAATTATGTGAAGGTAAAGTAGGGTAAACATGGATGGTTTTCTTGGTGACCAATTAAAATCGTTTTTCATTCTTAGAACTAGGGATCTGGAGATAAATTAAAAATCCCATTGATGGTTTCATATTAACTTATCCATTTCGACACAAACTTCTGAGACAAGTATGGATAGCCATGTTGATGGTGGAGGGTTATATTAAAGCACTCTAGGTAACCATACACCAGACAACTTCTTAGAACTAGAAATCGGTATATTAAAACGCAACAGCTTCATTTTGACACAAATTGTATTCGAAACAAACATGGAGGGTCTACTAAAAACGAAGTGTAACAGAATTTCTCATATGTTCTTTAGAACAGGTCCTGGAGTAAATCAGTATTTCGGATGAGGTTGTGCTCTGGTGGAGCTAACAAATCAATTCTGATGACGTGCACCTTTAATGTCTGACCTGGGACACCTCTTATATCCCTAGTCTCGTTAAGGGTGCACCTGGTCACATGACCTGCCTTAAATGCTAAAGTAACGAGTTTAAGGGCGGGGAATTTGTAGTTTGTGGTTCATGGGTTTAAGACAGATATTAAAGGAAACAAGAACAGATAATAGTAAAGTGAATATGTCCCGTATAGGCTGTCAATAAACGTCTCTTCCATTTAGCTGTTTTTATGGTCAGTGTGTAATGAACATCTCCATTCCACAAAATTAGTTATAGTGATATATTTTAAAGTGCACTAACTCTAGTAGTATATTACAGATGATTGTTACGATTTAAGTGTTTGCCATTGAGTAATGCACAGTTGCATGCATACCATCGACTCAACCATACACTTGCAAATTCAGGGTCTTTCTCAACTTTCTATGGAGTTTAGTCTTTAACGCTAGGGCTTAATAGCTTAAGAGCATATATAAGCACTGGGATGGAGGAGGTAGCAGTTGCAGGGAATCTGCCCAACTCACTCCTTGCATGGTAGGGATTCGAACCCACGACATGTCCACTAGCAGGCTAGTACATTAGCTATTCATCCACAACATCCAATCGATCAATTATGACACCTAAATGTTTTATAATTGATTGCATGTCAGCGAAGGTTCAATTGCGAGTTTTGACATGACATGCTAACATGTGAAGTTTTGAAAACTTGAAATGAAAATCAATGAATAAGTGAGAGAAATTATAAAGAGAATTCTTAATTTTTAACAAACCACAGATAAGGAGTAATACATCGGAAAATGAAGATGAAGCATGTCAAATATGCGTTTGCAATGTAGATGAAATAAGAATTTTGAAGCCAACTTGCAACATGCAACATGTGCCAAAATGCCATGGAAATAGCCAGTTTATTTTCTTTCTCTGCCTTATAATTGCATACGGTATGTAGGATTCATAACAATTTCCATACATTTAGATTAGACAATAGGGTAGAAATTATATGTGAATTGCCAAGGATAATATTACAACTGCTAAAGTGAAGATCTGCATTGAAATATTTGGAAAAGTAGACTATGAACAGTTATCAAGATTGTGAAAATTGCCCACTTACAGAAGTATTATATATATAAACATTTTAAAAAAGCCATTTGTATTTTTACAGTACCATTGCATTTTTTACAGTATTATTTCATGCTTGCCACAAATCTGCAACATATAAATTGCAATCTTTGGATCAGGGGTACCAAAATCTTTGGAAATGCCTAGTTATAGATAACAAAAGATTTGAAGTTTGAATTCGTACAGTATAATTTCATCCTTGCCCAAGCAGTATGGATATATACCTTAGCAAATGTCAATATTTGGAAAAGTAGAATCCAAATTTTGGAATTTTCCACTTGAAGAAGATCTTTGATCATAGTACAAAGTCAGTTTCCACTTATTCTGTATCATTTCATTGCCCAAAATCAGCATTGGCTTTTGCAACTGTACTTGTCCAAACCAGATGTAGTGATTCAGATACCATCTCTCTTCAGCTGTTATTCAGGCATTATCAGGCATTAGCAGAAAAAGGTATCCTGATGGCATCTAGCGCTGAATGTCTGGTATATTCATGCACCTGATGGTATCTAAGGCAATCTGCTGCCATGATGGAAAGAAATGTTGTCTCCAAGAATCTCATGCACAGCAGCAGTTGTACTGAATATGAAACAGCAAAATTTACAATTAAGACCACCCCTGGTTAAAAAGTTGCCTTAATACTAAAGTGGAAAGAATAGAACTGTATACAAATTACATTTTGTTTATATTAGGTACGAAATGTGACTAATATTGGCATTATCTTAATTGTAAGATTTATAGATGATGCAAAAAAACAGGAGACCAGTTTTGAATGTGTTTTGGCTAACAATAGGATGTCACAAAACAATGACATTTACTTACTACACCGCCCTCCAAAAATATAAAACTAAGTATAAACACAGTCATCAAAGAGGTCTAGAATTTTTGCAGGGCTGTGTACACAAGAACTACAAATTAACAAATATTTCAGACGCCTCATAAGTGATGAAGAGCATAACATTGAGAAGAATCCAGTGCTGATTGTCTGTGATGGGCATTTGTGTGACAGAATGAGCCAATGATTTAAACAAGCAAATACAAATGAATGAAGTGCTGTTGCATTTCTATGCTAAATATTAATATTGTCATTGTCATATTTAAATTATTCATAAATATGGTGTACACAAAATTTAGGTAAATTAAAAGCTATATACATGTATGGATATCATAATTCATTTGTTGATACTACAGGGGCAAATAAAAGACCCCACTAATGTAACACGGCATGGACTCCATGCCTCATCATCTCATATAGTATTTATACAATGCCATAAAATGAAAAAAATACAATACAATACAATATTTATTACTGCAGCTCGTTCATATAACATGGAACCAATGCGAGCATCACTTTTTCAGAATTTTTTATGAACTCGCCTTACACACGGATTACATAAAGTAAAAACACAAAAATGGCATATTGCAATCACAATTTTGATTCTTGTGTGGTCAGTTCCACGACCTTGACAAGCATTCAAGTCTATCCTGACCAATACAAACAAACTAACAGGCTCTAACTTGGCTAAAGGGCGGGGGCCTAGCTCAGAGGTACACACTGGGCTTCCAACCGCTGGATCCCCGGTTCGATTCCCGGTTGAGCCTAAGTTGGATGGCTGTTTCATCCTTCGTCTCATTGCCATGGTCCCTGCCTGTCCTAATTAGCCCAACTGGTGCAGAAATACAGGATGTAAAGCCCTAATCACCCATCCACCTCTAACGTGGCTAATATGCCACGCCACACAAATCATTTCTCTGTTCAGAATATTTAAATTGTCAGTTCATGACAATAGCATGCAAGAGAAGGATTAAAAGTATCAGGTTGGGATGTTGCACTAAGATTTTGGGATCCATAATCATTTGGAACACAGCTTGAAACATATCTAAACTGAGGACACAATGTGAAATTTCATTATACCATCCTGTAGAGACGAAATAATGCACCTGAATTTAATAATTCAACATGAAAGACATGAATTTGCATTGTAAATAAGTTATGAATAATAAATCTAAATGAGTTTCTAAGGTTTGATGCATGTTATGGCTGGGAACGAACTGGTATCATTTAGTATCAAGTTGCAAAGTTGAGATAATTCGCATCATCATCATTTGAAAAACCTTGTAAAATGTACTCACTGTGTTGTTAAGGTTTTCTTGGTACTGGGATATAACACAAGGCAAAGATACAGTTGATTCTTTAGAAGTATAGGCCTGGTTCATCATTTAAACCCTAACAAAGCATGCTTCATGAAAGCTACAATAGAAAACGAGTAAAGAGGTAACATATATATCTCAATGTCTGAATGTCTTGCTATATTTGTTGTATGATGAAAGCAGCTGGGTGGTCTAGTGGTAAGACACTCACCTGCTCCTTTGAAGGACACGGGTTCAATCCGAGCTGAGGCACCCTTCATGAGCAACATCCCTGCTGGATGTCGTTCGGATGAGACGTTAAATTGGTGGTCCCTCGTACTCTGTGTCTATGCTGAGGCAAGTAAAAGACCCCCACCCATGGGGTAAATTTGTAACATGGGTTGACTCCTCCTCTCTCTCTCACCTCATCAATCAACCCTCGATAGTGGCAAGAACTTGCTTAGAGGGCTGCACTTCCCATATCTATCTATATATCTATCTATCTTGTATGACCAGCTACCAGAGGCAGATGTATTGATGAGATGATGTCTTGGAGTTAACACCATGTTATACATTTACCCAATGGCTGGGGTATTTTACTTGCCCTAGGCCAGACACCGAGTACAAGGCAACACCACATACCTTGATTACAGTTGTACTTTCACCATTGTAATTCACCTCATAATTATATTTATAAAACACAAATTCACCATGAAGTCCATTATTAAATGATCGATGCACCCAAGTGGTCTTTTGAAATTGTGTGATTCTACTGTACAACAAATCCTGTTAACTAAACCACCTTATGAAGAAAATCATGAATGACTTTTCCCAAATGACATGCATAAACCAGATGCTGCAACTATGATAGCATCTCCATCAGCTGTTATTCTGACATCATGTGGGATTTAGCAAGCAAGAGATCCAATGCTATCAGACGCTGGATCACTGTCACTTTCATCTGTTGATGCTATCTTTGTTACCTCATCTTCCAATGAAAGAAAACCTGACAGGTCTATCGGTGGGGATCTGTATACGACAGCAATTTGTCTCTGCAACTGCCAGTTACTTCCTATTTCATATTTTCCTTTATGTATTTCTTTTGTCTTACTTTATCATTATTTTCTGTCTTTCTGTCTCATTGTTGCACTGTACGCCTTTCTTTTTAATTTATATATAATATTTCTTTCTTGCTTATTTCTTGCTTTCTGTAATTCTTTTTTCCTTTTTCTTACTCTTTGTTATATTAGCTCTCTGTCTCGCTGTCTTGTGTCTCGCTGTCTAGCTGGTTAGCTGTTTCGCTGTCTCGCTGTCTAGCTGTCTCTCTGTCTAGCTGTCTAGCTGTCTGTCTGTCTGTCTGTCTCTCGGTCTCTCTGTCTTTCTCTGTCTAGCTGTCTCACTGTCTAGCGGTCTGTCTGTCTGTCTGTCTGTCTGTCTCTCGGTCTCTCTGTCTCTCTGTCTAGCTGTCTCACTGTCTAGCGGTCTGTCTGTCTGTCTGTCTGTCTGTCTGTCTGTCTCTCGGTCTCTCTGTCTGTCTGTCTGTCTGTCTGTCTATCTATCTGTCTCTTCCAGTTACCCTAGCCAAAGATTGTTTTTGGAAAGATTTGACCACACAAAATTTTTTTTTATCAAATCAAACATCTGAATTGGTTGTGTCTTTGCGATTATCGCTTATGTCCGGGTAGTAAAAATGGTATAAACGTTGACTTTTATTTCAAGCAATTAAATCTCATCACTACGTCTGCCTCTGAAACATTTACAAAGTGGCAGAGCTCCGGAATAAATGAACAGCACAAAAAAAAATGTCTTTTCATTATATGTTTGTTAAATTTTTCTTTTTAAGTTTAACAGAAACAACAAATGTTACAGACATATTCTGAATACAAAGTAGCTGTCCATAGATTACACAAGTCTTCATTTTACATAAAAAGGACATATCCATTCAGAGTTGAGCGAACAACCTTGGCTAACCAACAAGAAAGATTATAAGCATCACCTGCAAGGTTGCACAACAATTAACGAGGTGAAATATATTCAAATGTTATATGCCACCTAAAAATGGAAAACGAAATCCATTGTGTCTGTTACTGCTTGTTCAGTAAAATTGACTACACTGAGTCCAGACCACCCACCAAAACTGATCATGTGATGTATGCAAGTGTGGACTCAAGGTAGCATCGAACTAGTGGGTGAAGAGGGGGGCCACTAAATCAAAATATATAAAACTTGCTGCAAAACCATCTGGTCGCCAACTAATCTTTAACACCCTCACTGTAATCAACTCTTATTTGGGCAAACACCAAACTCAGGGATTGGCCAGAGCTTCTTATAACAGCATGACATCACATCAACACTTCCCTAAACCTCATGTGGGAAATGTAGTCAGATTGATTGAATCCTCTATAATAGGACCATTGAAAGCAGCTATTGTAAATTAATTTTGCAAAGGCTTTCAACCGAAACTGATTTTAATTTAGTGAGATACAATAAACTACCAGGCTGAACGGTGTGTGCTTCAAACGTTAGGTGACCCAAATGCAAATGTCTGCATGGGGGCCTAGTGGTTAAGAAATTGGTCAGATCCTCTGAAAGTTGTAAGGTCCACGTGTCTTTTGTTTGTGTCATTTTTTCTTAATGACCTTTCCTTTACACCAAACTACCTGTAGGACAATTTACTTGTTACACTAAGAATTTTTTATCGTACAATATTTATACATACATTTGATTCACTTTTATATATCTAAAGTGAATTTGTTTTAACATATCTATTGTGCAAGCAGAACGTTACGCTATGGATTGATTCTATTCTATTCTAAACCCGTAACACCAAATTTCAAGTTTGATTACAGAGTCTATGATATAATCAACTTTTTCCCATGTTCATAATTATTTTTCTCATTATCGTGGCGTCAAATTTGGTGTGGGACAGCGGAAATTAAAATAGAAAAATAGCAATTAAGCAATGAGTTAATTGTTATGAAGAGGTGTCATTACCAGTCTAAAAAATGGGATTTGGTCCGTTGATTAGATCTCGGTTGATTATTAAATTGTTCGATACTGTTTTTAATAAAATGTGACTAAAATTGTTCGATGCTATTAAAGAAAATGATCAAAATATTGTGTGCATGTCGAATGATACTGCATCTATATTATATTCATTAATGTAGTCCTGAAAATCATCATGCAAGTTAAAAAGTTGATTTAATCTCTAAAATCGTTATTTTGTTCTTAATTATTATTAAACAACTCGTTGGGACCAAAAATAGTGCCATATTTGTGTGTGGCGGCCATCTTGGCAGCCATTTTGATTTTCTCAATACACAACCGGATCCCATGGAATGACACAAGAACCCCCCTGATGACTAAATAATAATACAAGAGCAAATACTAGCAGTTTGCATGCAGAATTTTCCACCACTAGTGTAATGAGCTAAGGCTAACTTAGCACCTCATCTTAAGTTAATCCCAAATCCAGATGCCCAGATGGTCTACACCAAGCCATCTGGTCTCGCACTAATAAGAGATTTTAAGTCCTTCAAAGTTAAAGACAAATGTGGGTATTCAGTTCTACCCCTGAGAATGCCATGAAATTTTGTACAAAGTTAAAGCAATTGTTCTTGTTAAAAATAATGAAAGAAAAATGGGGGTCACCATAGTTTTAAAAACTTTGTCTGACAAATTACCAATTGCATGGTAATTCAATGAGAAAATTGGAAATAATATGTTTCCAAGCATAAGAATGGGTTTAAATGCATTTTCACCACAGATTTTTTACCACTATTCTCTGAATACTAAGTTAAGTTATAGGTCACCATCCATATAATGAAGCTGTATGACATTGAATGTTTGTCCCACCCCCCTTCTAAAAAGTCCCAAACACTTCAGAAGCATAAATATTGGTGAAATATATGGGGAAGGGGCATGATAATATCATAAGTGGCTAGAGACATAGTGGTGATGCATTTACCAATTTTTTTATTAGTTTTTTTAGAGTCCCAACAGTTTAAGAGAATAACATTTTCTGAATCAACGCATCTGGCCCCCTGGTGGTAAAAACGAAATTGACCGGATTATTTTTTACAAATTTCATCTGCAACATTTAAATTTTTGTATTTTATTTATTTCTTGCAGGGGGTCACAATATCCTATTATAATTAATTGTCATATATATCACTTGAAAGAATGCATTTTACCGACATTAAGAGGTTACAAAAGACCTAAAGGCCTGTGTCAAGACAATAAAATTGAGTTCAATCATTACATTACAAACAACATGTAATAATTATTGAATTTTATAACATATTATCCACATTGTCATTTACATAGGCTTAAATAAGAGCAAAAGGAACAATAACGTTTCTTAAAATTTCCTTATAAGTCCAATGCAAAAGGTTAACATAGAGAACTAATTCAATCAAGACACATTGCAGTGATTGCAGTTTCATGTCAATCAATTTGATTCCAATATGATTTCTGTTCATTGTCTTGAGCGATCCACAAAGTGCAATTAAGAATCAGGTGTGGATATCAATTGGCTGAGGCAACCTAAATTGCTAAGCCTGGTGTGATGACTAAAATTTCCTAATAACCCCCGAAAATCAACTTAAAAGTAGCGCCCTATCTGGTTCTACGATGCTTATAATATATAGGCTCATCACGGGAGGTACCTGTGGGTTGGTGGCGCCGCCCTGGCGGAAGTCGTGGATGCTCGGTCCCCCATTGTCTTTAAGTGTCTTTGAAACTTCATACTTTTGGACTTCCCAAACCTATTCTGTGATTTCACAACTTTTGATTTATTCCAAGTCACGTGTGCAAACAGACCAACTCATCACAGAGAAACTTTACTACTAAGAACATTGAAATTTGAAACCAAATGGTGTGGAAACCTACAGTGCCTGATGTGGAGACCACTTCGATTTCAAAACACTTTACAATAACAATAATTAAATGGTTCTGAAGCTTACTCAGCTTACACGACCAGCTGTCAGAGGCAGATGTAATGATGAGATGGCTTGGAGTCCACACCATATTACACATTTACCCATAGACATAGACATTTTGTAGAAGATAAGTTACGGGACCAACATTTTTATTTTGAAGATCATTAATTGTCATTCCAAATGATGATCTTCAGTGTAGAGTCACTGTATACATTTACCACGTAATTTACTTCTAACTAAGACCACCCAGCAATTAAGACCAGTAAATTTGGCACCAATTCTTGTCTTAATTGCTCTATTGTAGAATATTATACCGTAGAGTATATTTTTGGCTCAAGACAATATAACTTGCTTGGAATCAAGCCAAAATTCTTACGAAATCATCCCACAAGTAGAAAAATGATTACTTGCCCTGGCTGACAGACAGACATAATACAGAACAATGTAGCACAAATGATCATGTGTAGAATGTCTCGGATGATCGTTTGTGTCAGACAATAAGAAATTACCTCATGGGGGTTTTCTCATTCATCACTCTGCCTAAAAAAAGGTTTGCGTAGTTGAAGAGCAATGGAGAATTACTGAAGAAAAACAGCACACACAAAAAGCCAGTGTATAGTTTTGGTAAGTTCAACTTTCAATATACATCATTTGTACATTTTCACACAGAAAGTTCAACTTTTCAAAAGTGTATCAACAAAAATCTAATCATCAAAAGTTTCACAGTAAACTTTATAATGGGTCACTTATTGTTTTTCGGTGAAAATTCTGATATATCTTGAATTGTGCTGCTTATTCTTAAAATATCAACAACATTCAACTAGCTTTTACAGAGTAAATGTAAAACTCAATGTGGACTACCACCTTCCTATTATTCATCATTACTAATGGACAGTGTGGATAAATTGTAAATGTGACTAACTTATTATTTGCATTATATTGATTATGACAGACAGGCTTATATTTTTTATATAAAAGAACACTCACACATTATTCAGTTTATATTGCAATTATCAAGTATGCAAATCAATGCTTTTGTGTAGTATTTTATAGCGGCAATTATCTTGTCAGTTAAATTGAAATAATAAACAGCTGTACTATTGAAATGATGTGACTCTTCCATGACAACTATCACATTCAAGATCTTTCTGTTGTGAGAACACAAGTGCTTTTAAATAATGTTTAACTTTACTAAAACAGCACATTTTCAATTTCCTGCTTTTCTCGAATTACCCACCAGCCTAACAATTGATTTTAATCTTGCATCCTTAAAGATTTTGTTCCACACCCCCCCCCCCCCCACTTCCTTGCACTTGGATCATTTTCACTTGGATCAAAGTAATCATTAAGTGATGGCTTTCTCAAGAAAATATCAAATGGCATGTATTGATAAGAGTATTGATCTGCTTTTAATGTTTAAGAACATGTCACTGCTCATTGTTAAGTGCAGGATAAGTGATTTGCCATGAGAACACTGGTTTTTGTCTTAAAACCTAATAATTCACAATTGCAACTGGAGTGGTGGTTATATCTTCATCATGCAATTTTTTCTTCAAATGTTGTATTCACAGTTTTGGGTCAATGTCTGAAAGCTACTGGGTCTGGAGCTTGGTCAACTTATATGACCAGCTGTCAGGCAGACATAATGATGAGATGATTAGGCTTGGAGTCCACACCATGTTACACATTTACCCATGGGTGGGGTCTTTTACTTGCCTTATCATCTCATCATTACGTTTTGGTAGCTGGTCATGTAAGCAGACTGAGATTCAGAGCAGTACAAAACAAGGATAATGCATTGCATTTCATTTGGATCTTATGACAGAAATTTCAGACAGATTTTGAGGTGCATTTTTGAAAAGATTCTTGACTAGTGGGATTCTCCTTTCAAAACGATCAAAATTATTATCCACAATTTCATCATTTATAGATCTTCCAAACAAACGGTGATTGACGTAAATGAATTCTTTATTTTAAAAGGCCATTATTGTTGAATAATATCAAAAGACTCACTAAGAAAACTTGCTGGTCTATTAAAAGTGGTTGCAACGCCTTTTTGATGTATCACCATGTCTGAATGGCTCAACTGCCGTTAAATTAATTGTTTTTTGATTCCGTGCCTTGACCACTTTCATAGTTTAGCACAAGTCATTATACAAAAAAGGAAATTATTGGATATCGTGGTGAATTGGTCAAGGCACGGATGCGATTTCAGGTAAAGTTTTCTTAGTGTAGACTCCTATTTCGGGTAAGGTGGCATTTAACGTGTCTTACATAGGGTTTCCATTGAATTTCAAGTAAGTAGTCTACACTATTTTAAGAATTACAATGTACATGCATGTAGCGACCAATACGGTTGCCTTTCGAACTGTTGCTAAGGAAAACATTCCATTTCACACATGGTTGCACTCCGCCAACTGACCATGTGGCTCGAGACATTTTCACTGACAAAAACTCTGGCCCTTGGTCAAGCCAACCAGAAGACTGATACAAGCTGGTATGGGATGCAGGGAGCATCTTCTCATATAAATAGTAAAGGGATCTGCATATGTCAACAGAAACATTTGCATTTATGATGCAAAAAATGACCAGGAACACAGCTCTACAAACACTGCTTGGACTATTGCCAAAAGTCATGGCTTCTAGCAGCAACGACTTACATCTGTACAGTGGAGACTTACTGCGAGACCACCTCACAATGCATGAGTAATACAAGAGTCCTGTTTTTCTTCTTATTATTATTCTTTATTTTTATATTTGTTTCTTTATATGCACTGCAATGTATGTATATTGAAAAATTTTGATATAATCTTTTTTAAGGAATGTTCACATTAAATAGCTTAATTCTGGTAAGCTTGTGCTCATCCCTCACAGTATACTTTATTCCAATTATTTGAAAAAAGCATTTTCATATCTAGAACGGTTGTGATGAATGTGCTTTATAATGTGAGAAATAAAATCCAATCCAATCCATGAAGACTAAAATGCAGTTAAGAACTATGGCATTTGGAGCCAGCTCTATTTTACCCTTGAACTTGACACAAAATTCAAATCACCTGAACAATATAAAAAAAGGCAGAATATACTAGGTGTGAAGTGGTCTTAATGGTGAGGTGATACTGAAGTGAAACAATGGAGATGTAATATGTTCTCAAGTCCTTATATCTTACACTCCACTCAATCATGGGTAATCTGACATATCACATGTCAGTGTTTATAAGTTAGTATACGATAATAGAATGTGTCATTATGACCTTGGAGGGCGCCTCATAGTGGTTTTGTTGTCTTGGTAAAAACAAAAATACAATGGCAAGAATAAAACTGGGTCTAGGATAATGAATTTTTCTTATGGCGAGGTTAGACTTAATATTCCTTTGAAGTTTTATTAACAATAATTTCACATTTGGAAGCCATATTGATTATGCCGCCTGGAATTATTTACATATTTATCCTAACCAATGACAGACTGAGCTAGAGCTGAATTCTAAATGCTGTGGGTTTGTTTAATTTGATAACCTTCCAAATCATCAAAGTCTGAAAAAATTGTCATTTCGTAAAACATGCAATTGCTTTTAAAACCTTTCTACCAACTAGTGGTAAACTTATTTTCGTCAAACTGATGTTTACCACATTAAAGTTTTGAATAATCGTGCATTTAGGTGGAAATTATGATATATTTTTGTGGCAAGTGAAGTTTAGAATGTGCTCTAACGGGTCGTGTTTTTCTGATTTAGCGTCGTCTCATGCAATGGTCTGAAGCTTGAGTGACTAGCCACACTAGAGGCAGACAGAATGAGGAGAGAAATCTTGGAGTCCACATCATGTAATTGTGATAAAAAATTATGTTTCTACCCAGTATACTGACACTTGGATTGTCGAAACTTTTCGTTCAGACATTTTTTTTTTGTAACATATTCTTCATATACTATTTCTAAGTCACAATGCAGGCTTCAGGGGTAATTTTGAAATGATCTGTTCAGACATTTGTCTCATCTGTGGGGTGAGTGAACCTTCGAGATAGATTATGTTGCTAATGTTAGGCAATTTACATTCAAAGCCAACGCATCAGTAAGCAAATGGTTGGAAAAGATCCATTTCAAATAATATATTGTCTCCTATCTACACCACAGCACATTACAATACAATGGTATATACAGTATTTGTTTGTACATTGTATATACAGTCATCACTCTTTCATACATTGTACATCTAGCTGTGTTAATTCCGGTACTGTCATTGTATTATATAAACACATAAACTACCAAAAAATAAAAACAAATCTCCACTAAAGGTGTGAAACTTAATACTACATCTCAAGAAAATCCCACAAAACAGATGACCAGATGGTCTGCACCAAGCCATCTGGTGTACCACAAGGAGCTTTAAGTTCACCAAAACCCTTCAATGCTGTGGCTCTTTGAAACTTCATACTTGCAGACTTCTCCCTCAGACTGTTGGTTTCTTTGTTCTTGGCAGTACTAATTCTTATGCTATAGAACCTGGTGTTAGAACATAAGTGTACTTTATCAATGATGATTTTGTTTACAAATAAATATGTACAGTTGAACTCCTTTTAATATCGAAATGCTGGTCATGACAAGGTCATTATCAAGCTAGACTGGCATAAAACGAAAAACAGTTTATAACAAACACTCTTTGACAGTTCAATATGCTTCAGCCTTTCTTACACATTTTGATAGTGTTTTATCGTTGCAAATACTTTTATTAGAATATATGTTTTACTTATCCTTCCTGCCAGCGTCCTCTATACATTTAGTACATTTATGCATGGCTCATAACACTGAATGCACTTGTAGTTTGGTTTCCATCCAAACAGTCTCTCAGACAGCAATGTGACTGCCAGTGTTCAATCAGTGCCATGGTAGACATTTAATGTAAGAGAAAAAATTGGAGAACATCATGAATCACTCTGTGTTGATTGGCTGTATTGTTAATTTGTGTCATACAGTGAGCAATTACCCCATGTGGGGTTTTCATTTGGCACCTTGTGTGCTTTGTTACAAAATATCGACTGATTTCATTGAACTGAAAACAAACAATAATTACTATTTTAAAATGTACAACTTTATTCTTTGTATGCCATGTTTCATGTTTGAAAAAAAGTGTATACCATGTATGTATACTTACATATTTTTTGCAATTAAGGGTGCAAGCTTTTTTGTAATCTTAGGAAGTTTCAAAGCCCTTCACTATAACACCAGGTGACAGGGAATGACGGAGTATGGCAAGGATGATTGATCACACCCAGTAATGAAAAAATTGCAACACATGTATCGTATAATATACATAGATATTTTGAGTGTTTCAGAGATGGATGTCTTTGTGTACAAGAAATTCATTGCTGTTTTATACTTGGCTAAGTTTCCCACTTACCACACAGGGAGCTCCCCAGTTAGCGACATCTGATTTTCTTTGGGAAGCTCCCTCCACAGTAAATTCATATGTGAAATCCTATACAGATTTTTTTTTTTAATCTTAATCTTGAATCTTTGACATGTACACTTGAAGAACGAAGATGTTTTACTTGAAATTTATCCAAGATAGTATTGGACGTCCTTCACCTCTTTTGGAATAAGCTTTAAGTTAACATGCATTTTAATACATTTAGTTGTTTAATGTTTTGTAGTAAATTGTAGGAGACACCATTACGTGTTTCCTGTTGGATATAACAATTGTTGGGGTGGGGGCCTAGCTCAGAGGTAGCGCTCTTTGCTTCCAACCGCTCGGTCCTGGATTGGATTCCCAGTCGAGCCAAAGTTGAATGGCTGTTTCATCCTTCATCTCATTGCCATGGTCCCTGCCTGTCCTAATAAGCCCATCAGGTGCAGAAATACAGGACGTAAAGCCCTAATCACCCCACCCCATAGAACAATTGTTAATAACTCATACAAATTATAATTTTGTAGAATCTAATTTATTTCCAATGTAACCACCATATTTATAAAATACCTGAGCGAACGAGCCAAAGGAGTAGAATTAGGGGTCATTTTTTGCTCTACCCCATCTAGTTCCTGAGAAATCTAACCAAAAAGCTTTCTGCAATATCTGGGCATGTAGGACAGAAAAATGACAAGCTATGAGGAGGAAAAGTTCCACTAGAGGTCACTGAGACCGTAGCAGATAAGTATTGTTTATTGACATCATCATTATTGTGACGTCATCAATGTAACAATTAGGTAGTGACGTCATCATATGGTCTTTTTATCTGCAACAGGCGTAGCTCCCCCTGTAGGCACTGTTACTTTTTCTCCCCATTGCGACTATATACTTCATAGTAGAGACAGTAGACCAACCTTTACTGGGAGAACACTTCAATAAATCCCTAAGCCAAGTCCAGTTCACCCATTGGCAAGAAGTGACCATGCAAACGCAAACATCAAGAATACAGCAACGGTCACCAAGTGCTCGATTTCATCCTTATTAGCTTCCGGATGGGAAACCTATTTGTATGCTAATGGAGATGACCAAACAGCATCACTGCAAGCATTTGACACTCTGTACGAATCTGACATCTGACCTTCTGTCTGCTGAAGGAATGCTGTCTTCTGTCTACTTGGCAGCAAGTGTGTGGTAAGTGCATACAATCAAGTTTGTATCACCACCACTGTTATGAGATAAGTGATGCACCCAGTGGTGCTATGTCTCGACCAGCTGCCTCAGGCAGACGTAATGATGAGATGAGAAAGTTTGGATTCGACACCATATTACACATTTACCCCCAAGGGTGGGGCCTTCTACTTGCCTCAGCAAAGACATCGAGTGCAATGTGACCATGTAGCTTTAATGCAAGTTGCATGTTTTGTTGAGATCTAAGCAGCAAATAAACATGTTATAAGAAAATTGTAATAAAATCGAGGTAGTTTACCAAATACTGAAAGCAAAAAGACACTTCATGGTTGATTTAAGCCAAACAAATTTTGTCTGTGCAAAGGGAATATGCACCGTAAACTCATTGCATTTGGAAACAAATATGTATCTAACAAAATTTGACGATATTTATATAGTTCATTGACACTCTTCTGTTAACAAGACTGAACCATTTCAATGTATAAACCCTCTTCATTTGTACTTAACCATATTGATACTATATAACAAACTAGACGGTAGAGAAAGCTATACGCAGGGGACACAGGAGGACCTTGTAACTTTATGCTGCAATCGTTGAATCAAATACAGAGGTTAATTTGACTGATTGAGGCCTGGCTCTTGTTGACCTGAGCTGACAGACTAGACTCTGCAGTGGATTCTCTGGTCATTGACATGCAATTACTGCATGTCTTGCAACTCCTCCAGGCATTGGGATTCTCCTGAGTATGTCTAGCATATGTTTGGGCTCATCTGTTGCTCCTATGTGAATCCAGCATTAATTGAGCAGTCATTCCAAAGGGAAGTTTTGCAGAGGAAACTTTCTGAAGCTTTTAATGCTTTTTGATGCATGTTTTTGATAGGTTTCAATTGTAGCCAATTCATAGGAGGTCGATCTGTCATGATTCTGCTGTTGTTCGAAAGTCTTTTGAGAATTTATGAAAGTAATCTGCAATGTGGTGGGAGTACTCACCCTACTATCAATGTATTATATTATATATTACACCTTATACATTATTGTATTATACATAATTGTATTATACATTATTGTATTATACATTATTGTATTATACATTATTGTATTATACATTATTGTATTATACATTATTGTATTATACATTATTGTATTATACATTATTGTATTATACATTGTTGTCTTGCATTGCATCACATAATATTGACTTGTATTGACCATTAAGATAAAGTAACATTTTACAACATTAGCGAATAACGATTGATGACAAACTGTCTGGCACAGCCAATACTAAACTGGTGCACAACATCTTTTCTCTTAGATAATCACCATTCTTTCAATACCATTTTACTTTAATAATATTAATGGTTTTAACTACTTTTGACTTGGGTGGCTTTATTCACGATTTACTTTATATACATGGCCAAATGTGCCACGTGCGTTTTCCATGAGAAGGATAAACGCATGGAAAACGCATGGTTTTTGGCTAATTATAATGAGCATGCGTTAATCCAAACGCATGGAAAATGCGCCTGGCACAATTGGCCATGTAGAATAGAACCCTTCTAGCCTGATTGTCATATACACATATCTTGTCATAGCATAGTCTTCCCACTATAGGATATTGTATGGTATACCATCTGCATTCACAGAACTGATTTGACAGCTGAAGTGCCTCGCAGATTAGGCAGTGTAAAACTTACACCCCCTACACAGACATGATCAAGTACATTTCATCTGAGGGTACTATCTGACGCATCTACCCCCTCTCCACAGTAATGTAGGACTGACATATCTATGTTGTTTTAGAGGAGGTTTCCACAGAGACATGGAAAATTCATAATATATGGTTATATTGGAAGCAAAACCCTGTCGTTTCCTGCAGATCGGGGTAAGTTTGTGAAGCAAATTAAAAAATCTAAGGTAATACAAAAATGCAATTGCTATAAAGGGGGGCAATTGTGCAACAATATGCATGCAATATACATATTTATCAGTTTTCAAGCACATTTATTTGCATTGCATAATATACATAATTTAGTTATTCTGAGCAGGAAAGCACTAACAAAATATGCACGGAGAATTATATTAGGTGGACATAAATCTTATAAATAATACACTTGAATTTAAATTCAATCAGATGTATAGTTGTTGAGAAATGGCTGTTTTAATGCCAATTAAAGTGTGGGCTGCTAATTTTCGTATTTACCAGACAGGCCATCAGTTATCTTTATTTTCTTATATCTCCACCAAAAATGGTTTTATTTTCACGGGAGAAGGACCTTATTGTAGACCACAAAACTAGCTTTTGCATGGGAATAAAATAAATACATTAAATTGTGTATATAACTATATAGGAGCGTTTCTTCTTACGAGAGTTCCTGGTAATGAGCAAGAGATTCAACTCTTGAAGGCCACTGCCTGCCCCAAGCCAGGCTGAGCCAGCGCGACGCTAATTGTTCTTTAATTGCCCTGAAACTTTATTGCTTAATAAGACGAATTCAAGGTCAAACTCCGCGAAAATGTGAAATCTGAATAAATAAATACTTTCATAAGCTCATGTTGCAAATTTCGAGTGTTACCTCCTGGTCTAATTTCTCCAAGGTCATACTTGCCAGGCCTACATTGCATCATAGTTTATCAACAGATGCTACAGTCACATGATCAGGTACTATGCAAACATCGACTGGGCCACCTTTCCTAACACTTAAAACATCTTCAACCAATACGACTTTATTTATTTATTTATTAAATATATTTAATCAGCAATGCAATATCAGAAAAACTTTTTTCAATTGGACCAGGTGTTGAAGATAAAAAAAAACTAATAAATATTTATTTTAAAATTGTGTTATAATGAGTATCATTGCTCTAATTTTAAGACCGAATTTCGGTTTCTGGAAAGATTCATATACGAAAGGAATCAATATTATAATAATGTAATTAATGTCACGATGAACACTTTCATATTAAAAGGATATACAGCGTCAAATATTTTTTAATTTTTTTTTATTATATATATATAAATAGATTTTTATTGACAGCAAAATATCAAATTGATACATGTGTCAGCATGACAAAATAATAAATGGCAATTTAATATCAGTATACTCCCTTATACAGCAAACTTTCCATCTGTATATTCCCGGGAAAAGTCTTGCATAGGGGAAAAAATGCACCTAGGCATGGGATAATGACATAGCTGCGGCCAAGTTCCTTGGTTATTTCCAATGCATGGGCCTGATATATTGCAACAGTTGTCATGTAATGGAGCACATTGCTCATGTATTGTTTCATTAATAGTTTGGATCACCAAATAGCAGTCTAAATTATTTATACACATACAATTAGAGGGATGCCATGGTCAAGTGGTCGAGGTGTTCTCCTCCAAAAAGTTTTGACGATTATCAAAATTTGGAGAAACTGAACGGATCACCAATTACTCTTTGCTTCATAGTCCTTCCAAGTATAAATAGGATAGAATCTATTTGGATGTTTGTAAAATGTCTGGTATTATACCCATGAAATTGATTATTCCTGATTATTTTGTGGCTTATACGCATTATGAGTGTAGCATTATATGAAAGACAGCTGCACTGAATAAGCCATAATTTACATTGTTGATCCTAGTGCAGTAATGCCATGCATGTGCAGACATTGCACATGTTGTCCTGACATGAAGGATAGCACATGTATATTGCATGCCTCATCAGTATGCACTCGACATGTTTATTGCTCTCGTTTTGTCTTATCCTCCTACAAGCAGGTGGGACAGATTATGTATTAGTTATATCCCGATTAGGAGGAGTTAACTAACATTTATATAAGCAACAAAAGTTTTAGTTATGAGGAATAGAACTAACTTATACTCCGTGAGACATATTAATTAATTTGTTTGATTGTTTGTTTTGCTTAACTGCTATTAGTAAGCAATTAAATTACAGTTTTCACTCAGGAGGGAGTTAACCGACATTTTAATTGGTTATATCCCACAAAAGAACATTAGAAAAGGTCACGTGGTGGAGTATAACCTAAGTTATCAAGGAATTAAATTTTGCTTGTTGTGGGACCTTACAATCAAAAGTAACAATATATCCATGCACAACAGGAAAACTTGACAACTAAAACCAATTTGTTAATATCCTTATATGGTGAGGTGGACTTAAATAGGTCTGTCAAAGTAGAGGACTTCATTGTTCTCTAAAATAAGGGGACTTCAATTGCCTCAAAAGTCCTGGGTCTCCTCGGGTGAAGATCTCAAACCCCAGAGGTCCACACAGGGCATTGTGTTATTAGGCACACTCTATACTAGTTACCTAGACGACACCAGACATCAATGACGTCACTAGATAAATATGATTAAAAATAATACAATGCACACTCTAGTTATGCCATATAACTCAATGTTGCAAACCTTGTCAGCTTTTACAAAATCCATTGCAAAAGTACTGGTTGAAACTACTCCGAAGTAATTGAATGGTGACCTTACTTAAAGTGAAGTGTTTGTGAAAGGTATTGGTATGAATAGAAAAAAACTGCACATTCAAGAAGATAATTAGCTGAGCATAACATAGAAAGTTTATGTTAATGAAAAAGCAAGAGTTAATTTGCTCTGCATAGCAGGCGCAATGAATTGTGGTAAACAGCATGATGATACCAGAAGTTACAAAATGTTCTTTTTAAAACATATGCTGGTAGATCATAAATTAATAATACATGGTTTTAAGAAGAACAAAAACTTTTTAATTATAACGACCTTCATTGGTAGATAATTTACAGGTCACATATCCGAGAAAATTTCAAGGTGAAAATACAACTGGTTCTAAAACCAGTGCTCAAACGTTTATTTGGTTGTAATAGTGCAACCATCATATGAAATAATCCACTGTGCATTTTGCCTGTAAAATACTAGTATTGACCAATTAGAAATAATTACTTCTTGTGGATTACTATTAAGACAGGTTACCATAAGATTTCATAGTGATTATGATTATCCAATCACCGTATTGATCATCCTAAACATGTCAAGCACAAGCACATGATTCCTCGGCCCAATCCGCCGCACGGCACTTAGATGAGGGACCTAACATTAGCCTAATGTCTCCCCGCATCTCATCTGGTCAATACCCATCATCTCCATCACATCAGCATCACTCTTGCTGCATCAGCCATCACTGCATCTCCATATGCAGAAGTATGACCACAGTGTCCCATTGTGGCTATTGTTGGCTATTGTTAGCGGTGTCGCGCTCTCCTCTGTTGAATCACGGCCAACCTCGGGGATTGAAACACTCCAGCTGGGAGGCTGCTGTGACCTCTCATGAGCCAAACACAAAACTCATCCGAGAAAATGGCACTAGGCAAGCAGATGTAGCCCTTCCATAGATATTGTGTCACAAAGTTGGGATGAAGTTTTTCCTGAGTCTGCTTTCCATACTTCAAGATGGTATCGTCGTATCAGACTTGGTCCCTTGCCACACTTGGTTGACTGACTTTTTTTTTCTTGTGTACGAATACAATAACATAAAGAACAATGTCGTTCATAATCGGGAAGGTAATGTCTCGGTAGTCTGAGCAATGTCAGATTAGATAGAGCACTGGTCATTGATGGAGAATCGGATTGTTGTAACTGCAGCTTCCCGAAGAGGATCACTAAATCTTGAATCCAAATGCAAGCCCTTCATTCCTAAGTCTAACATGTTTAACATTTATTGTTACATATTATCAAACCATTATCATTCCGATGGATGAAATATGAATGAAAGCCACAGCATCCTGACAAGCAACACTATAATAAGTGACCATGTGGCTGTATGGTTTTATGGCAAGGATAACAACTTTCCACATCAGACCACAGGGCATCACTTGGCTTTTTACAGGTGGCATCTGACTTTAAGCTAGACCTAAGGCATGCTAGGCTACCATAAATGTGGCCTTCAACTCCAAATATAGATAACAGCAGCTGGGTTCTTTTTAACACAATATATGGCATGAACTATCTTGGTAACTATAGTATACATACCACAAAAAGCTACTTAAATAATGGTGGCTTTTAAAAATAGAATGGTATGCACGATTCTTCAATTTGCTCAGTGCACAATGGTTGCTAAAAAAACTTAAGCAGTTCTGTACTGTTCACAAATCAAGCAATCATAGTGCTCTGAAGAGAAACAGATCCGGCTTCAGATATCATTAATCAGGAACATCATGCAATTCTATGGATGCACAACAAAGAACGACTTGTCAATTAGCGTTGGTATTAATGTTAGCCAGGCTCTGCAGGATCACTGTCTTATAGTTTCATTATTGTAAGTGAATAAAGCTGCCATCTTCAAAGACTATTTTCGTGGTTGTTAGGGGGCAATGCAGTGACAACAGACACCAACAACAGGAGTTGACCACAGTGTTGCTGCTGCCTAACAACTGTTTCTTGCGAAATTATTTCTACACTCCGAGAAGTGCACATCATAATGAGTTACTTATTTACATTCACTTGATTTTGGAATCAAATATTCATAAAACTTGTTAATTTGACACATCACTCTACCGTAGAGCATTAACTTAAGATTTATGGAATAATTACAGAGTACCTAAAGGAACACGCTTTAAGTAATTAAGCCAAATTAAGTTGTAAATTTTACAGAATCATCATACCCACAATTGGTAGTCTCCTACTAGCCTGTGATCTATCAAACTACTGCATTTAGAATACCCATGGCATGCTCTGTCAATAAAGTAAATCAAATCTTATCATGGTTACCAATTTTGCATCTTATTCTTTTCATTACACATTGACTTCTGGTAGGCTGGTTTAGGCGTATCATTTGTTTTCATATATTACACCATGCTAATACTCACCCAGCCATATATATGCATGTAATTCAATTACCAGTTTATATTACAATGCATCATGACAGTGAAATAAGATGTATTGCGATGGTGGGTGGTGGTGGGTGGATTAGGGCTTTATGTCCTGTATTTCTGCACCTGATGGGCTAATTAGGAAAGGCAGGGACCATGGCATTGAGATGAAGGATGAGACAGCCATCCAACTTAGTCTCGACCGGGAATGGAACCCAGGACCAAGTGGTAGGAAGCCCAGCGCGCTACCACTGAGCTAGGTCCCCACCCTCTGTATCTGCGATGAACCAGGAAGACAACTACATAACTGCTTTAATCAAGTGCATAACAAAGCTTAATCCAGCCTCTTCAGACGATTGTGGGAAGCCATAGAGCAGGGGCAAATGTCAATGGCATCATCAGCAACTTTTGTTCTTTTTCCCTCGAGAAAAAACAACAGCAATAAATACACTTAATTTGCCTGCTCAGAGCGTTAATAAAATCCATTAGGAGGCAAGACCTGTTGGAAGTCAGAAAGTAACTGTGGATGGATCTTCCCTTAATGAAGCTTGTGGTTTCGGTTCCATCTCATATTAATCAGGAGTTAATGGCGTTTACTCAAGATGAGATTGCAAGTGGGATAGCAACACTTCTTATATTAGCTGCAGCAAGTATAAGTCCAGCTTTTTGGTAAGAACTAATTGATTGGAAGACTAGTGTAAAAAAAGGATCATAGGTCGATCACAGGGCTATAACTTATCAAATTAAATGTCAACAATAATTATTTTCTTTTGCTTCCAATCTGTTCCATTCACTTCGAAATTCAATTCAAAATTGTATTTCACAAAAGAAATGTAGGATGTCAAAAGGCCAAAGCCTATCGGTGCTGACACCCTGTACATTTATACAGTTATATATATTTACAAGATTATACAACAATGTCAATGCATACAATCAAATGAACTTTCTAATATTTATCTATATTTAAAAGCCTCTTAATTGTCTGTTAAACTGCTGTTGTTCATGAGAATAATAAACAGATCAGCACCTTTGAACGTGCTAAATGAGAATACTTTCTAAGTTAGAGTGGATCAAATAATTGTCTTGTCTCTTCAATCTGCTCACTTGAAATGTTAACTCTCATCATACCTAATCATAACATGCTACAGCTACAGCTAGGGCAATGTAGATTTGTCTCCTCAGTAGTTGATGTAGGATCATGATGGGTAACGGAATTGTAACAATCCATATGGGTGGCTTCTGTGGCTGCTTGTGAGCCAAAAGCAAATGTCACCATAGAAGAAAAAAACCAACATGACCTTTAGTATACAGTATGAAATACGTTTTGTAACTGATAACAAAATATATTTTACCATGTACATGTACTATAAACGCAACAAGATTCAGCCTTCGCATTTCTAAAGCATCATGATAAATATTTTATGTACTTCCCGGTTTCTATCTGCAGCACTTTTCATAAAGACAGGCATGCAAAGCCAGCTATATCAGCCAGTCTGTCAGCCAGCCAGCCAGCCAGCCTGTCAGCCAGTCAGTCAGT
This sequence comes from Alitta virens, assembly GCA_932294295.1. NCBI lineage: Eukaryota > Metazoa > Annelida > Polychaeta > Phyllodocida > Nereididae > Alitta > Alitta virens. The sequence goes on along the minus strand of OW028580.1, from coordinate 28,521,004 downwards.
CAGTCTGTCTGTCTGTCTGTCTGTTTGTTTGTTTGTTTGTTTGTTTGTTAGTTTGTTTAATATATACGTGACAACAGTAAAAGGCATTGCACAGAGCCCAGTGTCGGCCACTAGGGTTTGAGGTCTTCCCTCACAGTGTTGCCACCTTTTCCGCGGGAGGCTCAGGGCCTATGGATCACCTAAAATTGCACAACATCATACAGCATAAAAGATGCAACTCACAACAAAAGCTGTCAATTATGTTCCATAATCATGTACAAGCCTTGCAAAACAACCAGCACAATGCTTCATTATTGCAACAGCATAATAGCCTTGACTTCAAAGACAGGGTGCCCCAAGCTGTTATTCATATATGCATAACAAGACATTTGTCTGAGGCGAAAAAGGCTGCAGGTGGCCAGCTTTCTGCAATGCAAGTAGAGCAATGCATCAAATAAGAGGTACATTGACACGTGGTATTGATATTATGAATTAAATACTCTTCAAAGCACCAACAATTTTCAAATTGTATACATGTATACTACATAGTGAACACTATAACAATATACTTATCAATTAATTAAATGATAGATAGAGATAGATAGATTGATAGATTGATAGATTGATTGATTGATTGATTGATATGGAAAGTGCAGCCCTCTAAGTTCTTGTCACTATCGAGGGTTGATTGATGAGGCTGGTTTTGTTCTTGGCTAAGGCACTTTTCATGTCCTCCATCCCCTACGACTCTTGGATGTCATTTGCATATTAATTTTATGATGTCTTATTCCCCATCAAATTGATAAAATTTGAACATTCTATTAATATTGAAATTGCAGTGTCTGTGTAAAAAAATGCAGTGAACAGAAGAGTTCAAGAAAGCATATCACTAGAAATTAGATGAAAGATCTACACATATTCAAAATTACTCTTTCAAGTTTTTTCTGTATTATTGCCTTGACATGACATGCTGAAGTGGACATCAAATGCAAAATTTCCATTTTAACGTTTTTCATTCACATGCATGGAAGGTCCTTTCGCGTTTGAAGGTCCCATAACAGCCATTTGTGTGATTTGAGGCAAGAAATGCACTTTAATAAAACAAGTGAACAACAATTCATAAAAACAGCTCCAATTCTTCACGACGCAATTTAAAATGAAATGATTAAAACAGAATGAATTATTTTGAGCATGTTTCTGCTGAGTATAAATTGTTTCAGACCTATTTCAAAAACAAAGAACACTCTACAATGTAATGTATAGGGTTAAAATAAGGAACAAAAATGGGATTTTACGTACTTATAGGATGCATAGTACTCAGACTCACAAATTCATGATTTTAAGAAAGAGACCTTCATTAAATGAGACGACTGACCAGGCCAGTGCTAAAAACAGACCATTTTTCATTAATATGTGACCAGCTAAGACTTGGAAGTTATAAACCATGACATTGGTTAATTATTTGATGGTTCTATACACAAATCCGATGGTGAGATCAATCAATAATGTCTTGGTTAATTAACTGATTCAACCAAAATCTTGGTTCAAAGGTACAATGTATTTCGAACTCACTTTGCACATTTACTCCACATTCAATTACATTTCAGGCATTCTCCTTGGCATACGAAGTTCATGGCGACCCTCAGCATCACCTAATGATATTAAACTGCCTCCAACACACTAATAAATTGGTCAAAACAATGAGTTTCAAATATAGGACTTTTTGTATAATAAATGGAAATAGAACAATTACATATGAATTGTGGCTGCTGTTTTCAGACTTAAGTCAGTATTAAGATTTTATTACAAATGAAACATGGAATTTAATCATAGAATCTACATGAAATATTTCCAATTTTCTGTGTGCCACTGGGTACTGCTAAAGGATGCTACACAGCAATTCTGCAGGGGTCAAAAGCCAACAGCATCTGCAGCCAACTTTCTGCTTTCTTTCCCAAGGAAAAATCAACAATAATAAATCTACCTAATTGGCTATGTAGTGAGTCGTTCATAACATCCTCTAAGAGGCAAAATCTGTCTGCAGTCAAACAGTAAATGTGGCTGCTCATCTTCTTTGAAATGAAGCTAAGCCTTGTGGTTTTGGTTGCATCTCATATTTAACGAGTTAAGGACACTTGTTCATGGGTAGGTGTTTGTAAGTGAAAACAAAAAAAGAAGTATCATAACTGTTGTGGTAAATGCAAGATGGTGCTTAGTTCATGCTGTGATCTGCCATTTGTCAGAAAGACTCAATGGTAGTATCAAACTAAAGCAAAAGTGAGTGTCATTAAATTGATTATATGATTTTATAATTAGTTATGACATTAACAATCATACATTGGTATGAATGGGCTAAATAGGCAGACAATGAATGTGCATTGTGCAGGGTATTTTGTTGGCCACTGAGGACCGAGGTCTTCACTTCAAATTTTATATTATTATCAAAGTTGCCATGAGGGGGATAAGGACTCTAAAAAAGGGCATATGACATGAGAATATAACAACATAATATTCAGTATAACGTAATACACACATGTTTAATATGTATATGGTTCAAATTGGAAACACTGCATTACGAATATGTCAAATAGGCCTGCAAATATATGTGCATATGCCAGTTTAAGCATGTCCCTTTAGAGTTTAAAGATTGTCCCAGCAGACTTTGTTTTAAAGACTTTCATGCTTCAAAGAGGCGATTGTGATTTTAAAACAACATATATTACCATGCACTAGGTTGAACCAAAGATTTTCATGCTTCAAATATGTGATTTCTGCAATTGTGCTTTTCAATCAACATAGATTAGAATGCACCTGATAGAACCCAAGACTTTTTCATGCTTCAAAGATGAGAAATTTCTGCGATTGAGTTTTTCAATCAACATAGATTAAAATACACCTGATTGAACCAATGACGTTTATGCTTCAAAGATGAGAAATTGCAGCGATTGTGCTTTTCAATCAACGTAGATTACAATGCACCTGGTTGAACCCAAGACTTTCATGCTTCAAATATGAGATATTGCTGCGATTGTGCTTTTCAATCAACATAGATTAAAATGCGCCTGATTGAACCAAAGACATTCATGCTTCGAAGATGAGAAATTTCTGCGATTGTGCTTTTCAATCAACGTAGATTACAATGCACCTGGTTGAACCCAAGACTTTCATGCTTCAAATATGAGAAATTTCTGCGATTGAGTTTTTCAATCAACATAGATTAAAATACACCTGATTGAACCAAAGACGTTTATGCTTCAAAGATGAGAAATTGCAGCGATTGTGCTTTTCAATCAACGTAGATTACAATGCACCTGATTGAACCCAAGACTTTCATGCTTCAAATATGAGATATTGCTGCGATTGTGCTTTTCAATCAACATAGATTAAAATGCACCTGATTGAACCAAAGACATTCATGCTTCGAAGATGAGAAATTTCTGCGATTGTGCTTTTCAATCAACGTAGATTACAATGCACCTGGTTAAACCCAAGACTTTCATGCTTCAAAGATGAGAAATTTCTGCGATTGAGTTTTTCAATCAACATAGATTAAAATACACCTGATTGAACCAAAGACGTTTATGCTTCAAAGATGAGAAATTGCAGCGATTGTGCTTTTCAATCAACGTAGATTACAATGCACCTGGTTGAACCCAAGACTTTCATGCTTCAAATATGAGATATTGCTGCGATTGTGCTTTTCAAGCAACATAGATTAAAATGCACCTGATTGAACCAAAGACGTTCATGCTTCGAAGATGAGAAATTTCTGCGATTGTGCTTTTCAATCAACGTAGATTACAATGCACCTGGTTGAACCCAAGACTTTCATGCTTCGAAATTTCTGCGATTGTGCTTTTCAATCAACACAGGTTATAATGCATCTGGTTTGCACCAAAAATCTACTCAGTAATTCATGGGTGCCAGGAGTTCTCACTCTCTCTATGCTAAGGCACAGAACATAATGTTGTGAAACAAACAAAAGCTCATTAAAATTCTACGAAGCACAGCTTATGTTCAGTTGATTAGGGAACAGGGAATACTGCAAAGGAACTCCAGGGAAATCATCACAGCATGGCAGTCCTTAGGGAGCTCTTCGTAGGTACCTTGTCTATGATGTAGGGTCTCTGGGGTTTCGACATCTCATTTGCATCAACCCTGAAGTTTTCATAACGTCTAGGGGCATTACTTAGCTTCTGAAGTGATATGTCAGTGTGTCTGTTTATATTAAAATGAAGTTTTGTGGGAAAATGCAATATGCTAAATGAATGTGATATGATATATATTTTGTAAACCGAGAAGCATGGCTCTCCGGCTTAGTTCAGTGGTCTGCGAATACAAGTATTTTTGTAAGTATCTAGTAAATATCAAGACTGTCATGAAACAACCTTCAAGGGCTATACCACAAATTAATAAAGTCAAAAGAAGTTAATTAGTTCTGATGCTGGATAGTGCATAAAGTCAGAAAATGTAAACTCCAATAAAAGAGAAGTTGGGTCACCTAATGGTTAAGGCATCCACCAATTCCACATTGGCCAGCTCTGCCAGGGGTTCTGCGAGCTGGGGTTCGATCCCAGATCCGGGCACTATTCATGAGCTACATTCCAGCTGGTGGTCAACCACATGAGACGTTAAATTTGAGGTGCCTTGTACCAAGTGTCTATGCTGAGGCTTGTAAAATACCCCACCCATGGGGTAAATGTGTAACATGGTGTGGAATCCAAGCCTTAACATTTCATCATTACATCTGCAGCTGGTCATATAAGCTGACTAGGCAGGTCATACGAACTAATCAAGACTTAAGACGAAATGTTCTCTCATTTACTGGTTTATTCAATGTGTTATATTTCATGGTACCACCAGGAGCTATTTTGCTTATTCTCTTTTTTTTAGTATTTCATACAGGGTGCGGCATAAAAACTTGCACCAGCAGCTACTGCTACTACTTTTGTTATTACCTCAATTGACAGTGACCACATGCAGCTGCAATCATACACACGAAAGTAATAATGGTCCTAAATTATCTTTATAAATATATTTTCTTGTTTCTTCAAGAATTATAGATAATATGGATCTAAATATAGCACATGCACATTTATTACACCTTCGGGTCATTTTCACCTCGGCTTTTGCAATACAAGCATTAGATTATGTCACTGATCATACAGATGTGTTATAGACACCTTTCTTGACCTTTGCCACCAAAAATAGGGCAAGTAGATTCATTTTTAATGAGAAGGTAGAGCATTTACACCTTTGAAGTGGAACGTGCCATTTTGGATTTTGGTCAATTTTCTGTCTTTTCTGTTTAATTAACTGGCCAATCCTCCTGAAAATCATGTGATTATTTCCAGAGTAGTTGTAGATTCAAAACGTCACTCTGGAATGCCATTATATTTCTCCATTTTAATTTCATGACCTTGCTGAATCAAAACTGGAACCAACCTTAATATCATTCAAGACCATGATATATATATGCACATATAAAAAAACATTGAAGGAGGATTCTGTGCAAATATTGTATTTTCTGTGGCTTCAGAGGTGTAGTAACTAGGAAATCTGAAATTTGTAAACTTTCTGCATCTAGAGACACCATGCAAGCAGTCAGAACTTTGAATTCTGTGATGTGTGTCACTCAGAACAAGCCCAGCAGCATGAACCCTTCAATAATTCAGATACTGATATAATTTTCTGACGTTATAAGACCAAAAATATCACAATGACCAATTGCTTATACCCCTAACTAAATGTGGCAAAACTTTAAAAAGACTTCATAAGCATTTGAGTAACCTAGAGCTATCCCGAAAGAGGAGATGCCTGGTGCAAGTTTTTAGGCCGCACCCTGTACATGACCTTGGCTCAGCAAGGACAAGATATGAGCAACTATGGTCTTTGCCAACATGACTGATTTTATCTTCCTTTAAGTAAACTAATCCCCTTTCTTATTCACATCTCAGCCCGCTTTCCAATTTGTTTATCTTGATTAATGTCCTTGGTGCATTTGCCCATTTGCTTCAATGTCATCCAGTGCAAAAACATCAAGGCAGAAGTAAAATTAAACCCCATACAGTTACTGTCATACAAAAATCAAATATCTCATTCATGGTCATTTCGAGTAAGGTGCAAGAAAGTCTTTATTCCAGACCTTGCTGTAAAAGACAATTCAGTCAATCATATGATTCACAAAAGTATGTTATGTACTAGACGTGTGAAACATATTTTATCTTCATTATGTGGAAAAATGGGAAATTGCAAAAAGTAAGAAACTCAAGAAACTTCATTGTTATGGGGAAGCAAATAACTTCCACTACTGAAGGGTTATTTCATTCAGTCTTAGCAGCATATTGTGTAACAGCCTCATTTGTCTTCAACATAAATTACTTCCTTCTTTTTACGTAGTAATGAGTAGTCTTGGTATTCCTGGCCAGAAGCTAGGCCAGTTAGTATGAAAGACTACAGATTATACTCAATGTATAGACATACTGTTTGGCATGGGTTTGGGTTCTTTACCTGCCCCAGCATGATCACTAACTACAGTATCCCATGAATTAAATGAATCTTCTTATATTAATAAGATTTCTGTCAAATTTACCAGCATCATATTTCACCATGGCAACACATCTTGCTATATTTTCGTGCTGATCCGTTGAAACCAGACAAATTCCTTTGGTCTTTCCTCTGTTTTATCTGCAGACAATATGTAATCTAGGTGATATCCCCACATTACATGGGGTAATCTGTTGCCAGATCATATGTGTAAGTCTAGCGTTGAAGCGTGGAAAAGCGTCACTCAATCTGTCAGCCTCCCAAAGACAAATGACACTGAATTCCCAAGAGAGGATGATGATACAATGGGACTGTGACCTTGGCCCTTTGCACACCTTTAGAAGACAGTCTTGTGAGGAATTTAAATTTCTATAATAGAAAAGAGGAAAGCAACTATGGTGAAATGTGAATTGATATTATGTATTTTAGAAGAACAAAATAAACGTAAAATATTATACAGTGGCACCACACTAAAAAGACCCCCAATTGGAATAAATTCGACTAGCATTAATATCGTGTGAGGTGGTCTTAATATAGAGGTAAAATACAATGGCAAGGATACATTTGGGTCCAAAGATGTTGGAACCCACTGTACTGCATTGCTGTAATACCGCAATAAATTGTATAGTATCCGATTTTCACCTTGCTGTTTTGTCACTCATGTGGGTCTCGTGGCCTAGTGGATTGAGCATTGGACTCGTACGTGCAAGGTTGTGGGTTCAAAGCAGGCACGGCATGGAGGAACTGAGCAGATCCTCCTTCAACCACTGCTTCACTCCACCCAGGTGTAAATGGGGAGGTTGGCTATAGGCTGCGATGGCATAGAATTGCTCCCAGGGAGTTGAGAAAGTTCATGAGAGAACAGAGCCTGTCAACCGAAGGTATTGTGTAAAGTCAACAGAGAGCTATATGCACATACCAGGCGGATAGCAGACTATAAACCCCCACCTTTACCTTTTACTTTACCTTTCAACATCACTAGATGATTAGCAAGAGTCATGAGTATTTAAATCAACTTTTTTTAAATTTTGTTATATAAGTATCATGGCCCAGTGGATAGAGTCTTGGACTGGTACACGCATGGTTGTGGGTTCAACCCCATGGAGGAACTGAGCCGATCCTTCTTTAACCACTGCTTCACTCCACTAAATGGGGAGGTTGGCAATAGGCTGAGATGGCACTGGATTGCCTAGTGTGGGCAACAGCAGCATGCTCCCCAGGTAGTTGAGAAAGTTCCAGAAAGAACAGAACCTGCCAACGGAGGTGTTGTGTGAAGTTGGCTGAGAGCTATATATATATGCACCTAACAGACTGATAAGAGACTATAAACCCCCACCTTTACCATAAACTTTTATAACTTAACTGCCAAAACACAATGTAAAAAATTATTTATTTGATGAATAAAAGCTTTGTGAATGTCAGTGTCATAATTGACAAAACGTTGTTATTTTATGAGGTTCAGAGAAAAGGGCAAAAAATCATCTGTAATTTGATAGTTTCCAAATTTTTGGACGGTAGCGTAGAATAGATAATAATATCAGTATGTTATTCAAGATGGCAATGAGACCAATGGTCTGTTGTGTATTGTAAGAAATTCACTAAAAACTAGTTTTTTTTTTAGTCCAACAGTATGAAGGACCTTCCCATCAATTTTTCAGCAAGGACTAACCGGCTTCACCAATGGCGCCCCAGTCTGCCCAAACATTAAAAGATTGACCGTTATCTGTCTTAAGCCATTCCAAGAGGAGTTGACCAAAGCTACAGGATATTTCCACTGTCAATATGCTTAGGGCACGGATGGCCACCATCTTGAATAAAGAATTCAATGCTTCAAGGTGAGGTGTGGTAATCCTTTGAGGCTTCATAAAAGTCTCTGATCTCTGGATCACAAATGATGGCAAGAAAAAGTGTGAAATTTAATTAAGAGATAATTTGACAGCCTTTCGATAGCAGAAATTCAAAGGGGAATTACTTGACAGAATTCTAATATGCTATCGATACAAAGTCCTGGCAAAGCATTTTTGCTGAGTAATTTACATACCTCATTTCTGATGCGAATTTTTATCAAAAGTACACGTTTAATTCGAAGATAAACTTATCCTGTTTATAAGCTTGAAACATAACTTGGCTAGGAAAGTACACTTTGAAGGTAAAATTGAATTTCCCTGATTGGCCATGTCATTTCAATTCAATTCAATTTATTGGACCAACTAATTAGAAGAAAAACATGATTGATACTTAATCACAATATACACAATATACACATTATAGCTGGTTGGTGCACACCAAGATGGTGTATATCACCATTACTACATGGCCAAATGTGCCATGTGCGTTTTCCATGAGAAGGATAAATGCATGGAAAACGCATGGTTTTAACTAATTATAATGAGACAAAAAACCATGCGTTTCCATGCGTTTATCCAAATGCATGGAAAACGCACGTGGCACAATTGACCATGTACAATAAAGTACATGTTATATTTACCAAAAATAAGCTCCAAGCTCCAACAAGTTTTACCAAGTAAAGAAAAAAGTAAATAGAGACGAATTACAAGATAAATCTACATGCCTTCCCCATCTTCCCATCTATAAAAGGTACATTCATCATAAGATCTTTCCCACATTTGAAGTGTATGATCTTATGCCAAAACCATTGGTTTGTGAATAGCCCTGAAGCGTCGAAGAGTCACTCGAGCCGGTTCGATCGCAGAACTACAGATGCCATTCCTGGGTGACTGACCCACGGATGTGGCAGATGCTGCACAGAGCCTTTTACCTAAAGCCTTTACCGGCAGTCTTGAAAGGAACCTTAACACACAAAAGGGACGGTGAAAAAGAAAATAATAAAACAAATAAAAAAAACTAGGCAATTTGAAAGGAAGAGCCAATTTAGCAGCTTCAAACAGTGTCATCCAAATATAGAGAAGTTGCCTATAGGTGCTAGACAGGTACTAGAAGAAATACCATGGCTGAATAATGTTTCACACGACATAGTGCTGCTCTCATCTCAATTACAATGATTTCAATCTATAATGCCTCATAAACAATGTGACAGTTCATACTGACATCACCCAGTATTATAGGTTTTACTCACATCCAATGCCAAACTTGGTCTCAAAAGCTTCGAATGTTACATGAATACATGGAACAATAGCAGCCCTCTGCATAAATTTTAACCTCACATATATATGAAATGAAAATGTACTAATCTCATCAGTACTTCGTGCCTTCTATAGTTGTATTTTATAAAAGTTCACGAGTCCTTACTTGCCTTTTTTTTTAGGTATTGCACAACAACAAGTGCCTCTAATTTCTGCTTCTGGTTGAGTATGTGATCAATATAGCAATGAATGCACATTGTGAATCTCGCTGCATTTTCTGTGTGCAAGATAGTATCTGTTGAAGCACAATGTGATATTTTTAAAAGTTATGATTTCTTAACAAAATTTGCACTGCATAATTATTTCAATACTTTTTATTTGCTTCTTATTTTATTTGTTGTATTCAGAAGGTCACTGTCAAGATGGGTTTCATTGCCCGATAGTACAATTCCCATGATTTTATTTATATTTTCAAGTAAATATCGAAGCATCGGGTATCGAAGAAACAATATGTTACATGTTTACAAGCACATGTTGTGAACAGGCTAAATATATTAATTTATAGCATGGAAACTTCTTCGTACCAGACCAGCAGACATCACTTGGCTTGATACAGGTGACATTTGATTATTAACCTTGCGTCAGGTGGCGTATGGGTGCAAACCTGTCTAAAACAGCTGACAAGTACTGCATACAAGTTGTCTGAATATTAAGGGTTTTACAGACGTATTATCAAATAGAAATATAAGCTATACTATGTGTCAATCATACATCTTGATTATCATTAATACAACGTGACCCATTATTTCTGTCAATCTATTCCATTTACATAATTTCTGTCACCAACAAAGTTCTTTGCAATCTGGAGAAATTCTTGTACTTCTGTCAAAGGCAGATTGTCAATGATGCATCTCATCCATTCCACAGCTACAACTATCACTCAATGTTATGTCAATAAACCATCGTGCACAATAAATGTGTATTCATATATTGCCAGAAGCAGAAATTGGAGGCACATGTTGTTTTGCAATACCTAGAAGAGCAATGTATTGACTTACACATATACTGACACATGAATTGACAACATAGTATTCTTTAAACATTGACAGCACCAACATGCCATAATAAAACAGCTCCTCGGGTCATAACAGCTAGCACCAGGCTACAAAAACAGCCTGGGGTTAAGCTCTGCTGACTGAGCATGGGATCAATATAAGAATGAATACACACATTGTGACTGTGGCTGCATTTTTTTTTTGTGCAAGACAGTATATGTTGAAGCACAGTGAGATATTTTTAAAAGCTATGATTTCCATTACAAAATGTGCAGTGCACTACATAATTATTTCAAAATATGAAGTGCTTTCCATTTGCATATTTTCTCTGACGAGTAACAAGTAAGCTTTGCATTTCAAAATTCCACTGCAACCACTATGAGGTTTGAGAAAGTACTTTTTTAGAAACTGGCATATCAGCCATTGTGAATAATATGATTAATAAACTTGACAATTCATTCATTATGACATACTCATCCTCAAAGATTCATATCATGAATTGCTTTGTGTCCATGGGGTACCTGGCCAGCTGGCCAGCTGAATCAAACGAAGCCTTGATTTTATTTCACATATAGATATACCAACAAAATCATCACCTAAATGAATAAGCATATTCTGAAATACCAACCTGATGTGAAAATTAGGGATAATTGAATACGTTAACAGAAAATCTCATCATCAACATCATAATTTAGTTACCAAAATAAGGAACTCTCAGCTAAACATGGTCTTTCCGAAATAACTGTGGTGCAGGACCAAATGCCAAATGGCATCATTTCAGTATTTTGTATCTTTCAATAAAACAATAGCAATTGAGTAACTGTGGTTGGCTTTTTCCTTAATGAAGCAGGAGGTTTTAGTTCCACGTTGTAAATTTTCTTAGAGATGGCTGTATTTGAGTTTCATAGTGTGCAATACCATCATCTCTTTATCCATACTAAAAAATAGCCATCTGTTCGAAAGTGCAATTAACGTTCTTCAGATATACAATTACTTGACTAAATTGCTAGTTCAGAGACTGGACATCTCACTGCCGAAGCAGAAGCTGTTGATACGGAAGTTAATTTTAGAATTTCATATATCAAATTGTGTCATCACTAAATTCTAGCAGTCTAGGTCCAGACCCTCAGGAACAAAATAGTTCTTCATCTGGTACAATGTTGCATTGGCGTATTTAGTGCAGGAACGTGGCGTATTGTATTCTTATGATTAATATAAAACTTTCTACACTGTCAAATTCCTTGCTTCCCCACCAGGATGCTTGCTCCCCTGAATTCCCCCACTGAAATTCTAGCATCATGGTGACTATTCCAATCCTGGTAATTATGCCAAATCTGTTTGAATAGAAAATATTGCTGAAGTCTTCCTTCTCCTTTTATCAAAACAGATCATATAATCGGAGAGAAATTCCAACATTATATGGGATAATCCCTGGTCTGATCATATCTGAGCTAGTAGCACTGAAGTGTGTACAAGCGTCACTCAGTTTTCAGCCTCCCAAAGACAAATGACGCTGAATTCCCAAGAGAGGTTAAAGTTACAATGTGGCTATGACTTTGGCCATTTGCATATCTTTAGAAGACAGTCTAGGAATTTCCATTTGTGACAGAAGGCCAGTAAGGACTAGCGTTAGACATTTACCTGACATCAGACAATTCTTGACAGCCTTCCAGATGTAGTTAGTTTCACTAAAAACGGCCCGTTAAATTGAAACCAGACAAAGCTGTTATAGCTGGCTACTCAAAACCGGATCTAAAAGTACATATTTATAATATATTAGATACATTTCTTACATTTACCAAAGTTTATATTTATCTGGCGATAGATGTAAGCCAATTATTAGCTATAGAAGTGGACAGAAACAGCTGGCTTTCGCATGGTTAGACCACAGCCAGGTACAGGTCGCTACAGACAGCTGGAGTTTCCCAGCAAGAGTCGACCGTATTTTATAAAACTAACTGTAAGCTTGACCTGTCATGATTAGTATGAATAGATTTACCTTGGATGGTACAATAAGTGGCTCAATTACCACTGATTAATTTATTGCAATTATAATACATTGAAATATGTATTTAAAAAAATAGGTTTAGATGAGGTAGTCTGTTTATATTCAGGGGTCTGTCAATGTAAATCTGCTACCATGGATATATGTGCTTAACTAGTGTAAATAAACCATTAAACATGATACTCAATAATTTTTCTATTATACCAGATTACAAAGATAACTTTGTTCTCAGTCAACTTGGGCCAGCATCTACTTCACCACAGGGGCCCCAAGCTGTCCACACATTCAAGGACTGAGTGTTATCTGTCAGAAGCCTTTCTAAAAGGAGTTGACCAAAGCTATAGGATATTTCCACTGTTAATTTGCTTAGGGCACAGATGGCCACCATCTTGAATGAATAAGTGAAGGCTTCAAACTCATGTGTGAGATTTCATAGGGGGGGGGGGGGATAATAATCGTCACGGTTCTCTGGATCTTGAAATAAGTCATTCATGAATTATAATAATAATTATCAGTGTAATGTAATTGTTTTAACTATTTTTTTAACTTGATGGTTTGTATGGCAATTAATTAATTAATTGTTATATTTGCCTGCAAAATGAACTAATTCCTAAATTCCTAGTCACAATTGTACAACTCAGTGGCACTAATTTTAATAGTTTCTCAATGTCCTGTAAACTAAAACGATAATTTGATATTCTATACCATACATTTTACACATTTGCAATGTGCAAAAAGTATGCAGCTTCATTTATGACAACTTAGCTCAGCTCTGCTGGCATATGAAATTATCATTGATTATTTCGTCTATTTAGATCTGTTTGCATTTCCCACCCTTTCATCGTTGAACATCTTATGCACCATACGAACTTTCCCACATCTGAAGTGTGTGATCCTATGCCAAATCATAAGTTTGAGTACAGCCCTAAAATATCTATATGATCCAAGCATCACTCACACTGTCATGTTACCAAAACTACAGATTCCCTGGTGACTGACCACAATTGTTGTGGATACGGAATTGTGACCTTTACCTTTGTCACACCTTTGAGAACGTTATTAAATCTATTACTAATTGTTATGTAAAGTACAAATGTAATTCTATGTAATTCTTTAAAATTTAAATCTTGATTGATGGTATGCTCAATGAACTTTTTTCCAAATAAGTTTAATATATTGTTTTTATCTTGTATTGTAATAACTATTTTGTGTTGTGACAAATACTCTTGTGTTCTTCTATAAGTCCTATTTTTCCTTTCCTTAGGCAATGGTATTTTTTAAATACTCGGATGTATCTCCTTCCAACACATGATATGTTTATCATTATATCACATTGCATTAATTTATATATATGCGTAAATCAATGTACTAGAGTGTTGGGAAATAATAAAATGTCTAAAAGGGACAAAGATAAAGCAACCAAGAAAAATAGCGATGAAAGAAGACCATCAAGACAGAATTAAAAAGTTAATCTAATACAGTCAAATCAACCCAGTGAACCAAGTTTTACGCCAAAGGATAAAATTGAAATTCGTATGAATTCAAGCTATTAAGCTTTTGATCGTAGTTCATTCTAACAGCATCAAGGATTATTCATCATGCCAGATTGTGCCCAATCCCAGTGTCAAATTTGTTTTTCATGTAATAAGTATCACAAAGTCACACGATTACTCATCATGTCACCTTGGAAATATGTACCATGTAGAAACTCAAAAGGGTGGGGGACTAGCTCAGTGGTGAGAAGACCTCTATAGCTGTCAATATGTCATTCACCATCAGTTAACAATTCGGATCTGAAAATAGCCAAGAGATCTCTTGTCGCAATCTTTATGGCCGCCTGGCCAATCACACATTGGTCAAGGGCGTTTACTGATTCTTTAAATATTTGGCTATGGTCATGGAATACATGTAACCTGAATCTTAGCCCAGTGTTAGTGCACTGGGCTTCCAACCACTGGGTCCCAGGTCCATTCCAAGTCGAGCCTATGTTGGATGGCTGTTTCATCCTTAGTCTCATTGGCCTGGTCACTACCTGTCCTAATTAGCCCATCAGGTGCAGAAATACTAGAGGTAAACCCCTAATCCACCACAACCACCATGTAGAAACTCTGGAATGCATTACCTAGTCACATCAAAGATCTCACCAGTATTGATGCTTTTAAAGTTAAGCTTAAACGTTTTATACTTCCATGATTTTACTTTATGTTATTATAATGATGTATATTTATTTCTATGATGTTTTTATCTTCATAAATATCTACTTAAAACCATTAAATTATACTGATAATATGTGAGAATACTGAAGTGTAATATCTGCTGTAACATATATTTATAAATAAAATGAGTAAATAAATGGTGCATCCCCAATTTACAGTTTAGCCCCGCTAGGAGGATATTGTGTGGCACCTGGTGCAAATTGATCTAGATATTAAAATGTATTCCCTGGTACCCAGAATTATAAATGGTGATAAAGGTAAACAGTAACCAGGTAACCCTGTTGCTGATTTCTTTGTTAATTAACAGAGAGCATTTTGGGGGTAAGCCTGAGATATCAAACGGATGGGATATCCTGAAAATAAAGAGTCAGGGTAGTTACTGTATCGTCTTTCAGCTGCAGATGTGAAATTCAGCTTCTTTAAAGCTGCACTGTCTGTCAATTTTGCGATTTTGTAAGACTCAATCAAATAGTTCATGAATAACCTATATTAATTAAGGTACACTAAATTTGTGTGATCTAATGATTTTATCAGACATTAATTACTAAAAAAAAAAATCATACATTGAGAGAAAATTCAGACCAAAACATTGGAAACACAATGGAAATGACATCATCACAATTGTTTAGTATTGTGATGTCATCACTGGGTTTGTTTACATAGAGTTTTTGATGGCATGAAAAACTAATATTAATATTATTTATTGTAAATTAAAACTAAATTGTTGACCAAAAATGGGCATGTCATGGTAAAATATATCATGAAACAAGAAGGCAGAATTGATTAATATCATTACTTTTATGTGCAAATTTGACAGACAGTGCACCTTTAAAAAACGTGTACTTCAGCTACACCAAGTTTTCTGCAATGCTAGTAACCAGACAAGTCTATTCTAAAGCAGCAAAACCATTTTCTTGTCATCCTGTTGTCCTGGGTCGATTGAAAAAGTGACCAGGATCCACATAGAAAAAACACTTGGCTTCAAAAAGCATATTTTGTCAGCAGAAACAAGCCACAGAAGTGTTTGACTGCTAAAGAATTATGTAACTGATGATGTGGTCTACAGGATGGTTCCACCAGTGCATCCCTTCCCATATTAAAGCTTACTCAGATGGCACTCCCATAGCAATATCAAATTGTCTTTCGGTTGTCATTGTATTTCAGGAAGCCTGAACAATGTGATTCAGGTAACAAAATTAAATACTTGCCCACACATAATCTAGCCCTTCTCCCAGATTTCATGAGGCCATCGCACAGGGGGCAAATGTCAATGGCATCATCAGCAACCTTTCTTCTTTTATCCTCGAGAAAAAACAACAGCAATAAATTCACTTAATTTGTAGCTCGAAGCGCTAATAATAAAATCCATTAGGAGGCAATACCTGTTGGCAGTCAGAAAGTAACTGTGGATGGCTCTTTCCTTAATGAAGCTGGAGGTTTTGGTTCCGTCTCGTATTAATCAGGAGTTAATGGCACTCATTCAAGAGGAGACTGCTTGAAGGACGCAGGCTCCCTTCTGAATGGCTGATAAATGCAGGATAAGCTTTATCTGAGGTGATTTGCACGATATACACTGACATATTTTGAAGTTTTTAGTATCATAGGATATAATGTGCAATCCAGGCCTAAGGGTATGTATTTCCCGTAATGCAGTTGAGATAGTAAAAATGTTTGCATTGTAAAACTAATACATCCTCATCTAAACCCATTTATACCAGCAGGTGCATCTTTGTTACCATATTTTACAATATTACACATTATAGTTGCCAATTTTGTAACGTATTCAACAACATTGCTGCAGCAATTCCCAAGTCCTTTGCTGCCACAGAAAAGAAATTCCACAAAAGGATACAATCAACATAATGTCCAGTGGAAAAGTGATTACATTAACAAAACATATGAAATTTTCCAGTCTTCAAACGTGTACCTTATAATGTTATGTACTACGCCTCAATCTCTTGGCCTTGAACAAGGAAAGGCATGATATGAGCAATTATGGTCTTTGCCAACATGACTTACTTTATCTTCTTTAAAGCAGACTAAAAACAAATTCCCTTGCATCTTCACATCTTAGCCCTCTATCCAATTTGTTATTCTTGATTAAAGTCCTTTAGTGTTTGCTTCTGCACAATCTACTTCGGAGAATGACCTTGAATCGGAGATTAGTCAACTCAGTCAAGGTCATAGTCAAGGTCACTCCGCTTAATCAGTTTTCAATCATCCCCATTGATCCACAACTAATTTTCGCTTTCTTTTGCTAATTACTTATAAGGTGCTGAATATTAAAATTGAAGTGCTTTATATGTGTGCTATATTGTAGAATAGATTTGCTTTATATATTATTATTCCTAATAGGTTGTACAGAAGCTTCGGCTTGGGTCATATATTTTGTGTTGTACATTGAATGTGACACGGTGATTTGAAACGACTAAACATAAAATTTTACTACTGCATTTTATCTGCAGAAACCATGTTCAGTGTACGTCGGAGGTATAACTGAATACCCCACAATCAGTTGTATACCACATAGAAAAGCCATGTGGTATAGCCTATGTGGTATACATGTGTATACTACATGGCTTACCTTACAAGGATGGGAAATGTATACCACATACTTCTATGTATGGCAGGCCATTGACAAAAAATTACTTTTTGCAGCTAAGCGCTTCGCCGTTTAAACTAGCGCCGCCGCTTTAAAACAATATTCGGAGTCACAATTTTACCACCATTCAAAAGATAAAATTGTCAGCTCCCTAAAAAAGTTTCAATTTTTGAAATCGGACAAGAATTAACGATTCCAGGAGCAAAACACGTAACAGAAAGTCAATGATCTGTTCAGTCCACAGATGCAAGCCATTGTGTGGCTGTGTTGCTATGGGCAACGTCACAGGAGCGTCATCGCTTCAGTAATAAATCTAATAATACTGAACAATAAAACATTTTCTATCCAAATCTAGTATAAAAAACAATTCTGACAAGAAATATTTAACAACTGGTTTGTAAATATCATTTCGTAATTTTTTTTATTAATGTGAAAATGTCCCAGAAAGTTTTGAGGTGATGACGTTGTTGACAGTTATGCAATGCTCTGATTGGTCAATGGCAAAAATTAATATTCATGAATTTTTTCTATACTACATGAATGCATAGCCAGACAGCTCAACTAAAAGTGAAAATTGTGGGGTATAAATAAGACCCAAGTGGATATGTGGTATATTTTTATATTCCCTCACTTGTGGACAGATTGGCTTCAGAATTCACTCGTGGCTAACGCCACTCGTGAATCCTGGCCAATCTGTCCACTCGTGGGGAATATAAAAAAATACCACATAACCATTGGGTCTTATTATAATACTATATACTATAAGATTGGCAGTTCATGGCAAGGTGGTTAAAGGCACTGTATACATATTTCACAAGCAAAGCATATTCAATTTAACGAAGTTCAACATAAGTCTACTAGTCTGACACATCCAATGGACCCTTAACCTCAACCTTAATACTTCCACCTTATTACTTCCACCTTATTACTTCCACCTTATTACTTCCACCTTATTACTTCCACCTTATTACTTCCACTTGCTTAAAGAAACAATGTGCGTCCTGATCCTTGAAGCAACATCTTTGAATCTTCATCTCATCTTTTGCCTTGTGGGATCAGTATCAGGAGTTAATGACACTTTTAACCTCGAGTGAATCATATTGGCATGCAAATTGCTAATTAACTCCAATATAGTGGATCTAGGGATACTAGTGTTCATGTTACTTGCCAGTAAAAAGCATTTAGTGGCTGTTGCTACCAGATGGGCAAAAACCACTTAAGCATAATCTTTCTGGTTGTTTAGCCTAAGTGGCTTAAGGTAGCAAACAGTAGATATCTGTTAGTTATTGTCACATTGTATTAAGGATATCATCTTAATGTTGCTTGATAAACCAATGCATTATGTATCTTTGATTCAGGTACAATGCATTATTAATACATATATATATATATATATATATATATATATATATATAATTTTATTGACAAGTAGATGTCAGACTAGACATATATGTCACAAGTACAAAATAAAAACAGCAATCAGAAAAGAATAAAAAAATAAGGAATACAAGAAAGACCATAGTTACTGATGGTTCCAGCCACCAAATTTAAGTATAAGTTAACATTATTAATATTTAGATCATCCACTCTTTATCAAATATATTCAAAATCTGTTATAAATACATCTTGTATTAAAAGCATAAAGTTATATTTTACATATGTAATGCTTAAATGAAGTCAAAACTAGCTTCCAAATTTAATCCATGGGTGTTATGTTTTACTTGTCTATACCTCAGTATAGCCCTGAATGCTGTGGTGCAGCCTGCCTAGTGTACTCATCATTCACCAACAGGAGAATTATTTTGTAACACACTGATTGGAAATTGTACCCTGCACTGTTGGAAAAAGGCCATGGAAGTAAACATTTGTCCATTTTGCCCATGGGGAGTTGGAATAATTAATGATAAATCATTCATACACTCATCGCCCACATTACCGTCTTTTTTGGCACCATCAAACAGAATACGGAAAGTCTCCATGAAACACCATCGGGTGTGTGACTGACACTCGATAGTCTACGGGAGCCAAAGCTAGTGCCAAGAAGTACAATACACTGACAGCAATTTGCTCCTAATGACTTCGAGATCAGAGGAGAAGACCTCTATAGCTGTCAATATGTCATTCACCATCAGTTAACAATTCGGATCTGAAAATAGCCAAGAGATCTCTTGGGCTTATCTCCCTCGTGTCATCTGGATCGCAGGACTGCACTGGGGTCCCTGGGGCACCAGATAAAAGTAGCAACTGGAAAAAGTCATCAGCCCTGTGGCTAACATGTCACAATCTTTATGGCCGCCTGGCCAATCACACATTGGTGAAGGACATTTACTGGTTCTTTACATATTTGGCTATGGTCATGGAATACATGTAACCTGAATCTTAGCTCAGTGTTAGCGCATTGGGTTTCCAACCACTGGATCCCGGGTTCGATTCCTGGTCGAGCCTAAGTTGGATGGCTTTTTTATCCATCATCTCATTGCCATGGTCCCTGCCTGTCCTAATTAGCCCTTCAGGTGCAGAAATACAGGATTTAAAGCCCTAATCTACCACCACCAGCTATACCTTTATGTAATAACTACTGTGTTGGTTTATTGTAAGGTAGCATGTTTATGTTGTAGTGGACTGAGTTGAGCCTGTATAAGCTTGCATGGAATATATGTTTTACTGTATGTCCAGCACTAGAGGCAGACATAATGGTGACCTGACAAGACTTGGAGGTCACATCTATCCCATGTATGGGATCTATCATCCACATAGTAAATAATAAAATCAATATGATAAATATACACTAGTTCTATTATCCTATTCATTACTGTAAGGTTTACACATTCAGCAAGATTCAACAAACGTGTTCATCCACCCACCAGAAAACACAATAGAATATACTATTCAATATAGGTCTAATAACTTCAAAAACATAATCGTATTTCACATCATTGGCAACATTGAAATATACCAATTTAAGTTTTTATTGGAGATTAGTCACTGTGCCAGAGAATATATTGGTATCATTTGGGTGGGCAAAAGTTATCATGTCTCTAAAAATGTATGATAACCACATCAACAGGGTAGTTTTCAGAAAACAAAGCATGACACCAAAGTCGAAAAAGTCGTCAAAGTTTTAAATAATTGTAAATTCCTTTATTTTTTATATCTCAAGAATTAAAAATTAAATCAACTTCCAAAAAGTGTGTAAACATATGTTTTCTGGGATGGAGAATTGATTTATGACAAAAAAATGGTATGCAATGTCAATATCATGCTCAAAGGTCAAGAGAATTGTCAACAAAATAGTAATATTTCATATATGACTTTATTCCAGATGTTGTGCCTGTACTAAAACCACCCAGATGACACTAATTATTAAATATCTATAAAGTACAGATAATAAGATTTCTGAAAATGTATAATATGCCTGTATATTAAGGTATCTTTTGGTTATAAATGTAAGATCTTAGATCGCGGCATGTATTAAATAAATAAATACCATGGCTGCAGGGTGTATGACAAATTCACTTATCAAATTCAATTCAATCCAGTGCACATACAATATGTAGTACAATCTATTTGCCACTGCAGCAATGCACCCAGCCACTTATACAGCTCTTTTACATCTTTCTCCAAGCAACAACAGCAGCAGCCACATTACGTAACATGTACCAACATCACTTATGCAATGTAAACAAACGTACGTGAGCCCTAGGAAGCAGGCACCAATGATCTATCCGAGCCATTAGAGCAGCCAAAAGGCAATTTCATGTCTGTATGGAGCCATTCATCATTTGAATTGATAAGTGTGTAATGTTTGGACACGGACAAAAAGCCAATGGGGTCTGAAATATCGGTGTATTCAATCAATGGGTCATCGGTGTTTTCATCAATCTCTCAGTTTTCAATAGAACATGGAGTTTTTAATGTTCCTGGAGTCTGGTTAGTAGTATTGGGTAACCATAGTGTGTGATGTAGTAATAACTCAGTGTCACTGCTCAGGAGCTAAGTTAGCTTATGTGACCCAGCTACCAGAGGCAGATGTAATGATGACATGATCAGAGTTCACACCATGTTACACATTTACCTTCCATGGTTGAGGTCTTTCACTTGCCCCAGCATAGACACCAAGCGCAAGTAATACGGGACTGTCATTAAGTTGAAAATTCTATAAGAAATTCAACGGTATATTGTCATGCGTTTTGATGATGTTCATAGTGTGGATTTTAATTACCGTTATCTACAAATCTAAACAATATTAACAATATTAAGACAATTAGCCAATACCAGGAAGCTTATCACTATTTACTGATACTATTGCTAATTGATTTAGACGATTAAAACTTATTAAATTAATGTATCGATCATTATTTTTTCATTCGGACCTTTATGAACTTCTAAATATTGTATCATGCTCACTTGTTGCGTTACTTAAACATGTCGAATTTGCCAAAAAACTTTCATTCGTATAGCATAACACAGTATTTGACTTAGTGAACATTTTCAATTATTCATTTATCATGTAATATGGCCTTAATTCCAGACCAAAATAGCTGAATATTGACACCTGTTCACCAAATGGTAATATGCAGGTTGTAGTCGTACAAGTCACAATTCGATATCATCACATATGTCTGGGGAACAGGTGTCACTATATTATTGTATATATGTAAATGCATCATATACCAATGCATGATATCGATTATAATAGCTTAAATCCACCCATTGCCATAACCCTGGGAATCTATATTTGTTTATTTCGAGTTTGCTTTCGACTTGGATGGAAGATGTCATACAGGTTAAAAAACCGACCAACTTCCTATCCTCAATATCCTTCTTATCTGCCGACAAGAAGGACATACGGACCATCCAGCAGCGCTGGTGTCACAAACGGCACCGCCGCTGGAAGATATGGAAGAACTACTACTAGCACTGCGAGTCCGCGGCTGTATTCGGGAAGTGGCCTCACTACTTCCAGATCGTTTCGAAGCTCTGCCGGCACAGAAAGTCCCAGGCCATACCTAAGCACCACTTCAAGACCATACTTAAGTACTTCCAGTACAAGCAGCCCGAGATCTTTTGCCATTCCTACTGCTGGCACCACACCAACAAGATCATTTGCAAGTACCACAGGCACCACACCAACAAGATCATTGGCAAGTACCACAGGCACAGAGAGCCCAAGACCGTATGCAAGCGCTACTACCAGGTCATTCGGAAGAAGTAGTACTACAGAAAGTCCACGGCCATACTCGAGTTCATCTACCAGGTCATATGAAAGCGCTACTAAAAGAGAGAGTTCATATGCAAGCACAACTGACAGAGAAAGTTCATATGCAAGCACTACTACCAGGTCATTGGAAAGCAATGCTGCAACAGAAAGTCCACGGCCTTACTCCAGCGCAACTCCCCGGTCATTTTCACATAATATCGCTACAGAAAGTCCACGACCAAATGCAAAAGCCACTACTGAGTCCAACGAAAAATCTACCGACAACAAGAGTCCATCTGCAGAAACCCCAAAACCAGCTCCCCCAAGATATTTTTTCGAAATAAGTACCAGAACATTCGCCGGTGCCACCGGGACACCCTTTGATAGATATGCCAGCACAGACAGCGTAGGCTCCTTCGGAAAGTTTACCGCCATGGTAAGTTCAAAACCGTATTCCCCAAGCACTGGAATGACGGGCGCCAGAGAAAGCAACACCTTACCCAGAAACTCAAGACCATTCGAAAGCACAACTATCCCCGCGGCTGATGCAAGATCATTTGCAAATACTGCTCAAGAGAAGCCCAAGAGGACATTTGCGAGTACCACTGACGTGAGCTCTCCAAGGTCTTATGAAACTACCAATGGCACCACAAGTACAAGACCATTCTCCGGTACTAGTGACACCGGAAGTACAAGGCCGATTGGAAGAACTACTGGCACAAAACCATCCGAAATACCAATCAGTAGCAGAAAAAAGGTAATTTTTAACTTAACAAGTCAACAAGCATTTCCTGTAGTACTGGAATTATCAGAGTATTCTTACTTAACCGTGTAATCCACAAGGCTACTTTTTGACCTCATAACAAACTATACTAATGTTTTCTTTTTTAACATAAAATTGTTTTTACATCGTATATTTGAATTTATATATATAAACATTAAAATACCGGAATGAAACCTTAAATGACTTGAAGTTTAATAGAAATTTCAAATAGATTTACTTTTTAATTGGCTTTAAAGTTAATACCTAGTTCAACCATATAACCAAAAGTGAGTCCAACCATATGTTTAGCCATGGAGTCATGGTTCAGCCTAGTCATACAAATTCAATTGGCATATTAAACTTTGCTGTCCTTCTAAATTTATGTGGCATAAATTACTGGCTTGTGTAACATATGGCATAGACAGCTGGTTTTTCTGATAGTTAATTCAAATATGCCAAAAGTATCATCATATGACATATAATTTCATGTTTGTCATATTTGAAATTCTAACTGGATACTAATTTCTTTTTCACATGTTGTAACGTGTTTCAAAAAGGCTATCTGGCTTGGGCCAGTGGACAAAACCTTTATTTCTCTAATTGTAGTAATAAATTAATTTCTATAAAATATTGTAAAAAAACAAAAAACAAAAAAATTTACATTGCAACTTTGAAGCAGAAAACATCCACCTATAGACTTCTGAATTTTCTCTAGCCTTCGAATTTACAATGAGCAAATTCCTTGGAATGATTTGTTTGAACAGAGAGACAGTGAAAGTCTCTCAAAAGACGAACAATCCAATTGCCTGCTAAGACAGAACTCCAGACTCATATATGTGCATCAAAGCAATCAAGGCTGGATCTTGAAAGAGCACTATCTTCAAATGAAGTCAAATACTTTTCATTATTCTGAAGACGACTTCCTAAAAACAGTTCAGGATTCCAAAAAAGTTTGACTGCAAAGGTTATGGAGAGATGAGATGAGATGAGATGAGATGAGCAACTCTGGTTTTCTTTACATTAGTCTACATTAGTTAACATTAGATTACATAAGATTACATTAGATTACATAAGATTCTATTAAATCAGATTAGATTACATATCATGTCATATCGGATTAGATTAGATTAGATAAAATTAGATAATATTAGATTAGATTAGACTAGACTAGATTAGGCAACAGACAAGAAAGGCAGATTACGTGATATATGCATTATGCAAGTGCTATCACTATTCAGGCCAGTTTGCAATTATATAACAAATGTGCTGTATTTTTAACGATACAAAGTATTTCACCTCGCTTAGGAGACCACCTCACCATTAAGACCAGTAGATTATGCACCAAGGGTGGTTGGTCTGAATGGCGAGGTACCTGATGGTGCACTCAAGAACACAAGATACTAAGCAGATGGTATTGCCATAAATATTGACACTCTTAAAATGTGCACTAACCTCACCCAATCCAATGCATGCAAAACTCCGACCTAATGCAACAGTGTGTGGCAGGTACCATATTTTTACTGTATCCAATAACCCTGCAAGCAACAGATAATATTTAAGTTGGGCTATGTCATATGCAATTGACATGCGCATATTTATATGGTGGTGCAGACTTCTTAAGAAATTCGGAGGCATGAGTTGCTTACAAAAACATCTTTTAATATCCCAAGAGATGCGCAAAAATGGTCAGATGACCTAAGGGCAAGAGAACTACTTTATCTTAACCCCGCGCAATGTTTTGATGATGAGGAAAAAAAAATAGGATAAGACTTGTATGTATTCTAGCTTAACTTTATTTGAAAGTTGTGTACTTGGTATAAAGACTATCTCGCTATTAAGACCACTTCATGTAATCAAATTGGGCCTTTAATGCGAGATTCTACTGTACTTTCATCAACTGAAAAATTAAAAGGAGGAACCATGCATATTTGATATTTCAAAAATCTCTTTCCTGTTAATTAAAACTCTGTATGGGGGCTGTTGTAATGACAATTGCAGGCAATATAGAAGGTCGAAAAAAAGAGCAATAAATTTCTTTCTATTCGTTTTTCTTTCCACATGTTTTGCTAATATAATAAATATTCGATTTCAGCTTTGAAAAGTAAATATTTCTTGTTTAAATGTTAAAATATTTTTCTTAAATGGTTAAAAATGTTTTGCTAAAGTTTGCATAGGAAAAAGTAGAGTGTATTTAAATGACTTGGTGTCTATATACTCAATTGAGGCAAGTAAACTACCCCACCCATGGGGTGAATGAGTAACATGGTGTGGACTCCAAGCCTTATCATCTCATCATTACGTTAGCCTGTGACAGCTTGTAATGTAAGCTGACTATGTTTCAGATGTAGCTTTAAGCTTTATTATGTCATAAAATATCATTAAACAAATTTTTATTAATTAGAAATGACCAATTTTCCATAGAATGACTACTTTCATTTTTTTTTTTTTTTTTTTTTTTTGATAGATCGGCATTCAATAATGTCAAGATAATGTCATGCTTTGCCAAATTATTTACAATGTCTGCTTGATTATCATTGTAAACATAATGGAATCTACATGTATGTTTACATGAAAAAGAGCCTTTTTTTTTGCCGTTTACCAAATTTAATCTCCAGAAAAGCAGATTTGTTTATTTGATTATTTTTCATGGTCCTTGTTTTGTCGCAGGCACCAGAGTTAGATCTTGTTTCAAGATATTTGTCTATTCTTTTATTACGTAACTTCTGTCAGTTGTTTTTGTCTACATATATCTGGCTTATTTGTTTTATAATTTGAAAACCACATCATTCTGTTTTTATTTGGCCAATGTTCGCAGTAAATTATAAAATGCTGGCACGGTTCTTAAGTTCAAAATCAAAAGCCTAAAAAGCTTCAAGCATAGAGGGTTTTTTTTTTGTTTTTTTTTTCTTAATTAATGTTTAATTTTAGTATTAAAAGCAAGAATTAGTGTTCAGGCAAAAAATATTTTTGCAACTTTCTTTTCTAGTATCCACCACATGCTGAGCAGCGCAATTGCACGTTTTCGTAAAATATCATGCCAAACATTTCTGAAAGCATTCTATTTTATCTCTTTTAATTCTATTCTTTTTCACACATCAATTTAGTCACTTAAACAAGCCAATCAACAAACTTAAATCCCCTTAATTATATTAATACTGCCTTAACGTCTTTTTCGCTTTTAAGGCTTAAGTATCATTCACATAGGGCCCTTAACTGTGGCCAATGCTTGTATTAGCACACAGACAGAAAGCACTCCTGGGGCATTTTAGGGTCATTAACAGTGGCAGAAAAGGTCCTAGAAATGTCCTATAAAGGCCAAAAGATGCCCTCTACAAGGTCATAAGCTGGTGAAAGCGTCTGAAGGCCTCTTCAAGAAAGTCATAATGTGACAAATGTCTTTTCATGAAAGAAAACTGCCCAATACTGTTAAAGCTCTATATAGGAGTTGTTTTTTTTAGGTTCTATACTGACTACAGCTGTACTTTCCCATGATTTCGAGCTGTGCTGGAGCAAGTAAAAGACCCCACTCATGAGGTATATGTCACAGTTTGTGGACTATGAAAAGCCTTATCATGTCATCATTACGTTAGCCTGGTCGATCGTGGCTCAAGTAGAAGAGCTGAGGTCCCAGCTTACCATTACGTCTGCATTTGCTATCAGTATCAAGTGTGATGCATTTAAATCGGCTAATCTTCACAGAATTAACTAGAATTACATTTGAAGTTCGCCACGACATGGAGATTCGCCACCCCCTTTAACATGATTATACACATAATTGTTTATATCCTTGACAGTATGCTGTCACTGCGACAGCCTTCTAATAAGTGTTCATTGCACTTTATTTAAAGTGGCGAATTTTCGATGTCGTGGCGAAAATCAATGTCGCCCAGTGTATATACTCCATTGGACAACTTTTGGCTATAAACTAGCCAATAAATACTATTGAATTTTAAAGCTGTCTTCTAGCTAAAATACCTACTTTTTAATTGGCTTTAATGTTTTTATATGTACATGTTTTGTGAAATTGCTCCAAATATTACACATCATATGCACATTATATACCAAATAAATTTTTTTACCATCAATATGTAAAATTTTAATACACTAATATACTCCACTTCAACTTAACTCCCCCCCCCCTCCAGCATCTATTAATAGCCATTTGCCATACAAGTCTAATGTATATAGATCAAACTAGTTTCCTCTATTAGATTATATGTACAATAATCTAATTGGCCAATACGCTGCTAGTTGACACAAGGTGGCCTAATCTAATTGGTGCAAAATCTGATCACAAACTGGACGCCCACTTAAGTCAATTCACCCTTAAGGGAATTTTCTGGCAATCTATATAGCCTTAAGATATTAGCAACACATTGTCTTAAATTAAGGTAATATAATTTTGTGTTATTGGATTACGCAGAAGCATACAATGCTATTAACATCTCATTATTATATCTACCTCTGACAGCTGGACATATATACACACAAACAGAATGTCTATATATTTCTGAAGTCAAAGACAGAAAGAAAAATGAAGATAGAAAGATATATTAGGTAAATAGATTGACAGACTAGACTTTAAAGTCACAAACAGAAGCATGGAAAAATTTTAGCCATAGTAAATTATTAAACAGTTCCACGGGCAAATACGCAAACTCACTTTTGGTTCATTATCATTCCCAACAAACAGTCAAAACCCCCCATGAATATGATATCAAAAAAAGTATAATATAGCATGAAAATGTTTCATTATGATACGAACTAATGAATAGGTATTGTCATGTCGCAGACTATCAGACTGCAGTCATTCTGAAATAGGCTATTTCCTGCTTTGTGTAGCTTTATTTGTGGTTTGTCATTTTCCTGAGTAATTGAAGGAACATATTATCTCAAATATGCCATTAAATACAGAATACTAAAATAGATGTGATAGAAATTGCTCAGATATTTTTTAACAACACACACTGACAATACACTACAAGAATTTACTTGAGTTCAAAAGGTGATCATTTTAATTTTGTGAGGTGGTCCTAAAACCTGGGTATTATGGGACGCAATTGTGTAACTGCTATATCTATTTGTGGGGTAACAGCTACAGTGGAATCTCGCTGTAGGACTACTACCTCAATATTAAGACCACCTCACAATTAAGATCACTAACCTAATCGTATTCTTGTCATTATATTTAACTCATTCTAAAGACAGCATCAGTGGCAACGAAAGAAAAAAATCGGCCAAAATTACAGCCACTATAATTGTGAAATAATTCCTAGTGAGATGGTCTTAAGGTGAAGTTCAACTGGAACAATGCCTTTAATTTATATATGAGCATGCACTCTACAGTTTGTGACAGAGCACTAAAAATATAAAATTTCTAAATCCGCAACAGCACATCAAAAGTTCAGCATCCCTAAATGTGATGATGAAGTCATTAGCATCAGTACCAAGGGGAGGGGGGGGGGGGGTGAAGTGTCCCGACTCAGTATTGATTTTAATTAAACCATCACCCATCGGTCATGACTGCCTGGCATAGGTTATCAATACTTTTGGAGGGGTTGATAATTTGAGAATGATAACTGGCGGAAATTATGCTGTGTTTGCTTGGTAAAATGAAGTATTTATGGAACCCCATTTTAAGAGCACCTCACATTATAACGGTCACAAAAATGTTTACTTAAATGTATCCAATATTATGTAATTACCTTACAGTTAAGAGCACCTCACTATTAAGATCTAAACTTTGTTCCCATTTCAGTCCTCATAGTGAGATTAAGATAAGACAAGATAAGATAATATAAGATAAGATAACATAAGACATAAGATAACAATCAAGATAAGATAAAATTTAGTCATGTGCACTGTTGAAGATATCGATAATTGAATTTCATAGAGTTAAAAGCTATTAAAAACTGTACTTCTTGCTCTGGAATGAATTTTACTTCGAGGAAGAGAGACAGCTGGACAGAAAGAGGGAGAATAGAAAGATAGAGAAACTACTAGAGTCACACACACATAATGAAATATGGAGGGATAGGACCAGTCAACAAATACATGTAGCGAGCTTGGGCAAAACATATTTTAAAATGTTGGTTAAGCCTATTAACTTGGGGATAAATGTCAATAACTTATGAATATACTTCAGTCACTATTAACATGTGTCCAACACAACAACTAAATAAGCAGTAAAAAAAAAGAATATACAGTGTATATTGTTGTTTATAAGGCCATTGCCAAAAGCTAGTGCTCAACAGTTCTCTTTTATTCTCACAATTCAACAAAATAATAAAACAATTTCAACTTTTATCCCACCCAAAGTGGTACTTAAACCTCCATATCAACACAGCTATCGAATAAATGCATTTAAATTCCCTGCCCTTAATTTCCACTGCTTAGTAGCTTTGACAGAATGATAGATTAGTTAATTAGGCTAACATGGGCTCTAAATTATGCTATAATCAATTACTTATTCATTGGCTTTATATATTCATTGCCAAAAAGCATGGTAATAATTTGAGGGAGATGCAGTTTCAGAAAATTACCAAAGAGTTTTCAAGCTTTTATGGGGGGACAATTGTTCATCAAAATATCAACAAATATATGGAACCTACTGAAGTATTCATACCTGAATGCGTTGTTCCAATTCAACACAGTTCTTGGCAATATTTGGAGTGAATTTACTTAAAGGTTTCAAGTGGAGCTTTCACTTGCCTCAACACAGACACCTAATATAAGGCACCATCTATTGAATTTCCATCCTGCAAACACCATATGCTTCATATGTGTGGATTTATCTTCAAACTTGATAACTTTGAAAGTATCGTGATATGAAAATATACAGTGACCTTCGCCATTACGACCACACTTGATGTACACCTTTCTGAAGGTTTCTGGTCATAATAATAAGGTGGTCTAATAATAAAATTGGAGTCAAAATGTTTAGGTCTTGTTTAGTGAGGTGGTCGTAATAGTGAGGTGGTCTTAAGTGTGACATTTCACTGTATCTGTATATTCAAAATCAACAATATACCCCATTGGTCTATACTACAAACTTCCAGTATATCGCATTGTTCACATAAAACAATGTCTCGTTGTAACAATGAACAATTGCACATCTCACACACACCAGTGGTTTATCCCTCCGCCTTGTGACATTGGGGCTGTTTATCACTCCCAGGTGATGAACAGTCGAGGTTTTTATCACACTATTTAGCGGCCTTGGAAACTCGCTGAAAATGTGTCCTTAAAGAATTGAATGTAGAATTTATTATAGTTCAGAGGAAGCTACAAAAATTGAAAAATACTGTATAGGACTTAAAATCGAAGAGAATTATTTCTGAAACGTTTTAGTTGTACAATGCCTGACTTCGAAGTTATGGAGTTGTGGACGTCAATAGTGACGCTCAGGGGCGGATCCAAAAACATTCTGAATGAACAGGATGAGAGATATGCCACTTTTCTAAAAACCTAATTGTCAGATTGTTCTGGATCCGCCCCTGGACGTCAGAATTAAAGGCCACAACTCCGGTGTCGGGCACTGTACAGTAATATAAGGCTGAACACCCAAGCTATATTTTATAAATAATCCTGAAATCATTGTGCAATCATGGAATACTGCCTATTATTAATATCCTACTTAATTGTACCAGTTCAACAGCTTTATTAGCAAATTTGAAATGTACTTAAGTCAGCTTATTCAATTCCGCGAGTACACATTGTATAAAAGCCATATAGTTTTGGCCAAATATATAAAATCGCCATTACGAAATACATTGTACTGCACTAATAAGATCGTTATAAAGGTTATTTTGAATTGGATCAATACACAATGTCTTTGCTGAAACCAGTAAAAGACCCCACCGATGGGGTAAATGTGTAACATTTCGTGGAATCCAAGCCTTTCATCTCATCATTTCGTCGGCCCCTAGCAGCAGGTCATATAAGCTGCTTCACACCAGTAGCATTGATATATTAACAATATGTAAAAATATATTATGATAACGTCACTTTCCTCTTAAAAGTTACACTTGAAGCATTGTGTTTTCACCAATTTTTGATTTATGTTCTTTTCAATGTGATTTTTATATCATATTTGATTTTATTGTAATCAGTGCCAATTGTAAAACCGCATTCTTATCTGAATTGTTACCCTGAATAACTATATTTTATCAATCGATCAAGCAATACCCTTCTAAAGGTCAAAAACAATATATTACCATCATGATACTTTCTTTTTACTTTGAAATATGACACCGTTGTCTCTTATGTCAAATGGTTGAGTTCTTTGCAAATGAATTGGAAAATCACTTGTCAAACTTTTTGGCTTCTTTTGACACGAGTCCAATGAGACTGCCCTGAAGCTCCTTGACAGGAGAAACACTTTCACTATACTGAAAATAGAATTTCAAAGCAGTACAGTGAATTGAACTATTATGCAGTTTTTTTTAAATCTAGTAATGTTCAATGTGTTCAATGTTTCAATGTTACTGCATGGGGTCTGAAGCTGTGTCAACTTCTATAACCAGCTGCCGCAAGCAGATGTAAGGATGAGATGATAAGGCTTGGAGTCCCTACCATGTCACACATTCACCCCATGGATGAGATGTCATTTTCTTGCCTCTGCATTGACACTGAGTAAGGGTACCTCCAATCTTATTTCTCATCCAGCTGGGATGTAGCTCATGAGTGCCTTGGCCGGAATTCGAACCTCACACCTACAGGAGAGCTGGCCAATATGGAATTTGCGGATGCCTTAACCATTAGGCCACCCAGCTGCTCTGATGAAGGCAAACTATAAAAAGAACTTGCTTTGCAGAACTTTTAAGTAGATTGCTATGGGATGTTATAAAAAGCCTTAATATGATAGATGTGTCTTCATTGGGAGGCAAATTGCAATTTCAAACACAGACATCAGCACCAATGGGTGACTAATATCTCCCAGAAGCCAAATATACTTCTATAATAACAGCAACTAATGACAATCTTCTTGTATATATATGTATGTATTTTTTTTTATACCTCATTTGATGTTGCAAAATACAGAGTTCAGAATAAACAAATAGTGACATAAACTGGAGGCAATATTTATTTCAAGAATTAGCAAAAACACCACTTGTTTTGTTACCATGGCAACAGTTATTACGATTTATAAATAATTAAGTTAAACTTTGTTTTGCAATTGCTGTATATATCTGTAAATTGTTGTCAAATATCATACATTTTTCAGCTGTATTGCCAGAGTTAGAGGATGATATTAGTTTTAATATTGGGTTTAGTTTAAAAATTAAGGGTGGGTGGGTGAGTAGGGCTTTAAGTCCTGTATTTCTGCACCAGTTGGGCTAATTAGGACAGGCAGAGACCATGGCAATGAGATTAAAAATTAAGGGACTTTTTGCCATGCAAACAAATTTTGAGACCTTTATTTACCACTTTTGACATGGCAAATATACAAATTCATAAAATTGAGTATCTTAGGATTAAAATGATGTGTAATATGACCTTCAATCCTGTACGTGTCATCAACTTCTTAAATATGCCTCTCTTAAGGCCATATTCCACTAATGCAATATTCCTTCATTTGCTCTTTTGCTTTCCCTTCCTCCTTTTCTTTCTTTCCTTCATCCCTAAATTAAAGCTCCTTCTTACAACCTTTGCTACTTCCAAACCTTTTTTCTACACTCTCTAGCAAAGTGTTTTCAGACCATGTACAATTCCAAAGCTCTCTGCAGCTGTCACTACAAGTCCATCAATTTCTTGCTTCGATAACTTCCAATCCTGTTGAAAAATTGTATGTTGGAGCAGGAGTAAAAACACTGAAGGAAATGCTCTTGAGGTTAAAAACAGGAAATAGTGGCTGGGACTGAACAAGTTACACGTGTGAGAGTGGCTGTGGTGGAATGCATTGATTTTTCAATATGTACACGTGTACAAAATTAGTTTTCACACTCCAGATTCATTTTGTATTCTCCTGATTGCAAAATGTGTAACAAAATAAAAGAGAATAACTTATTAACTATGTTGAGACATTCCAGAGTATTAATTCTAATTGGCAAAGCATAGAAGCTTAAATTGGACTAGTTCACAACATCTTGTGCAGTGAATTGCAAAAAGGCATCAATATCTTTACTTGGTCATGAAGGGATTGAAATAACACAGCTGTATATTTGAAGATGGGGCAATAGTTGGAAATCTTACAATATTGTCTTTTGAACCATGATTATGTCCTTTTGGTCTTAACGTTTGGGTCCTGTATTGTACATACTTCACAAGACATCAGTGACTCAAATTTATTTTTAAGCTTGTCACATAATGCTTCACTTACTCGAAAACGTAGACACTCCACATACAGAAAATAGATATAATAGCAATTCATATTTCATATTCAAATTCATTACAGAATAATATCACAACCCACCCCTCCACCAAATTTACACAAATGTACTCAACTTCCTCATAAGTCACAAATATATTGTTATTGTTAAAAGTCGTGACACTAAACATATGTTAGTGGAACTGTTTATGTTGTACCTGCTTTATATGTGGGAATATCCATCTAATGACAGACACAAAGGTTTTTTTTGTTCTTTGCACACAAAAAAGGGAGACTTGATGGTCCATTGATGGTACATCTGTAATCCTGAATGCTGGTAGCAGATCATAGAAGTTGCTAAAAAAATACTTGTTATTCGTACTTACAAACCTATATTGCAATAAATGTAACTAGATAGCAATACATATTAAGTGTGCTAAATGTGCTTAGCAAATCAATGCTGTTTAGCATTTTGGTAATTTAATTACTTATGTAATTATTGGTCATTAGAACACATACTTTCGTGTTACCAAACCAAAAGAAATATTGATATATAATTATGGTACATTATATAAGATTACATATGTACAGTAATGCTTTCATTATTGTACATAATACTGCATGAGGTTATGTCAAACGACTTGGCTCAAAGCATGAAGAAATTCATATGCAATGTACATATCTCCTCACGGTATAACAGATGTGTTGTAACCAGTATCAAATATTTCAGTCCTACATCCATGTTTGATATATTTTGCTAAATTTTACCATACATAATTATATAGACATCTGAAAAAAAATTAGTTCTATCACCCACATACCTTCGTAATATATCAATATAATACAGTATAAGTAGGGAATTTCAAAACCTGAAAAACAAAATCATTCAATATTTTCATTGCTTTAATATTGTATGTTAAATTCCACTTACCTTTTTTAGCGAAATGGTTATCCAAGAAAGCAGCGAGTTTGTCTATAGCGCAACACAGCTTATTCATGTTGAGGTAATTCCCAGAAGTCTTTACTTAAAAAGAGACTTTTTTACACAACTTTGTGACCTTCTGTTAAATTTCCTTGCAGTGATTTTAGATTCAGTGTAAATCCTATGAGCCTAGTCCCTTGATTACACAGGGTTGAATTAGGAACTTTGTTGCTTCGGTAACACCAATTACCGTACTCATTTATTAGGAACGTGTTCCGGATTACCGTACTCCATCCGAAAAGCGAAAAGTATTTTTATGACTCTTTGAGCGGGCACAATTCAAAAGATTGTGAATAATCCTTTCGTACGTGTATATTTTCACTGGTTATTAAATCCAATTTTAGCTATCCAACACTATGATGTTGAATTGATATTTTTTATATAATCCACAATGTGTTTTATTTTCACACCAGAATAAGTGTAATTGCATTTCAAGTATATCCAGTATTTTCCACCGATTCAAATGTTTAATGTTGCATAGATTTTAAATCACAATTAACTTGATTCAACAACTAATAGCATATTTCATTTTCTGAAGGTTGTTTGATCTTATAATACCAACTTTTCCGTTCTCAGATTCGTCAACAGAGTTAAAGCAAAACGTTTATTTCAGTTATGCCAAAATGTTAGTTATTGCATTTAAGATTATTATCTTCCAAATATAAGCTAGCAAATTTTGTCATTACCATTTTCATAAATCACCAGCCTTGCTCAGTTTTTTGTGGCGTTTTCTTTTTGGCCATTTTCGTCCTGCGCCGAATCGTCTAGAAGCTATCTCATTAAGGTGTAACCCAATGAGTTTCAGTGTAGCCTGTGTTTAAGCAGCTTGCACATCAACTTTCAGCTTGGTGTCCGTCATGCATCACTTTAATATCTGAAAACAACATGATTTATCATGTACAAATATACATGTATATTGCATATGACAGTTATTAATTCTATTTGCCTTTCAATATCATAATGAAATAATTAGCAAGACAAAAGAAGTTAATTTAAAAGCAGCAACACAAATGCTTCTATTGTGTGTGAATATACAGTATAATCTCCAGATTAGGAACTACTGTACACTACATGTTTTCATGAATTGGTCGTAAAGTCTGTCAGTGTGGGGTACACACCAACTTTACAATTACACTCCTGGCAGGCCAATCCAGAGTCTTTCTCAACCTGGGAATATTAAGCATCCAAAACCCAACACATAGTTAACCACACGGGCTTATAAGAGCTCACATCAGTGCCATAACTCTGGTGGCCTAATGCCAAGGACCCATCACACATAGCTAGGTGAGGCTCTTCCATCTCACAGTGGCTGCTACCCACCATCAGGATTTACCACTAGACCACAGCATCCACAATTCATAAGGTCTTCTTAATCATTCAGTAAATTAGGTGAACTTATTTTTAAGGTGGTTTCATGAGGCAACAGTGGTTACTCAAATGATCTTAAATAATGAGTCCAATCGGTTTGTACTTAAATGACCTGGTCATTAACTAGTGCATACATACTAAAATACAGAACAATAATAAAAATCCCAGATAACAAGATTCAGAATAAAACACCTCCACACAGGTCTGTATGGTTGGAGACACAGAAAGACAGACCCAAAACAATGAGCCAGAGACAATTAATTACACGTACAGAAATACAGATAAAACTGGCAGGCAGTCAGAAAGTGAAAAGATAAGACAGATAGGCAATTAAATTTAATACAGGTTCTGTAATTTGGTATCATGTCTGCTACTAAAATGTAAGAAAACCATGGTACAACTTCACTAGACTTTGTGGACAGGTAGTCTAAATTGTGAATAGTTTCCAGTGGTGAGAATACAATTGAACCCTAAAATAGGATTTGATTAAGTTGGTGCTAATACTGAGGTGTTTTTAATGTGTGATTTTCACTGTATATTAAAGTAAGTATTGTTTCAATGCAAACGACCTAGTCTTGGTTTAGCTCAAATTATGCATCTACTGGATTTAAACCCAGAACCTTCAGAGGAGCTGGTCAATCACTTAACCACTAGATCAATCATACCAAGTATTAGTTAACTCCCCTATTTGGGATATAACTAACTTATACTCCATTAGGCATATTTACTAATTTGTTTGATTGTTTGTTTTGCCTTTATTACGCATAACAGTTCAGTTTGCATGGTTATATCCCGCAAAAGAACAATGGAAAAGGTCACGTGGTGAAGCATAATCAATGATAATTATGATTATACTTTTGCGGAATATTACCAACAATTTTGGTTAACTCCCTCCTACGTACAAACAGCCACTACTTTTTCTTGTATAATAAGAGCAATCCAACAAAAACAAGATAAGGTGGCAGCTTCAATCCAGTCTCCGAAGACCGCCTTAAATACTTTAACTGAGAAAACTTAAGAATTACTTATCAGCTTGTCTTGGAACCTGCCTTAAGACCACCTCTCCATAACAGCAACTTCACTATTAAAACCAACTCACTATTAAGAATGCATCACCTCTCTAGCAAGGCCACCTCACTATTAAGACGACCTCCCTATCAAGACCATCTCACTATTAAGACCTCACTTATAGTATTCTAAACACGGCATTTCCCCTCTCTTTTGAGACTGCCTTCCAATAAATGTTAAAATTTACACCAAGCCTTTTCTTTGTTGAGTAGTTCTTTTCATGTATTGATTACTTTATAATGCTCGGGACCAGAGAAAATATTCATAAAAAATCTATTCAAACTTACTCTATTCACAGATTGAAGACGAAAATTAAACTGACCCATTTATTTCACAGTCAATGAGGTGCAACGTGATTAACTTAAGACATTGCTTTAAACAACAACATTGTCCTTGCAATTAAGGTGACCTTTAAACACTTAACTCACAACAACAGTAAGTTGCAAAGGGCTGCAGAAAACAGTTCCTACAAACACTCTAGATTTACTATGACAATCATTGCTAGGCCAAATAAACACATTTCCAGAAATAAATGAAGTGTATACATTTAGTGCCATTAAAAACGGCCTGTCAAATTTAAACTAGCCAAAGCTGTCATTGCTGGCTACTCAAAACCGGATCTAAAAGTACATAAATTATTTATGATATATTACATTAATTTCCTTCATTTACCGAGGTTTATATTTATCTGGTGATAAATGTAAGCCGACTATGAGCTATAGAAGTGGACAGAAGCAGCTGGCTTTGCATGTTTAGATCACAGTCATGTATAGGTCGATACTGCAATCTAGAGTCAACCGTTTTTTATGAACTGTAAGTAACATTTTTATCGGGAGTTAACTAAAATTTTTATTGGTATAACCAACAAAATTTCTGTTAATTCCCTCCTATCGAGATATAACTATTTCTTTCATACATCACTTTTTAAAGTAACTGTTTCACCAAGAATCACCCCCTATTCTCAGTTATTATATGTCTCATTTGTCCTCTAATTTTAGCATCTCTTCCCTTTGTTTGATTCTGCACTATACTGATGACACAATCGGAAATTTCGGTGCAACACGAGAACTCCAAACTTCCTGTGGCAGACCAAAGTAATTAGCGTCACAAAGACACATAATGACGTAACGTCCGACTCACCGGCCGACGCTGTGACGCTCCGTCAGACGGACGTCACCGATCGACTTCTCTCCTTTGATCAATAGTGCACTGCAATTGGAGACTAGGGCAGTGTAGGAGTATATATAGAAGTAGATTGGAGGCAGTGTAGATATATAAATATACTGTTTAAACAAATCGTAGCAGATTGGTAGCTATTGCAGAAATATAGTAGTTATATATACATTTTAATTGGTAATTTTTTTGCTAGTTATATAAGCTGTATAATTCAATCCAAAATGTCTTACTTAAGTGAAATGCCATAATATAATTAATTATACAATTGCCCAACCCTACTGGATTAATATATCTCTTGAAGACAAGTATACAATATTGCACATAGGTGCTTTTTGACCTAACCAAAATAAATTATAATATATAGCTAGATTTGTAGCTTATTAAATTGTTTATAGAATATCAATCAATGGTATTTTTCTTACTGTATCAAACAACTTGAATGATTGTATTTATCACCAAAACAAATTACAAAATGAAGTTCCGACCTAATACAATATCTCTAGTTATAGTCAGTAGAATTCCTGCGCCATTTGCCTTATTAGGCACATTACAATATGATCTTATTTTTGGCATTGAATCACCATTCCTGCAAGTCATCTATTGATCCTTTTATTAATAATCATATATCTCATGTAACTGTCTACAAGAGTGACAAATCTGATGGCACCAACAATGATTCTTGTCTCCTGTTAATCCTGAAGGGCCTGATGCTTGGCACTTGGCATAAAAGATATTAATTTGGTTTATCTCTCTGTATTACTTATATATTATTTGATCGTGCAATAATGCCAAGTCTAAAAGTACAATGGAACCCCAATTTAAGACTACCTCCCTATTAGGACGACCTAACTGTTAAGAATACCTCAATACAAAACAACCTCACTATTAAGACCGATGCACAATATTGCTACGAAGTTTTTCACCCAACTACATATGTTTTAGCCATTTTATTTAACATCTATATCCAGACCACCTTGCCACTAAGATCAGTAAAATTTGTAACAAGACTGCTTTCATAGCGAGGTTTTACTATAAAACCAGCCAAAATTTTTTTCATGAAAATTAAACATTTAAGGGGTTAAAATATGCCTTAACTTAATGACACATGCATTCACTAGACTACACTGATAAGTTCATGGAATTCCTCAGTTGATTAGACAATAAAGTATAGGAATAAGTGATCAATTCAATAGTGTATAGATAAAATAGGCATACATTCTACAGTGTGTGAAAAATACAGAAAAATATTACACTAAATCTCAAGTCATTAAATTTTGTGACGTCACCTATTGTCTCACTATGACATGTTAATCCACAAAGCATGAAAAGAAAGCCTGGAAATCAAATCTCAAAATGAATAATTTGTCATTTTGCAATTCTGGAGAATGTGCTGCTAATATCTCGCAGCCATGCAGGAGAAAATGATTCGTTTTTCATAAATTATCATTTCTTGTTAGCAGGTTTGACATGTTGGAATTTAAAATTTTCAATAACTTCTGTCAGATTAAAAAAATTTTAATAAAAATTCTTTGAAAATAAATAAAGAGAAAGAAAGAAATAAACCAACTGTTGGATATACCTATACATTTCAAAGAAAGAAAAAAAGCATACATCTTGAAAGAAAGAAAAAAAAAGAAAAAGAAATAAAGAAAGAATAAAAGAAGAGAGAGAAAGACCTACAACTTTCTATGAAATAAGTGTTGAAAAAAGAGGTCATTATTAATAATTATGAGAATTTTTTTTCGACTGCTCCATATTAATCATTTTATCAGAAATATTACCCTAAAAAATACACGTTTACAGATCTCTCTCATGTATTTTCATGCCGTTGTTTCCCTAACTCACAACCATACATATTTTATGAATCTATTGTAACATTACCACAGCACAAAGATTTTTATGTTTGTCTATTATGTATTGGGGAATAATGTAATTCAATCACAGAGAGAGCAACTTCTATCAATGCACCAGTCCATTGCATGCACAGTCAAGTGTTTCATTATAAAAGAGAATCTGATGATAAAAATACTTCCCAGACAAATACAATATGTTGGTTCTACTGTACAAGAATCTAGCCAATAGATAGATAGATAGATAGATAGAGAGTTAGATAAATAGATAGATAGATAGACAGATATTTAGATAGATAGATAGATATGGGAAGTGCAGCCCTCTGAGGCAAGTTCTTGGCAGCTGGGATGTAGCTCATGAAGGGTGCCCGGGCCCGGGATAAACCTGGGTCCTTCAGAGGAGTCGGCGAGCATCTTACCACTAGACCACCCAGCTGCCTATTAGGTTAATCACTTTAATAACTAGATTTGGGTCAGACTTCTACAGTTAAGTGTGAGGTGGTCTTAAGGTAGCTACCACTGTATTGCACATTAATGGAATATTGGATGATATTGAGTCTGAAACTGTTCATCGTTCCTGAGAAAATGAATTTTTCCAGCAGCTGCTGATTTGGAGATAGAATTAACAAGCCTTGATGAAGAGAATTGGGACCTGCATGCGAGGGAAATGCCACCACAAGAACAATGTGATTGGAAAGAACTTTTGATGAGTGCTTGTGTCAAACTAGAATGATGTTGACAGTTCTACTGGAAGAAATAGAGACATACAAAAAATACGGAACGATTCTTTGATAACACGACTACAAATATTTAAAAATTGTAGACTTTAGCACCTTGTGATTTATTTGTGGTTGAAAAAGATTGATTGGTGATGCTTGAAAGAGAAACTTTTCCCGAACTTTGGACACTGATAGGTTGTTTCTATTTTTATACACAGTCAGAAACTAAGGACTTAGTCTTTCTGTCTGGCAACAGCTAATCTGTCTGTCTGCGTGTCTGGGAGGATTGTCTGTTAGTCTGGTTCTAAACAAGTTCCGATTGAAACTAAAGTCTCTGGTAAAAAAAAGTATTATTAGAGTGCACTAGCTTGAAGCTTTGTCAGCTTATATGACCAGCTGTAGAGACAGATGTAATAATGAGATGACAAGGTTTTGAGTCCACATTGTGTCACATATTTTCTGTAAGGATGGGTCTGCTACTTGCCCCAGCATAACACAGTGTA
Organism: Alitta virens; assembly: GCA_932294295.1. NCBI lineage: Eukaryota > Metazoa > Annelida > Polychaeta > Phyllodocida > Nereididae > Alitta > Alitta virens. Next base: position 28,479,559 of record OW028580.1, on the reverse strand, counting down.
GACAATATCAATTTGTGGCGTCTGCTGCATAGGACTCCTAGGTGAGATCACATAGATAGATACTTTATTTTCATCGAAATTTAAACATACATGGGTATTAAGACATTTAATTCCCCGCAATATTATTGTACTAAATAATTAACAAAAGTTATATATAATAATAAAAATAATAAAAAAATTATCTAAATATAATTTATTACATGTAAATTTAAAAAAGACATAAATGATATAAAGAGAAGAAGAACCTGCTGTCAGTTCTGCTTAGCAGACTGTTGTTCCCTAAAAGACCTAGCAAAAGCTGAGGAGTGTCCTTCAAGGATTCGAACCCATGACCTTCAACAGAACTGCTCACTACATTAACCACTAGACCTGTTAGCTGTATATAACTAAAATGTTGTGGATAAGCCAGTCAGACTGACAGACAGGTGCAAATACCTTAAACCAAAGAGAGAGAGAGAGAGAGAGAGAGAGAGAGAGCGACAGACACACGTTTAGATTTGAAACAGAAACAACTTTAAGCAAAAGTAATCAAGACAGAGACAGTTTGACAGACAGACAGATATAGATTCTCCAACATACAATACACTTGGTAAACTTTATAAATTTCACACACGGCAGATCTATCGACCTTCGATTTAATGACTACACACTGCATGACAGCTTACCTTCTATTATCGCCCATGCTTCAATTGTCCTAGGGAATAAAATAAACACATTATCCTATTTAGGAACTCCAGGTAATATTCCAAGTTACGCAAGATTGTAAACTATACAGGTAGCTGCTAAAGTAGCTGAAGGAGTGGTGTTTTGTATACAGGTAAGAGGCGATTCAATATGAACGAAAAATGGCGTGCCGAAGATTGGGCATGGATCCAACGTGCAGTACAGGGATCCAGTTTTGGCGCGAAAACTTGTGTGAAAAACTATGTTTCGTTGTCCTGCTGGAATTCCCATATATTTTTAAACAATGCACCAGCGGGTTTATAAGTTTGTAAAGTTGTTTTCAAGTTGCAGTTCCCAGTGAAACGTTGCTGAAATCCATCTTGTGTCTGGTGTATAGACCTGCTTGAGTCTTGTAGCTGAAAGTCTGTCTGGCACTCACTCGGCGTTGGGACGTAAGACAGAACGTTTTGACGCAATGCAAGACGCCCCTGTTACGTAATATTACGTAGCAGTTGTCGCAGTGTCCCGAGTGGCAGCCGGTGGTGCTGCTGCAACGGCGGTGCCAATGCGATGTTGCAACGTTGCAGCAATTGCAGAGCAAACCTGCAGTGTCCCAATGACTGTAATTTTTTTTTTCTGCAAAATATCTTTTTCGGTAGTTTTCATTCAATCCATGTCCTGTCTACAGTGTAAGGTTGCATCCTGCGTGTTGCTTTAACCAGTTGCTGCTGCGTTTTGCCTTACGCTGCACGGCTGGCTCCAGTAGCTGTAGGGGGATGGAGTATTGCAAGGAGCCAAACTGCTGCCTGTATCTATGGCCATCAACATTTGAAGCACGCTGCTCAGAGGCTACTGAGTACTGCAGTTTGGCCACTGCTGCTGTCACAACGTACAGTCACAAGACGTTCAGATTTCTGAAGGTGAACAGCAAGTTGGAATAGAGGAGGGGGGGGGTGCATCACTGGACATCAGTGGCTACGGTTGCCATAGAAACAGACCCGTCAACAGATCTGGCCTTGGCGTCCCTGGAAACTCTATTCCGTTGTCATTCAATCCTAGTCAGCTGAAAAGGAGGAGGAAAAAAGAATGAGCAAGTGAAGACTGGTAAGCTAAGAAGGAAGCATATTAACTACTTGGTGTGCATTACCAGAAGAATATGAAGGAAACGTATTATTCACTGTCGCAATTCTACTGACTGAAGCTTTGTCACTTCATACAGGTGTATGACCAAGGGGTGGGGGCCTAGCTCAGTGGTAGTGCGCTTAGCTTCCAACCACTGGGTCCTGGGTTCAATTCCCAGTCGAGCCTAAGTTGGATGGCTGTTTCATCCATCATCTCATTGCCATGGTCCTTGCCGGTCCTAATTAGCCCATCAGGTGCAGAAATACAGGACATAAAGCCTTCATCCCCCCCACCCATCACATGTGTATTACCAGTTGTATGAGACAGATGTTATGATGAGATGGTCATAAGGCTTGGAGTCAGCACATATTTCCCCCTTTGGGTGGTCCCAGCATTGACATCAAGTACAAGGCTACACCGATATCAAGTCTCGTGCGACTGACATCCAGCTGAGATGTAGCTAATACAGTGTTAACATGATTCGAACTTGGGACCTTCGGTTTTTTTTCAAGCTGCTGTATCGTCTCATTGCAAAAAAGGCTATGTGCTATCAATATGTCTGAGCTTGCATAACTTACTGCTTGTGCTGCAGCTGAGTCAGATAGATAGATATAGAGATAGATGGATAGATGGATAGATAGATAGATAGATAGATAGATAGACAGATAGACAGATAGATAGATAGATAGCTTCCTTTCTGCCGTGGCAACAATTTCTTCTTTCATATTCTTATGTAATAGGCTTACGAAATTTAATTTAATCTAATTCTGGTCAAACAATATTTGGACGAAGTGGATATTGACGTATTTAACTGTAAGAGAAATTTTTTATACAAAAACATTTTAGGGTAACAGCAAATTTGAATGTTAAGTATACACTGTACAGCAAGTTAGGTTAACACAGAATGCAAGCTCTCTTAGATTGATTTTTTTCATCCTCCTTTTCAGCTGACCAGGTGTTATTACTGACACAGACTCAATGAAATATATTCTAAAACAAATTTTTTAACGCGTTGAATCGAGTAGACTTTTTTAGGAGCGCTTTCTATATAGAAACCCATTTATTTCAGCGTATGCTTCTTATTGCTGTGGTGCAATGAAAGACCAGACAAATCTATCATACCACAAGGAACAATAATGCTTCTGATTTATTTAACACCACTTGAACTGTGGGTTGGTTAACTGCAAAAGCCTGGCAAGTTGGCACCGGAACAATTGTTTATTACTCTCGACTGGTATTATAACAGGCACTCAAGCGTGACCTTCTTCCATCACACTGCACAATTTATGAAGGTGTTGCAACGCTGCTTTGTTTATCAAGTGAGCTGTATAGCATGAGTGCCTTGTATATTTGTATAGTCTGTGTATGTCTGTCAGTTGAGCTGTGTGTCTTACTTTCTTTATATCTTTGTTTCGCTTGTTGTACTTTTTTTCATTCTTACTTACTTATTTTCTTTCTTATATTCATTCTTTCTTGCTGTACATCTTTTTTTCTTTCTTCCTTTCTTTTTATTTATTTCTGTACATTTCCTTTTATCTTGATTTGCATCTTTCTTTCCTCTTTTCTTTCAGTTTTTCCTTCTTTCTGGCTTTCTGTCTTTCTTTCTTTCTTTTTTCCTTCACCCTCTCTAAATGACTAAATCATGAGCAACAAACTTTAAGTTCAGCCACCAAGGTTCCGCAAAACAATTTGAGATATTTACCTCATTTCTAACTTTCATTGTCCATCTCTTTCTTTCTTGGGGGCTCCGTCAGTCCATGTTTCCTTTGACAAAACCTTTTAAGAATTATCCAATAGTGATCCATAATCCCAAAATGTTTCAATATATATTATGGCTTGATTGTCGTGAACAAACTGTCACCCCAAACCTAACGATTTCAACACATTATTATGCTGAGGCAAGCAAATACTCCACCAATTGAGCAACTCGGTTGAATTACCAAGTTTCTCTGATTATTATGTCTATGTCTTAATGCTATTGAATGTGTCTGAGGCTCAGTTAGCCTTCATGACAGAGGAAGACGTAATGATGAGATGATACAGCTTGGATTCCACACCATGTCTGGGTCTTTTACTTGCCTCAGCGTGTCCCATGCGATTGACATCCAGTTGAAGAATGCTCAGCCAGGGATCAAACCTGGAATTTTCAACATAGCTGGCCAATCAAAACTAGCCTGACGTATATATTTGAGATTTAAATTTACGTGACATTAATATATTCAGAGTTACACCAGCCCAAGCCTGTACATGGGAATGGCTTCTGTTTTTGGTCCAGCCAGCAATCTATAAAATATGCTGCATCGGCTCGACGTCAGCCTGGCATTGGTCGACTTTGGCTAATGTTGGCTATTTTCACTATTTAGTATGGTTCATATAAGACTGCTCCGTTTCATCATTGCATCACTACGTTTGCCTATAAAACAATATACTTAAAAAGTGAAAGAGAAAAAACAAATTGTCTGATGCATTACATAGTATTGGGAAAGCAAAAACTGACAAAAGTGAAAGTAGATATAGAGATGACCAAATATAATTACCAGAATCTAAACTGAGAGATTGGGGACTTAGCACACACAAGTGATGTTAAACGGCGTTTTAGGGCATGCTAACCTTCCATCTCCTCTCAGTTCAGAGACTAGAGGTGGATATTAAGTACAGAAACGAAGAATGTGAGATATGCCTCATCATTGTTCCTGTAACACATTACACACATTTTTTCCTTCTTATAGAAAGCCTCAGACCATCGTCCAACCCTATATCCCTGTAATGTCAACCCTTACAGTGACCCAGTTACATTTCTAAGGGGTAGTTGCCCTGTTCAAGCCCCTTTGACCCTTCAATCTTGTAAAGGGGTTGTGAAGTCATCCATCTTGGATTTCCTGCCTTACAAAGTGGGGTACACCCCCTTTTGCTTGTCAGCCATCTTGTGTCTTAAGGGTGCTATCGATCCAGGAAGTGCTATGTCACTATACTTGTTATCAAGGTAGTCTATTGGTAAGGTGATAATTTAAGGGCTCTAACTTGTTGTACTATGGCTCTACACTGAATGCAATGGAGTCTATTGTGCAGTTTACACACAGAAGATAAAAGAGTCTAACTAGTAATCTTATCAATGATATTTTTATATAGAGAAACAGAATTACCATGAAACTATAGCAAATTTTTTAATTCAATCAAAAGTAATGACATTTCTTTCCATTTTGTGCTGGTCCAAAAACATGACCAAAAACAAGTGACCATTTATTGTTAATCCTATTATAATGTTCATCTTAAAATGTCTCCTTATTTGAAATATTGGTTGCAAAACGTGACAAACACAACTTTGCATATTTTTGTTATCACTTTTTTTTTATCAACTTATAAACCTACCATTAGTGAGAATATTTTTTTTCTACACACTGGAATTTCGAGTTGGCCAACGGCTATATTTAACTTTTAGCCACAATTATCTTCATATTTGGTAAAATATTAACTGTGTGCTTTTGCTTACACCAAGTTAGTCATCCTTGGGTAGATAAACATGACAATAGATTCACACGTGCATGACATCTCTGACTTAAATATTTAATCAGTTGCTTGATTGTATATTGTTTTCACATGTATGCAACTAAGAATTCAGTAGTTTGCAACACACAAGAGAATTGAACACCTGCGAACAGCCAAATTTGGTTTGTACAAGAGAGAGAATTGTACCCAAGAGACATGAACCTAACAAGGTTACCTGGTTCACCACTACAGCTCATTGGTTGATGCAGATGCTATCTATATGTCTATCTGTCTATCTATCGGTCTATCTATCCATCTATCCATCTATCTATCTACATATCTATATATCTACCTATCTATCTATCTATCTACATATCTATCTACATATCTATCTATTTATCTATCTATTTATCTATCTATCTATCTATCTACATATCTATCTATATATCTATCTATCTATATATCTATCTATCTATCTTTCTTTGTATCTGTCTATCTATCTAACCATCTATCTTTCCTTTTTTTTATTATTTCATTCTTTCTTTCTTTATACCCCATTTCTTGTTTTCTTTCTTCTTTCTATCTGTCTTTCTTTTTTTCTGTCTTTCGTTACCTAATATATAGATTTACCACATTAAAATTGGTCAGATAACTGTTCAGTGTAATTTTCACTAACTTATCCAAAAATAATGCAGTACAAAAATTTCTTAACACAGCTTCTTTGTCAGTCAAATTTGCACAAATGGGGTGGCCTTAAAAACACAGAATCAAACATGAGACAAAAACCCTTGGATGGCCATGCCACGGAGAAAAGTGAACTTAATTGGGTTATTTAAGAACGACGTTTTAGATCCGGACAAATTGGGCAAAGACCACTCAAAGATCTGTTTTAAGTGAATATGGCTTTAGGTGATGGGTGGGCCAGGAACAAAATAGAATAGAATAGAATTTTAGAGTCAATTACAACAAATTCAGTGCAAGCTTGAGTCTTTCTCAATTCCTTGAGCCAGGGTTCACCCTTCTGGAAATCAGAGAAAACTGTAAAACTGTTATTGACTGGGGAAAACTTGGGGATTTTTGTGATTCAAGAAAGAGTCATATGATTTCATACAGGAAGAGGGAGACCAGTAGCAGCAGCAGCAGCAGCAGCATTAGTAGTAGTAGTAGTAGTAGTAGTAGTAGTAGTAGTAGTAATAGTAGTAGTAGTAGTAGTAGTAGTAGTAGTAGTAGTAATAGTAGTAGTAGTAGTAGTAGTAGTAATAGTATTAGTAGTAGTAGTTGTAGTAGTAGTAGTAGTAGTATTAGTATTAGTAGTAGTAGTAGTAGTAGTAGTAGTAGTAGTAGTAATAGTAGTAGTAGTAATAGTAGTAGTAGTAGTTGTAGTAGTAATAGTAGTAGTAGTAATAGTAGTAGTAGTAGTTGTAGCCATAGTAGTAGTAGTAGTAGTAGTAGTAGTAGTAGTAGTAGTAGTAGTAGTAGTAGTAGTAGTAGTAGCAGCAGCAGTAGCAGCAGTAGTAGTAGTAGTAGTAATAATAGCAGCAACAGCAGTAGGAGCAGCAGCAATATTATTATTATTAGTAGTAGTAGTAGTAGTAGTGGTAGTAGCAGTAGTAGTAATAGTAGTAGTAGTAGTAGTAGTAGTAGTAGTAGTAGCCGTAGCAGTAGTAGTAGTAGTAGTAGTATAAGTAGTAGTAGTAGTAGTAGTAGAAGTAGTAGCCATAGTAGTGGTAATAGTAGTAGTAGTAATAGTAGTAGTAGTAGTTGTAGCCATAGTAGTAGTAGAAGTAGTAGCAGTAGTAGTAGTAGTAGTAGTAGTAGTAGTAGCCGTAGCAGTAGTAGTAGTAGTAGTAGTAGTAGTAGTAGTAGGTAATAAAATTGTATTTATTGCCGTTTTTTGCCAAAGCCAAAATGATGGAAAATACCAGAAACCAAGGGACCTACAAGGTCCTGCAAAAACTAACGTAAAACTCCGGGTAACTGATTGCACTGCGCTGAAGGGCTATTTCAAATTGCACTTATGAACCATAATACATAATTCATGGTAAAACCTGTAACCTTGACAACAATGTGGGATATGTGTATTTTTCCTCACAGTCCATTTTTTACCCGCCAGTTGCATGAATAAAAAACTTATTAGGCATTGAGAAAACGACCTTGGATTATGTAAATATTAATAAAAAGTGTTGATAATATGATTTGTTATTGTGGGGCTAATATCCCAATGCATTAGGAGAATGAGATCCAACATTGTACAATAAAGCTTTAACCTTGCCTTGTCAGAGGGCAATTAATTTCTTAAGGTATATTTTTCACCCCTTTAGGGCATTGAGTGTTTACCTATAATTCACCCTTTGATGTTTATAATGCATAGATGGGGAAACTGCTCATTCTATAGATCCATGAAATCCCTGACTTTTATGAGAGGTTAAGAGTTTTTCAATTGATGTATTACGAAGATTGCTAGAGGCTAAAACATTTTTGTTGATCTGCAGAAGCAATTGAGTGCATGTGTCTAGTAGTTAAGGGATTGAATCGCTATAGCTAGCTGATCTGGGTTCAATCCCATGTGGGTTTTTTGACTTTATTTGATTTGATGCCATTCAAAACAAAATTCAACATAAAATGAGAAGTCAACACATACAAAGTTGTCACATTCAGTTATGATTTATCAGAGAATAAAGAAAGATATGAAAAATAATTGCAGATTATTAGAAAAAAGCAAAATACGCACACAGTATGGTGTATCATAATATCTGAATATGTGCAAATGCAGGAAAAAATATCCCACCGTGCCCAATCCTCTATATTGACTTCATTTATTGATCAGCTTTGAATGCATATTGGATAGAATTTAAATATTGTTTAGATTGGTAATTCAGATTCCACACTACATAAGTTGTTTACAGTGACAACAGAAAACCCATATAATTTGCATAGGATATGGAAACACTCAAAGCAGTATTCAACTATAAAAGGATCAAATTTCAAGTCGTTTTGAATAGTAAGTCAGGGTGTTGGTAAAACCCATTCATTTGTCATTATGACTAATGTGATGATAGAATCTATGACAGATGTGATTGCCTTAAATTTGCTGCATGGGACCAAGCCTTACAAATGTATCATCGCATCATTATGTCTGCCAATAGTTGTGACCATACACCAGCTGACTAATGTTGAAAAGTACTTAGAAGCAAATGGCTAGGTTATCAGCAAATAAGGACTTGCAATTTCTCACATATCAGATTAGGACCATATCTTGTAGGGAACCAGAACTCTGGTGGCGTAGTGGTTAAGGCATTTGCTGAGCTCCTGTAAGAGTCGTGGGTTCTAAACTTTGACCCAGACTATAGATAAGCAATACATGGAGTAGATATGTAACATGGCGTGTACTCTCCATCTCATGACACTGAATTAGATATTGTTGACACATATTTGCCATGAACTTAATACATTATATTAATTTGTCTAATACGTAATTTTGAAATTTGAAATTAAAGATATCTTTTAATAGTAAACTATAGTAGAAAATTGTGATACTTATAGATACAAAATTACATTACACATATTGACACCAGATTAAACATATTTCACATTGCACTATAATGACGATTACATAATCATATCACTAAATAGTATGGCATATAGCTTTATCGAGATAACCATATCTACAAATCATAAATCATGTAGGTGTTAGCTCCTGTAGTATACAGTCATCTAATACTAATGTTCTATTATCATTTTGGGTCAAAAGTCAGATAAAAGCCTGTGATAATTTGAAATACTATTTGGACTTTAACATTACTATAATAACATACCTTTAAGGGACTATTAAGTATATCAATGGAAAAAAATACACAATCTGAACTGTTTATCTTTAATGGGATACTATTATCTTTAATCTAATGAGTGTAGAGTAACAGGAGCTGTGACCTACTTTTCAAACATGGCATATGACGACAGGGTGTGTAGGAATTTAGTATATTTATTGTGATGATATAATTTATGAAATGTTCGTTATGATGTCATTGTGATTAGTTTATTGTTTTTTTCAGGGTGCAGCCCCATCTGAATCGCTCAAATATGGTGAGGATTGAATTTTATAAAAATATTTTCAACACAGTTTTATGTTAATTTGATTACTGGATATTTTCTTCAACTTTTTTTATCGATTGTGCTATATTATATTGTTGCTTATTATCTAATATTTTGCCAAGCCTATTTCTATACATCTTGATAAAAAAAAATTCAAAATTGTTTTATAAATAGATAGATAGATAGATAGATAGATAGACAGACAGATGGACAGATAGATAGATAGATAGATAGACAGATAGATAGATAGATAGATAGAAAGATAGATAGATAGATAGATAGATAGATAGATAGATAGTCTTCTATTGATCTAACGATCTAACAATCTAACATTGATTTATTGATTGATTCATTCATTCATTTATTCATTCTTTTACTTATTCATTCATTCATTCATTGACACAGATTTGGGACGACTTTTTACTGCCTTGGACCCCAATAATAGAGGAAAGGTCTCAGAGTTGGAGGTCAACAATTTGCTCTCAGCCCTGGGCCACAGTGTCTCCAAGAAAGAACTGCAGGAACTCACTGGAGCCAAAGGTAAATAAACTTCTAAGCTTAAAGGAATAAAAGGTATTATTACGATTATATGAAATAGCAACATATGGGCAGAATTATTACCAAACAAATGTCATTGAAAAACACACTATATTCGATTATTAGCCCAAATCGTTCAAACATTTGGCAACCAACTACACAGTGCAAAGTTGCAATTTGAATGTAGTTCTTTTTGTAATACATGGACAACGAAACGTTTTGAGCTGTTTCATCGCCTTCTTAAATAAGAAAATAATAAACAAAATCTCACCTTGCAATAATTAATTTATTACGTTAAAAGGAGATCCAGACCAGGACAGTAAGTATGACTATCTAAACACCTAAACATTTGTTATTTTCTGTAACTTCTTGATGGATCTTTACCTCTTCAATATAAAACTTTCATTACATTATATTAATAATATGCATGAACAATAACCCTTACCTTGTTATTTCTTGAAATAGCTTTCAGTATGATTGTGTGCAACAGATTGTGAATGAGCCTGAAAGAGCTTAAAAGAATATGCTCTGGCATTATGATTGTGTACAACCGACTGTGTGCAACTGACTGTGACAGAGCCTGAAAGAGCCAAAAACGATATGCTCTGGCATTATGACTGTGTGCAACTGACTGTGACAGAGCCTGAAAGAGCCAAAAACGATATGCTCTGGCATTATGATTGTGTGCAACTGACTGTGTGCAACTGACTGTGACAGAGCCTGAAAGAGCTTGAAAGGATATGCTCTGGCATTATGATTGTGTGCAACTGACTGTGACAGAGCCTGAATGAGCTTGAAAGGATATGCTCTGGCATTATGATTGTGTACAACCGACTGTGTGCAACTGACTGTGACAGAGCCTGAAAGAGCCAAAAACGATATGCTCTGGCATTATGACTGTGTGCAACTGACTGTGACAGAGCCTGAAAGAGCCAAAAACGATATGCTCTGGCATTATGATTGTGTGCAACTGACTGTGTGCAACTGACTGTGACAGAGCCTGAAAGAGCTTAAAAGAATATGCTCTGGCATTATGATTGTGTGCAACAGATTGTGAACGAGCCTGAAAGAGCTTAAAAGAATATGCTCTGGCATTATGATTGTGTGCAACTGACTGTGTGCAACTGACTGTGACAGAGCCTGAAAGAGCTTGAAAGGATATGCTCTGGCATTATTATTGTGTGCAACTGACTGTGACAGAGCCTGAAAGAGCTTGAAAGGATATGCTCTGGCATTATGATTGTGTGCAACTGACTGTGTGCAACTGACTGTGACAGAGCCTGAAAGAGCTTGAAAGGATATGCTCAGGCATTATGATTATGTGCAACTGACTGTGTGCAACTGACTGTGACAGAGCCTGAAAGAGCTTGAAAGGATATGCTCTGGCATTATGATTGTGTGCAACTGACTGTGACAGAGCCTGAAAGAGCTTGAAAGGATATGCTCTGGCATTATGATTGTGTGCAACTGACTGTGACAGAGCCTGAAAGAGCTTAAAAGAATATGCTCTGGCATTATGATTGTGTGCAACTGATTGTGACAGAGCCTGAAAGAGCTTGAAAGGATATGCTCTGGCATTATGATTGTGTGCAACTGACTGTGTGCAACTGACTGTGTGCAACTGACTGTGACAGAGCCTGAAAGAGCTTGAAAGGATATGCTCTGGCATTATGTTTGTGTGCAACTGACTGTGTGCAACTGATTGTGAAAGAGCCTGAAAGAGCTTGAAAGGATATGCTCTGGCATTATGATTGTGTGCAACTGACTGTGTGCAACTGACTGTGAGAGAGCCTGAAAGAGCTTGAAAGGATATGCTCTGCCATTATGATTGTGTGCAACTGACTGTGACAGAGCCTGAAAGAGCTTGAAAGGATATGCTCTGGCATTATGATTGTGTACAACCGACTGTGTGCAACTGACTGTGACAGAGCCTGAAAGAGCCAAAAACGATATGCTCTGGCATTATGACTGTGTGCAACTGACTGTGACAGAGCCTGAAAGAGCCAAAAACGATATGCTCTGGCATTATGATTGTGTGCAACTGACTGTGTGCAACTGACTGTGACAGAGCCTGAAAGAGCTTAAAAGAATATGCTCTGGCATTATGATTGTGTGCAACAGATTGTGAACGAGCCTGAAAGAGCTTAAAAGAATATGCTCTGGCATTATGATTGTGTGCAACTGATTGTGACAGAGCCTGAAAGAGCCAAAAATGATATGCTCTGGCATTATGATTGTGTGCAACTGACTGTGTGCAACTGACTGTGACAGAGCCTGAAAGAGCTTGAAAGGATATGCTCTGGCATTATGATTATGTGCAACTGACTGTGTGCAACTGACTGTGACAGAGTCTGAAAGAGCTTGAAAAGGATATGCTCTGGCATTATGATTGTGTGCAACTGACTGTGACAGAGCCTGAAAGAGCTTAAAAGAATATGCTCTGGCATTATGATTGTGTGCAACTGATTGTGACAGAGCCTGAAAGAGCTTGAAAGGATATGCTCTGGCATTATGATTGTGTGCAACTGACTGTGTGCAACTGACTGTGTGCAACTGACTGTGACAGAGCCTGAAAGAGCTTGAAAGGATATGCTCTGGCATTATGATTGTGTGCAACTGACTGTGTGCAACTGACTGTGTGCAACTGATTGTGAAAGAGCCTGAAAGAGCTTGAAAGGATATGCTCTGGCATTATGATTGTGTGCAACTGACTGTGTGCAACTGACTGTGCGCAACTGACTGTGACAGAGCCTGAAAGAGCTTGAAAGGATATGCTCTGGCATTATGATTGTGTGCAACTGACTGTGTGCAACTGACTGTGTGCAACTGACTGTGACAGAGCCTGAAAGAGCTTGAAAGGATATGCTCTGGCATTATGATTGTGTGCAACTGACTGTGACAGAGCCTGAAAGAGCTTGAAAGGATATGCTCTGGCATTATGATTGTGTGCAACTGACTGTGACAGAGCCTGAAAGAGCTTGAAAGGATATGCTCTGGCATTATGATTGTGTGCAACTGACTGTGTGCAACTGACTGTGACAGAGCCTGAAAGAGCTTGAAAGGATATGCTCTGGCATTATGATTGTGTGCAACTGACTGTGACAGAGCCTGAAAGAGCTTGAAAGGATATGCTCTGGCATTATGATTGTATGCAACTGACTGTGTGCAACTGACTGTGACAGAGCCTGAAAGAGCTTGAAAGGATATGCCCTGGCATTATGACTGTGTGCAACTGACTGTGTGCAACTGACTGTGTGCAACTGACTGTGTGCAACTGACTGTGTGCAACTGACTGTGTGCAACTGACTGTGTGCAACTGACTGTGACAGAGCCTGAAAGAGCTTGAAAGGATATGCTCTGGCATTATGATTGTGTGCAACTGACTGTGTGCAACTGACTGTGACAGAGCCTGAAAGAGCTTGACAGGATATGCTCTGGCATTATGATTGTGTGCAACTGACTATGTGCAACTGACTGTGACAGAGCCTGAAAGAGCTTGACAGGATATGCTCTGGCATTATGATTGTGTGCAACTGACTGTGACAGAGCCTGAAAGAGCTTGAAAGGATATGCTCTGGCATTATGATTGTGTGCAACTGACTATGTGCAACTGACTGTGACAGAGCCTGAAAGAGCTTGACAGGATATGCTCTGGCATTATGATTGTGTGCAACTGACTGTGACAGAGCCTGAAAGAGCTTGACAGGATATGCTCTGGCACTATGATTGTGTGCAACTGACTGTGTGCAACTGACTGTGACAGAGCCTGAAAGAGCTTGACAGGATATGCTCTGGCATTATGATTGTGTGCAACTGACTGTGACAGAGCCTGAAAGAGCTTGAAAGGATATGCTCTGGCATTATGATTGTGTGCAACTAACTATGTGCAACTGACTGTGACAGAGCCTGAAAGAGCTTGAAAGGATATGCTCTGGCATTATGATTGTGTGCAACTGACTGTGACAGAGCCTGAAAGAGCTTGAAAGGATATGCTCTGGCATTATGATTGTGTGCAACTGACTGTGTGCAACTGACTGTGACAGAGCCTGAAAGAGCTTGAAAGGATATGCTCTGGCATTATGATTGTGTGCAACTGATTGTGAAAGAACCTGAAAGAAGCTGGCTTTTTGGTCTCCAAGGTTAAATTCCTCAGCTCCACTGTAAACCAGGACGTCTATTTGGTCTCAATTTTGCTCTAGAAATTTCTTTGTGTGAGCGACTATTACGAATGATCCCTATATTAAATGCGTTTTTTTCCCTAGCCTTATTATCTCATCATTATGTCTGCCTCTGGCAGCTGGTCATATAAGCTGACCAAGACTGCGAGACACTGACATTGACAAAGCTGTGTGTATGTACAGTTATTTATGTAGTTCACCTATATAATTATATTCATTATATCATGGCATTTGAATGGTCAAGCTATTTTGAAAGTCAAGCTAATGTGGCACATTGTGTGCAATATCCTATGCAGCAGATAATATCATTGTGTGTCGTCACCTCACAGCCCAGTGACCTAATTATGTACATGTTTTGCTCATTTACTCATCTAAAGTAAATTAATCAATTTCTCTTATAGTCTGTAGGCTGGCTCATGAGCTGAGTTCATGCAATTCTTGTTCTGAGAAGCAGGCAATTCAGAAAAATTGCCTAAACTAAAAAATATGAATTCATATCTTCTGTTTTTTAAGAGGATTTCTTAAGTCTATCGGCTACATTGTTCAACCAATCATTTTGTTTAACTAGGTAAACTAGCAAAGAATGTCCTAAAATTAGGTACAGTGAGGTGATGACACACAGTGTAACACATGCCACCTAAGCCAGACATCAGCTACATTGTATGAATGCACCCCAAGCTGTAATTGGGCCATAATTGGGCCGACAGTTCCAACGATGTGCCGATGGTGGGCCAGCATAGAGCCAAAGCGGCAACATTTGATTATCACTTCCATACATTACTGTAATTAAAATTGATACATTACACAACAAAAAAATTATAATTACTACCTGAGATTAGCAAATTAGGTACAAAACAATGCTGCAGTGAAGAACAGTTTTTAGATACATTAAAACTAACGTAAAAACTGTCCTGGCAATTTAATTTACTTCTACTTACTATTTCTATGTTTATAATTACTTTTTTTGTTTCAGTCATGCTGAACCAGGACGAGTTCATTAAAGTCCTGACAGGTTTTGTCAAACAGAAAAGACTTGGAGAGGAACTGGACAACCTGCTCAATGTATTCCACGATTGCAGGAGCAAATTGAGAGGTAGATATGACTAAATGTGTAGAATGAGACAAATTTATTTGAAGGAAAATAATTTGAAATTTTTTGAAAAAGTAGTTATTTGAAGAAAGACATTTTTATTTTGAAAAAGTATCTAAAGATATATAAACCAATGCGTGTCTATGTGTGTATTTGGGCTTCTCCTTTAGATATTTTCCTGAGAGTCCTTAGTAATATATATCAATATATATATTAATTATTACCATCTTTATTCGTACTTATTAGTACACATTTGAATGTAAATTGGTGTATATATACATGATTGCAAAAATTGTTGGTTTCAATTACAGCATAAAAAGTTAATCAGTTCTTTAAGTTCGTACATGTTAAATATGCTGCATTCATAGAGTCCATCTCTCACTGCACAAAGTTTATATATAGCCGGTGCCTCACACAAAATAGAAGCATTCTAGAATATATGAACTTTGTCCCTGGTGCAGTTCAGTTTAAGAAAGTTGAACCGTTACTTTAGAAATTGTTGTTGTATTTATAATGCCACATGATCGCATTCGAACTCAGCAGTTCATATTGTAACATTTAATCTGTTAGTTCCAGTTGGGATCATTTCATTTATTACAATTTGGATCATTTCCAATTAAGAGACAGAGTAGTTCAGCATGTGGTGTTCTATATGTACATGACCAAATGTCCCACGTGCGTTTTCCTGAGAAGGATAAACGCATGGAAAACGCATGGTTTTTAGCTAATTATAATGAGGCAAAAACCATGATAGTGATCAGATTCATTGAATTTCTGCTTTAATACATTTTTAAAAATCAGATTAAATTAAAATTCGTGTTGGTCTTTTACCAGTTTACTTTAAAGATGAAATCAGCCATCTTGTGTTGAGCAAATTTAATCGCGTTTATTTGACTTTGCATTGTTGTATTTGTTTACAGATAGTGACGACACAGACAGCAAGAAGCGGAAGTCGTTGGTGGAGAGGTGCATGTCGGGAGAATTGGAAGAAGAAGAGATCAGGGACGCCTTCATTGTGTTCGATCGCGATGGCAACGGAGTGATCTCGGCAGCCGAATTACGTCACGTGATGTCAAGTCTCGGGGATGATCTCACGGATGAAGAGATTGACGAGATGATACGAGAAGCAGACGTCAATGGCGATGGACAGATAGATTTCGGCGGTAAAAGCTTGTTTACTAAAAAATTAGTGCAATCGTGTCAAGTTTAGTGTTGACGTCTGCAATCTTTAAATGCACAGGAGTTCACATGCATTTTAGACAGACTACTACTACCACTACTACTACTACTACTACTACTACTAATGCTGCTGCTGCTGCTGCTGCTGCTGCTGCTGCTGCTGCTGCTACTCCTACTACTACTACTACTACTACTTCTACTACTACTATTACTACTTCTACTACTACTACTACTACTACTACTACCACTACTACTACTACTACTACTACTGCTGCTGCTGCTGCTGCTACTCCTAATACTACTACTACTACTACTACTACTACTACTTCTACTACTGCTGCTGCTGCTGCTGCTACTCCTAATACTACTACTACTACTACTACTACTACTACTTCTACTACTGCTGCTGCTGCTGCTGCTACTCCTAATACTACTACTACTACTACTACTACTACTACTACTACTACTACTTCTACTACTACTATTACTACTTCTACTACTACTACTACTACTACTACCACTACTACTACTACTACTACTACTGCTGCTGCTGCTGCTGCTGCTGCTGCTACTCCTACTACTACTACTACTACTACTACTACTACTACTTCTACTACTACTATTACTACTTCTACTACTACTACTACTACTACTACCACTACTACTACTACTACTACTACTACTACTACTTCTACTACTACTATTACTACTTCTACTACTACTACTACTACTACTTCTACTACTACTACTACTACTACTACTACTACCACTACTACTACTACTACTACTACTATTACTACTAATACCAGATAGATAGATAGATAGATTGCTAACTGACTTTTGCTTATTTTTTTCAGAATTCAAAATTCTGCTGACTGCACTGTGAACAAGCTCAATTTCTTCAGAAGAACAAGGTTTTATTCATTGTAAATAAACACACCTTGGGAAATGGATATTAAATTAAATATCATATATAATGTTAAACTTTTTTTTCATTAATTGTTTATTTTAATTTGTTGAATTTGTACAGATCTCTTCAGAAATAAAGTTTATCCTACACTCAAGTTGGAACTGATTGTTTTCTTGAATATATGCAAAGGAAAGCTGACTGTGCCTTACAGCTGCATATATGTTAAGATATGGATTCACATACTACTGAAGTACCTAACGCTAGGTGGCGCACAAGCACATCAACAGAGCAGTTCTGCCACCTAGTGATTCGAATATGTTGATGGTCTTCCAATGCTGGGAAAAACTGCTACAGGGTGTTTAATATTCAGGATACATACCCCATGAAAAAATAACCAAAACAATTCGTTTACCAAATGGTAACTCAAATTTCTTAAAAGGATAGACAAATAGCCAGCTCTCAATCTATTCACCCTGGTGCCACGATATTTATTTAAACAGAAGTTGCAATCGTCAGTTTCATTAAAAAAAAAATGGAATATTAATATCTGATTTTCTGGAGATATCCAATGACGAAACTGCATAACGCAAAAAGACTAACAATTACAACATATCCATCATCATAAACAGTTTGAGATCTTTTTTTTTTTTCTTTCTTTTTTGGGTGCAAATAATGATAGCTCCAAAATGTTGGAAAAACAGTTTAAGCTCTCATGCAAATAATTTCCTTTTCTTTTTTTTTCTTTTTTTTTGCAAATAATGATAGCTCCAAAATGTTGGAAAAACAGTTTAAGCTCTCATGCAAATAATTTCCTTTTCTTTTTTTTTCTTTTTTTTTGCAAATAATGATAGCTCCAAAATGTTGGTTAAACGGTTTTTAGCTCTCATGCAAATCATTTACATTTTCTTTTTCTTTTTTTTTTGTGGCAAATAAGGATAGCTCCAAAACATTGAGAAAACACTTCAGTGTCCTAATGTCGTATACACCTTTCTTCTCAGTAATCAAGAGGGGAGTACTGAAATGTTCAATACTTTTGCTAATTGCTTTTGCATTTCATTTAATGATAGCCTGAGGTTGGTAACTATGAATTTTAATGTGGTCCGTGAAAAATTAGGTTTGTTTTGCTAAATTCTTCAAAATTACTGCAGCTCATTTACAATCACTACGTTGAAAGGGAGGGTGGTCAGATGCTGTTTGGGACAGACAATAGTTCGTTGTACTGGCATACTGATGCTACCACGACCACTGCTGCTGCTGCTGCTACTGCTGCTACTGCTACTGCTGCTACTGCTACTGCTGCTGACAACAGTTCATGCCCATCAAACTAAATTAAACTCTATACCATGACAGTTTTCCTGTGAGTGCAAACAGTGATTTTCTTGCATGGATTTTAATAAAAGCATTTCAACAAATTAAACAACTGTTGCTGCCAATATCCAATATCTGTCGAGAGTGCATATTAGGCTGGATATTGTGTCCTTTGGGTCGATAAGCAGGTCTTCGGACGACGAGCTAGCCTCTGGGCTGGCTTGCAGAAATCCCCTATGACTTATTTAAAGATCATGTGGTTTTTGGGCTTACCAGAGAATACTTCTAATATCACCATGTTTATCCTACACTCAAGTTGGAACTGATTGTTTTCTTGAATATATGCAAAGGAAAGCTGCCTGTGCCTTACAGCTGCATATATGTTAAGATATGGATTCACATACTACTGAAGTACCTAACGCTAGGTGGTGACAAGCACATCAACAGAGCAGTTCTGCCACCTAGTGATTCGAATATGTTGATGGTCTTCCAATGCTGGGAAAAAACTGCTACAGGGTGTTTAATATTCAAGATACATACCCCATGAAAAAATAACCAAAACAATTCGTTTACCAAATGGTAACTCAAATTTCTTAAAAGGATAGACAAATAGCCAGCTCTCAATCTATTCACCCTGGTGCTGCGATATTTATTTAAACAGAAGTTGCAATCGTCAGTTTCATTAAAAAAAATTGGAATATTAATATCTGATTTTCTGGAGATATCCAATGACGAAACTGCATAACGCAAACTAACAATTACAACATATCCATCATCATAAACAGTTTTGAGATCTTTTTTTTTTTTTTTCTTTCTTTTTTGTGTGCAAATAATGATAGCTCCAAAATGTTGGGAAAACAGTTTAAGCTCTCATGCAAATAATTTCCTTTTCTTTTTTTTTCTTTTTTTTTGCAAATAATGATAGCTCCAAAATGTTGGTTAAACAGTTTAAGCTCTCATGCGAATCATTTACATTTTCTTTTTCTTTTTTCCAAAACATTGAGAAAACACTTCAGTGTCCTAATGTCGTATACACCTTTCTTCTCAGTGATCAAGAGGGGAGTACTGAAATGTTCAATACTTTTGCTAATTGCTTTTGCATTTCATTTAATGATAGCCTGAGGTTGGTAACTATGAATTTTAATGTGGTCCGTGAAAAATTTGGTTTGTTTTGCTAAAATTCTTCAAAATTACTGCAGCTCATTTACAATCATTACGTTGAAAGGGAGGGTGGTCAGATGCAGTTTGGGACAGACAATAGTTCGTTGTACTGGCATACTGATGCTACCACGACCACTGCTGCTGCTGCTACTGCTACCAATGCTACTGCTGCTGCAGCTACTGCTGCTACTGCTGCTGACAACAGTTCATGCCCATCAAACTAAATTAAACTCTATACCATGACAGTTTTCCTGTGAGTGCAAACAGTGATTTTCTTGCATGGATTTTAATAAAAGCATTTCAACAAATTAAACAACTGTTGCTGCCAATATCCAATATCTGCTGAGATTGCATATGAAGCTGGATATTGTGTCCTTTGGGCCGATAAGCAGGTCTTTGACTTATTCAAAGAATATATATGGTTTTTGGGCTTGCTGGCGAATACTTCTAATATCACCATGCAGACTGTTTGGACCTATGCTAATGCATGCAAATATTGACTTGGGACAGCGTGATAACCAAATGTTGCATTATAATTCAACAGCAAGCATTGGACCCTATTTACAAGCTATAAAATCAAGTTCAGACCCCCCCCCCCCCCCTCATTGGGCTCCTGCTACTACAATTTAAAATATGTGTCATTTAAATGAAGGAATAAATATTTCATGTATTTCGTAAATTCACAACCAGGACCGATTTTCTTTAAATATATAGTTACAACATGTAGTATAGTTTGTTGGCTTAACCTTTTTAGAATTATGATCTTTATTATTGTTGAAAAAATGTATTGTATTTTGTACGGCTATATTTGTATGTTTGACAAATGTATCAGTATGGTGATAATACCTTGTCAATAAAATTTGATATCTAAACTGCTGGACACAGTGCCAATTTTGGCATAGATTGTGTAAATATCTGATTCAATATTTGTACAATATGCTAGAATTATTTTAACTTAATTATATGATTTTAAAGAAAAATTAATTTTTTTTTATAAATTTGTGTTGTGAAAACACTATAAATATTACACCACAATGAGAATGATGAATATATGCAACTAAGGACAGAAAGTGTTTAATTACAATTACTGGATTTATGACATTTTATTATATATTAAGCCATAATTCTTTTTTCCAATATTTTGGGAGAGCAAAAAAACAGTGTTCTTCACCCCCAAAACACCTTATAAAAGTGAATTATAGCAATTACAAGGGTTAATTGGTAAAATGTAAATATGAGTATGTACGTATTGAAGATAGCACATTATTTACAGTATAGAAATTTTGTCAAAGAATTGCAGGCCGTACGTGAATTCACCTGTATTCGGAAATAACCTGAGAGATTAAACCAAGATATGCATATATCTGATCTGGCGCAATACAAATTTATTATTATTATTACTATCATCACCATTATTTGCAAATGCTCCCATCTTTATTTCACAATGTGATGTTAATATGCTTACTGGGTCTTCATTAAATCTCATATTAAGTAAAAAAATTACTTGTAACTACGTGGATTGTTTTTACCCATGTAGGCCTACATTTATTTATTTAATAATAATAATAAACTGGTACACAATAAAAATGCACATATTGTGCAATAAAATCCAACTTTTGCAATAATTATAAACAGGACAAATTTTCATTAAGAAATTGTGTAAATTAAATAATAAATTCATCGCAATGTTTTCAATAAATTTTGTAATTAATTGAAAACATTGCAATGATTGTATTGACTGAATTTAGGCATTTCAATATTGTCTGTCCCAAACTGCATCTGACCACCCTACTTTTCGACGTAATAAATAAAACACACTTTGTCTTCTTAATCCTTAATTCTTTATTCTTTAACCATTGAAATCATTCAAATCACTATTATGGGTTGAAATCCGTCGTTCCGCAACTGGTAACATGCTGTTTAAGGCTACTATTGCAGCGACCTCTCATGGGACAGAGAAGAACTAAAATTATCCGGCGAGCCGATTTTGGATTATTTGATAGGATATATTTATTTTTTCGCTCAGATACCTATTTTGGGGGATATTTTGACTATTTGGATGGCATGCAGTCTTACGGCAGTAGCAACAACCAAACAAAATTTGTGAATATGGTCAATGAAGTTATATCCCTCATAGTCGGGAATTAACTGCCATTTTCGTCGGTTAAATCTCTCCCTCTACGGCGGATGGCTTTAACCAAGAAGTTTAATTCCTTCTACTCTGGATATAGCTTACGTTATCATATCACTGCCACTTCTCCTGCTGACGCTGATGTTGTCACTGCTACTTCCATGACTACAATCACTTTTTTTTTTTTCAACTGGTACATTTGCTGTTTTTTTTTCTTCGTCTTCTTCTTCTTTCCATTGTTTTTCTCATTCTTCTTTTTCTACTTCCTTCATTATCCTTCTTATTCCTCCTTCTTATTCATCTTCTTCCTCCTTCTTATATTAATTCTTCTTTCTTTTCTTCTTCTCGGTCTTCTTCTTGTTTCTTCTTAATCCTCCTTTTTCTTCCTTTCTCTTCTTCTTTTTCTTCTCATTCTTCTTCTCATTATGTTTCTTCTTGTTTCTTCATCTTGTTCCTTCTTCTTGTTCCTTATTGTGTCTTCTCCATTCTTATTCTTCTTCGTCTTATTCTTCTTCTGCTTCCTATATGCTCAGCAACTTTCTACAAAGGCCCACAGCTCCTCTGCAACAGTTCATGACAACTTATTAGCAACTAGCCAAATAGTTCTAACTGCTAGCACAGTCTTAGCACAGATTCTGCCTGCTCATGACATCAGTAACTTAC
The DNA here is from genome assembly GCA_932294295.1 of Alitta virens. NCBI lineage: Eukaryota > Metazoa > Annelida > Polychaeta > Phyllodocida > Nereididae > Alitta > Alitta virens. Next base: position 28,457,039 of record OW028580.1, on the reverse strand, counting down.
TGCAACTATGTATCCTTTCTTGCACTGTCTGAGCAGTGACCAAGGGAGGCATTCTGGGAAATCACATTACCAAGGGTCACCCACAGTTGCTCTACACAAAAGAAAGGTATTGCTTACAAAAAGTAACATAGGAAAAGAAAAATGTATATGCCAGTGAATGACCCATTGAGACGTGTACTGTAGCACAATTATGCAAGGTACACTGAAGACTGTCTAGTGAGACCAATGACCATCCTTTGGAAGAGATAGTTAACAAGAAAATGTGCTTATATATTGTTATAGGGCAGAAATTGCCAATCCACAAATCTAGCCTAAGCAGTTGGGCTGGGGTGGCCTGATGGTTATAAGGCATTCTCCAATTCCCGGGTTTGATCCCAGGCCTAGGCACTCTTCATGAGATTCATCCCAGCTGGATGTCGATTGCATGAGATGCTAAATTGGAAGTGTGTTGTACTCGTTGTCTGCTAAATGTAGTTATGGAATCAAATGAAAAAGTAAGCTGGCACTTATTGATCAAGTCAACAGTCACTGCCACAGTTCACTTTCAATAAATTCAACATACACAGTCAAAGACACTAAAAACATATGTTTGTTTTAACAAACTTTCCAATCACAAAAAAACATTTTGTTTTAACAAACTTTTCCAATAACTAAAAAAAATTTATTTGTTTTGATAACTTTTCCAATAATATTTTGATGGAAACTGTTTCATAATCGCGGTGTTACCTGACATCAATGCTAGACCAAGGCATCGTCATCTCAAGGTTTAGAGACCATCCACATTTGAAGAGGAACCATTCGGCATCGGTATTGTTCTCTCATGAAAGTTACTTCAGCCTGTGCAGAAATAATGGGCGGTAACAATGCTGGAGAATTTGAGGTGTACACTATTCATGTGTTACCACTGTGACTGTCATTTGGAGATGGTTGTGATATCACATGGGCAGGTGTGTTGGATCAGAGCCAAATTGAAGCAAATTTTGTGAATGGTACAGGGACAAGCCCGTACTACATGGCCTAATGTGCCATGTGCGTTTTCCATGAGAAGAATTAAAGCATGGAAAAACGCAGGGTTTTCTCTTCATTATAATTAGGCAAAAACCATGCATTTTCCATGCGTTTATCCTTCTCATGGAAAACGCACATGCGTATTTGGCCATGTAGCTCAACAATATCGTTGATCTGGTCATCAAACCTTTGTTTGAGCAACACAAGTCTGACTTCAACTCCATAGTTGAAACGTTCCCTGCTCATCAAGTTTGCATCTGTAGGAGGCTGAAATACCTCAGACTGAGTGACCTGCACTGAGTTAACTCTTCTCTGACTTCAACCCCATTAAAAAATGTATTGGATCAGCTGGTATGTCATGTTGAAGGTCGTCACCCTGCAACTATGATCTTGATGACCTCGGAATAACCTCTGAATAACCCTTCAGGAAGAGAGCATTGGGACAGCAAATCAGCCTGTACAGGGTGCGGCCTAAAAACTTGCACCAGGCATCTCCTCTTTCAGCATAGCTCTAGGTTACTCAAATGCTTATAAAGTCTTTAAAGTTTTAACACATTTAATAAGGGATATAAGCAATTGGTTATTGTGATATTTTTGATCTTATAATGTCAGACAATATCATTATCTGATTATTGAGAGGGTGCATGCTGCAGGTCTTGTCCTGAGTGACACATATCACAGAAGTCAAATTTCGGTCTGCTTGCATGGTGTCTCTAGTTGCAGAAATTTTACAAATTAGAGATTTCCTAGTTACTACACCTCTGAAGCCACAAAAAAAATAATATTTGCACAGAATCCTCCTTCAATGTTTTTTATATGTGCACATATATATCATGGTATAAGAAGGTTGGTTCCAGATTTGATTCAGCAAGGTCATGAAATTAAAATGGAGAAATATAATGGCATTCCAGAGGGACATTTTGAATCTGAAAATAATCACATGATTTTCAGGAGGATTGGCCAGTTAATTGTAAAAACAGAAAAGACAGAAAATAGACCAAAATCCACAATTGCACTTTCCGCCTCAAAGGTGTAAATGCTCTACCTTCTTATTAAAAATTAATCCATTTGCCCTATTTTTGGCGGCAATGGTCAAGAAAGGTGTCTGTAAAGCCCCGTTCCCACATAGCCGGTTTTGCCGTAGTGAACCCGTAGTATCACATAACGGTTATGCAACAGCCTTTTTCGCCGGGTTGGCGACGGATTCTGGTGGCAAAAAGGGTGAATCGGCGGGTTCTACGGGTGACTCGGTGGGTGACTGGGCGGGTGACTCGGCGGGTTCCACGGGTCACTCGGCGGGTTCTATGGGTCACTTGGCGGGTTCTACGGGTCACTAGAAGTAAGCCGACGGGTAGTAGGAGTAACTCGACGGCTTCCAGGAGTAACCCGCCGAGTTGTAGTAACTCGCCGACTGCTACCAGCGTCAGCATCAGCGTAGGCAGGGAGGGGGGTTGTATATATTTTAAAAGGCTGCTGCTCCCCTAATATTAGGCCGATTCTCGTCAAATAAGATTGAATTGTAGTATAGTTCATACTGATTCCATAAGTGTTTTTGGATCGAAAATAAACCAAATATTAAGCGAGATATTATATATTATATAATAAGCATATCTACATATTCACAAATCTATCTATCTATCTATCTAACTATCTACATTAAAGAACAGCGATTAATTTTGGAGGTTTTTTTGACAAGAATATTCTTGTTTTTGCCCAGTATACCTTATTAATTTTCCTCACCTTATCTATATATACTGCCATGCTGCAGGGTGTACAAAGGGTGCTGGACTGATGCTTTTCTCTTTGGCATTTTCAAAGTGTACAGTCAAATCGTTTTGACTATCATATATACAATGTTTGGATGAGCTTTATTGCAATTCATTTCTACTCATTCTACCATATATACAACCCCCTACACTGATGAAGCATGTACAAAAAAAAGGTAGAACTCGGCGAGTTACTTGGCGAGTTACCCGCCAAGTCACTCCTGGTACCTGCCGGGTTACTCCTCGCGCCCCTGAACAACCCGCCAGGTGTAATACGAGTGAAATTAGCAACAATTAATCCGTCGACTTCGACGGGTTACTCGGCGTGTTCAACGGTTGACTCGGCGGGTTAGATGGGTGACTCGCCGAGTTCGACGGATTCTTGACGGATTTTTGAAAATCCGTGAGAATCCGACGGGTGTGCCAGGCATACTTGGCTGCCGGCTCCAAAACTCCCGGATTGGCTACGGGTCCCAGGAGTTACCCGCCGGGTATCGCCCGACAGCGAGGAGTAGTTGTAGGGTTTAGTACGGATTTGGGCCCGAGAAGCGTGTTACTTAATATTACAAGTTCACTACGGCAAATCCGGCTATGTGGGAACGGGGCTTAACACATCTGTATGATCAGGGACATAATCTAAGCTTGTATTACAAAAGCTGAGGTAAAAATCACCCGAAGGTGTGATAAGTGTGCATGCGCTACATTTAGATCCATATTATCTATAATTCTTGAAGAAAATATATTTATAAAGATAATTTAGGATTTTATTATTACTTTTGTGTGTGTGATTGCAGCTGCAGGCTATCTCTGTCAATTGAGGCAATAACAAAAGAGGTAGCAGTAGCTGCTGGTGCAAATTGTTATGCAGCACCCTGTATATAGTCTGGTGAAGAGTATGAGACATCGTTTTGAAGCTTTTTGTTCATGCTGGCTACTCAAAACCGGATCTAAAAGTACATGTTTTATGATATATGACATTAATTTCTTACATTTGCCAATGTTTACACTTTTCTGGTGATAAATTTAAGCCGACTATTAGCTATAAAGTGGGCAGAAGCAGCTGGCTTTAGCATGTTTAGATCACAGTCAGGTATAGGTCGCTACAGCCGTCTTGAGTCAACTGTTTCTTATGAAACTAATTGTAATATTTTTGAGAAGTGAGGTCACTATTATTGATAAATTTGGTATTGATAAATTGTTCGTATTGTAAATTATATTCCTGTTGGACGTTTTTACAAAAATGCACTACTTTCATGCTGTAGTGTATCTATGTTGGATCAGCTGGTTTGTCATGTTGAAGGTCGTGACCCTGCAACTGTGACCATTATGGCGTTCCATCGTTTCTATTCTTCGCAAATTTCTGAAATTCATAATCAAGATTAGCAGTAGCTACCAATATTCATTGTTTCTATTCTTCACAAATTTCTGAAATTCCTTACTATACTATATATGGCATAAATAATAATTCCGTTTAAAACAAAAAGTTATTCTTTTGGAAAAGGAATTAGTTTTTATTTTAATCGAATTTTAAAAATGAAATGCGTATGTCCTATGACTCCTATCCCAGCCACCATAAACAATTGGGGTTTTAGGAGGAGGAGGACGACGAGGAGGACGAGGAGGACGAGGAGGAGGAAGAGGACGAGGAGGATGAGGAGGAGGAGGAGGAGGAGGAGGAGGAGGAGGAGGAGGAGGAGGAGGAGGAGGAGGAGGACGAGGAGGAGGAAGAGGACGAGGAGGAAGAGGAGGAGGGGGAGGAGGAGGAGGAGGAGGGGAGGACGAGGAGGAGGACGAGGACGAGGAGGATGAGAAGGAAGAGGAGGAAGAGGAGGAAGAGGAGGAGGAGGACGACGACGACGACGAGGGGGAGGATGAGGAGGAGGAAGATGAGGAGGACGAGGAGAAGGACGAGGAGGAGGACGAGGAGGAGGAGGACGAGGAGGAGGAGGACGAGGAGGAGGACGAGGAGGAGGACGAGGAGGAGGAGGACGAGGAGGAGGAGGACAAGGAGGAGGACGAAGAGGAGGAGAATGAGGAGGACGAGGACGAAGAGGACAAAGAGGACGAGGAGGACGAAGAGGACAAAGAGGACGAGGAGGACGAGGAGGCAAATAATGAGGCAACCTTCAATTGTGATTATTTGATGTCTTCATCACTGACAAAATATGTTGCTTGGAAAAACCCAAAACGTATTATAGGCCAATCTAAAATCTATAAGTGATTACACGATTGGAGGCAGACATTCTGCCACATAACTGTAAAATATAAAAATACCATTCCACATGCTTCCTTTTTTTTTCTTTTTTAGATTTTGCTGAAAATTATTACCATAATATTAAAACCAGTAGGATATTCTTGCTGATATTTCTTATTAACATGCAGACAACACTGCAACAAAAATATGATTAGAAAAATATTGCCATGCAAATAATATATTATCTTGTAGCTACATAACCAATTTTGAATTAATCTCTTTTTTCGATTATTTTTGTTGGTATCACAGAAATCCTGTAATTACATAAAAATAATGATTTCTTGTGAACATTAATTTGCAATTTCAAATATATCAATATATGCTCGATAACTAAAATAGCAGCATGCTAATTTGAATAACTTCCCATCTTCCTTATTACGTTAAATAAACAAAGCTTTCAGAATAGATAGATAGATAGATAGATAGATAGATAGATAGATAGATAGATAGATAGATAGATAGATAGATATACAGATAGATAGAGATAGAAAGACAGATAGATAGACAGATAGACGGATAAAAAAATAGATAGATAGACAGATAGATAGACAGATAGATAGATAGATAGATAGATAGATAGATAGATAGATAGACAGATAGACAGATAGATAGATAGATAGATAGATAGATAGATAGAGAGATAGATAGATAGATAGATAGACAGATAGGTAGATAGATAAGTAGGTAGATAGATAGATAGATAGATAGATAGATAGACAGATAGACAGATAGATAGATAGATAGATAGATAGATAGATAGATAGATAGATCAATAGATAGACCAATAGATAGATAGATAGATAGATAGATAGATAGACAGATAGGTAGATAGATAGGTAGATAGATAGATAGATAGATAGATAGATAGACCAATAGATAGATAGATAGGGCAAGAGAGGGGTTGGTTCGAATCCCTAACATAACATGGCAGCTCTTTATACCTGGTAATATTACCTGTACTCTGTACAAATGTTTGTCATGACCAAAGATAGTTTTACTGGTAGTCCCACTCATCAAGAGATAAAGTAAGGGGCTACACTATAGTCATTCTAACGAATTTGCATTTAATGTAGTAGTAATATTTTTCAGATTTATCTATGTTGTTTTTATATCCAGATGAGATTTAAACTTCTTTCAGACATGATACATTTTTGCTCAAGGTATCAGACTAAATTAATTTATGCTTACCTGAAGTTTTAGTTTTAGTTTTGGTGTTTATTTACATTTTTAGATCTCAGTAAACAAACCCAAAATCAGATAATTCTTAGTGCCTTTGGTAGCGCCTTTGGTAGGGTGATAGTTAGGGCGATAGATTGGGCGACAGATAGATGGATAGATAGATAGAGAGAGTATGGAAAATGTAGCCCTCTAAGGCAAGTTCTTGCATCATATGCTTCAAAACTGAATAATAAATTCCATTACAGCTAATATCATAGACTTGGTAACTTAAACTCCAAATCTAGAGAGCTGTTCCAGAGGATTTCGTGTTAATGCAGGACTCCCATTGGTTAAAGCCGTCTCTCAGCCAATGAGAGTCCTAGATTTCACATGACGTATTCTGGACCAGCTCTCTCTGATCAGGAATTTGATTTCCAAGCCTATGAAATTGACTGTAATACATGTACATGTAATACATGCATACCTGGTATGCACGTAACCCTGGTTAGGAGTTGGCTGAGCATTATGATTAGTTACATAACAGATTCCATGGCACAAGTCACTGCTAAAAAGAATGAATAAACAATATAATCTACTTCATTGGTCAAAATAACTTTAGTAGAAAAATATCAAATAGTTCTGTTGTACAAGAGCAACAAAAATGCCATCTTTGCGTATTTTTTACTTTATTTATATACAAAATGAATTCACATAACATGGGTAATAAATCTCTCCTATATTATGTCGACACATTTTGAAATCTGATATACTTTGCAAATACATGTATTATTGTTGTAAAACATGGTAATTACATTATACATGGCCAAATGTGCCACATACGTTTTCCATGAGAAGGATAAACGCATGGAAAACGCATGGTTTTTAGCCAATTATAATGAGGCAAAAACCATGCATTTCCCATGGAAAACGCATGTGGCACAATTGGCCATGTATCATTAAAATTGGATGTTTGGTTTCATAGGACTCACAACCTTAGAGTGACATGTTTTAGAGTGCAATTTTAGCATCTTTGCATGATAACATTGAATACATGCCATACTTTAGTTGTATTAAATAGCATGTCTCTCTCATATAACAATAGCAACCTTAGCATTTAACCGTAACCATGGCAACAGAAATTGTCACAAAAGCACACTTATCAATGATTTATCTTTTTCATATTATTATGATATATATAGTAACCAACCTACAATTAATTAACACACTTTACAGCTGTTTTTGGTCAATATCTTCAGGACAATTCTCAATATAACATTAATAAACCCGTATACAGTGCGTTCCAAGAATAAACGGATAAAAATTAACATCAATAGTCTTACTCATGCAGTATATTATCATTTATCAACAGCTATCTCAATAAAAATACTCTGGGATAGAAACCACATACAGTAATGCACCAAAATACATGTTCACCATAACCAAACCACATAAACGCGGGTGATTAATAAAAACCATTTAGCAACTAAAACCATTTAAATGCAATCATATACTTGTATTTTTTAATTGTTCTATGCAACAGTTCATAATTTTGAAGTGCAATATCACCTCACTCATCTTGATTCATGCTTCGATCTTCTTGGGCTAGCTCGTGCTTCTGATGCCAGTATATTTTCAGTATTTATGACGTCATCTGTGGCGTCATTAGAAATAGTTTCAGTGCCCCTTTCTGGGGCGGGCGTTTCTTCAGCACGGCGTAACCTAGGTAACTGTCTTCCATCTTGTATTTCGTTTGGCGTACCATTGACGTACTGATTACGTTTTCGTCGTTTGGTTGGTTTTGGAACCTCCTCCGCAGAAACTTGTCCATTCTCTTTTTGAACTCCCAGATTGTTTTGGCTTTCTTCATTTTGAGCAATTGAGTCATCTTCATAATTGCTGGGATCAGTCACATGCACTTTATCAACGTCGCTGACGTTACGTCTTGGATCAACGGTAGATGCGTTACTTAACGACATCTGTGGTTGCTCCATGTCACTTTTGTCAAGACCTCTATTATCTTCTCCATCTGGAGTGTCACTAGCTTTGGCCTTGTCTCTTTTTTGTTGTTTTCTCTTTTTTCGTTTCGGAACATCCGGAGGTGGTTTTACTGGAGTTCCATCACCAGACGGCAAATCTTCACCAGGGTCGGTTTCATATATGATGTTTACCGACAGCATGTCACCCAGTTCAATCCGCTCAGATTTTGGTTCAATCGGTTCAAGTGGAGCAGGCGGATGATGGTTCAGACTGTCATGGCAGCCAAGTTGACCCTCTACAACATTGTCTACTATTTTGTTCCTTTTGTGTTTCTTCCTTTTCCCTGGTTGGTCTGTTGGCTTAGATTCAACATTTTCGTTAATCTTTGGACCATTGGCCAGGGCTGCTTCATACTCTGCAGGATCTCCATTCGATTCTTCATTTATTTTCATGTCTCTTGTTGGAGATGCTTTGACATCATGTTGTTCAATTTTATTTATTTGCTTCCTCTTCTTTTTCTTCTTTTCTTTAGTGCCAGGAGTTGAGTCAATTCCTGAATCTGCAGGTTTGTTTTCATGTATACCATTACCATTTGGTTGTAAGTCTTCAGTATCATTTATTACAGCAAACTTGTCTTTAACTGAGATTGGATTAGAAGTAGAGAAAGGATCCTCAGCAGAGCTGTAATCACTGGTATCATTTTCCATTTGTAGAAAGTCTTGAGACCCATAAACATCACATTTACGAGCAGTTCCTAACTCAGTTGTCTGCGTTTCGTTTGGGTCACATTCGGAAACATCTTCAGTGTAGCTTTCTTGGTGATCGTATGTTTGGTAATGGAGACCGTTTTCTGTTGCAAAGAGGACAGGCACTTTAACTTCTGCATTCCTCTTTGGAGATGACACAGGGGTGCCAACCGGTGTGCTTTCTGAAGATGCTGAGGCACCGGTGACCAGATTTTTCCTCCGGCACACAGTGCTCGATTTAAACTTGTGCCAGGCATCTCGGATACAAATAAAAGTCACAAATGGTAAAAATATAGGAAAGCCAAGTCTCATCCAAGTGATGCTAATGTCCAGTTGCCAGTCATTTGTCATGCTGACAAACTGTTCTGAATAAGTTAGGAAAACGTATGGTGCACAAAAAACACCCCAAAGAGCAGCCAAAACTCCAAAGTGTAAGGATACATTAAATTGTTTCTTCAGTTCTGGGGCTCCCTGAGATGTAACATAAGACACAGATTGGTTTTCTTGAAGGCGTGTTTTCACAACATGGCAAACTACTACCATTCCAACAGACATTATGAAAAGTATGCAAATGATGTAAGTTATGAGCACGAAAGAGACATATCCGAATGAAGCGTCTTCTTGAAGGGCACAGTGGTAGCGATTGGTGATAAGTTGACTTGGAATTGCTTGTGACATTAAAGGTAGGGAAAAGGCTGTCGAATGTAACCAGCAATAACACACCATGACACAAATTATGATGTATGTTCGACGTCGAAGGTATCTTTTTGAATTTACAACAGACAGGAGACGATCGGCAGCAAGAACACTCAGATGCAGTACCATGTTCATAGTGGTAAGGATTAGTAGTCCAGCTTGGAGGTCACAAACGAGCATTCCATAACCCCACTTTCCTGATGCTATAGCACCAAGAATGATTGCAGAATTGAATACCACATCAAGGAGGTTCACTATGGCCATACTGCAAATGACAACATGAATCGGTGTAGTTCGTAAACGTCTGCTTTGAGCCACAGTTATCACAAGTATGCAGTTCCCAACGAAACCGACAATGATGAAGAAACAAAGCCATGACACGATAGTTGTTTTAGTCCCCAACGATGTCTCCAATAAAGTCGAGTTAAACGCTGTTGTGGTTATCTGCGGTGGAGAAGTTACTGCAACAGCGGCAGCCATATTGGTTCCAAACGACTGGTTCAATTGATTATCCAAATGCTGGTTACATTTTGCATGTATTCCTTACTTCCATAGTTTTACAACCGTACCAATCATATTCCAACCTCTCTGTGGTCTTCGCTGAATCCAAGACCTCACAGTCACATCTCGGTAGAGCTCTTGTTAATCACACACTAAGGCTTAGCAATACATAATCCTGATCGACTTTAATCATCTGGTTGTAATATGGCTTCAGAAAACGACTGGAATCCTGAGCATATGAATATTGATGTCACCCTGGTAACCATGCGTGGAAATCAATAGGTGCCTGAACCATATCACCAGTCAGGTGTGGCAGGCGAACTCACCCAGCACTCACCCAGTGCATGGAAATCTGAATGATCTCAACTTATGTAAAATACTACTGGCATGTTTCATAAGTACTATATAACAAAATATAAATGTTCAGTCTTTTATTATGTACAGGTGCAGATCAATATATTTTGTCCACAGTGCATGAATATTTATACATAATATCTGAAATATTACTTGCATGTTTGACAAACTACACTATAAAGTTTAAGTTTTTCATTATTTACAGGTGCAGACTGCAATTTTTGATGTACAATGCAGATTCATATTCAGATTAATTATTCTTACCTATGAACTAAACAGTTACAGAGACCGGGATTGCCCTCTGAGGAAGTTGACTTCCGCTATCGAGGGCAACCCCAAATAATTTTACACAAAGTATTACTTTACATATTTATAAAGGTATATGATTATCAAATATCATTTGTCAATAATCTTAGAATTCAAATAGAAGTAGAAGGGGGTGAGGATGATGCATGACTGTGACAAACGTAACAGTTTCTAACATAACGTGAAAAAATGAATAGTATATACTTATAAACTGAATGTTTGACAAACTACGAAGCGTTTCAGTTCATAAGAATAGAAAAGCATACATGTTATTGTACTATAAATCACATATACCAATAAAAGTTTTATAAATATTTAATAGCGCACTTTAGAGTTGTTTAAATCAGCTGTTCATTGCAAAAAAGCTCCCAATCAAACTTTGTAATATAATTAGTATCCGTATTTTATTTATTTATTTATTTACAAATATATTTTCCAAGGGTAAAATGCTCAGTTAGTGTAACTGTTTTTCAGCAGTGCCCTTTACATATTTACAAAAATAAAACAATTATGAAAATAAATAGGCATCATTAAAACAATGTAAAGTAAAATCATTGAAGTACTAACATTTAAGATTAACTTTAAAAGCATCAAAACTGGTGCATATAAATTAATATATATAATTCAAATGCTCCTTTATGTGCACAGATAATGTATACTGTCAGTCTGTCAGTGGAGACACACAAGACCATTCATTATTAATTGTTTACTTGTTGTATTGTCAACAAGACCAAAATAATACACTGGTTTAAGTCCACCTTAACATTAAGACCATTTAAACCCAATCAGATCCCCTTGGAAATTTGCCCAATTAAGATCACCTCACCATAATAATCAATTTTTTTTTTAATTGATACGCACCAATATTGATTTTAATGAGTCGAAGTTAGACTATACTATCTTCTGAAGACAACGCATTTTAAAATACGAATATTTTGGATGTGCCTTTCTTTTCTTAGTAATTTTTTAAACACATTCAGTGCTTCGGTTTGATAAATCAATATCCACAATCATTATGGTTTTTAGTGATTATTTTTTAGTTCCTTTGCATTTTATAGTTGAAGCATGAAAAGAAAAGAAAAGTATGTCTCAGTACATTCTACGTATGCTACTACAGACAGCCTATTTAAAGCCTGATAAATTATGGACACGGAGTACCAGGGGCATATCCAGAATACCAAAGTAGGGGGGAGGTTATTACTCCTTTAAGAAAATGTATTTGAAAAGCAAAAAAAGTCTTACATTTACGGGTTTTTTTTTTTTTTTTTTTTTTTTCCTTTATATTTTCTTACTTTTTATTTTTCTTAATTGAGAGAATTGTCCAGCCCCCCCCCCCCCCCCAAAAAAAAGCCATGCCATTTCTCAGCTCGTATCTGATCCTGTCTTGTCTTGTCTTGTCTTGTCTTGTCTTGTCTTGTCTTGTCTTGTCTTGTCTTGTCTCATCTTATCTTATCTTATCTTGTCTTATCTTGTCTCATCTCATCTTATCACATCTTTTCTTATCATATCTTATCTCATATCATCTTATCTTATCTTATCTCATCCCATCCTATCTCATCTCATCTTATATTATCTTATCTCATCTCATCTTATCTCACCTCATCTCATCTCATCTTATCTTATCGCAGCTTATCTTATCTTATTAACATCAACATCAACACAGACATATGCTGTCTTTTTTTTAACAGACAGCTAGACAGGCAGATATCTAGACAGACTGTCAATTTTCCAACAGACGGTCAGATGATTACACAACCCCGCTGATTAAATATCTGTTGGAAAACATCAAGTCAAACAAATTCAATCCGCTTTGGGCAAAGTCCATCATGCCTGATTGATCTCATTGATCGAAGTCAATAATTGATCTAGGCGGATTGGAAATATCTCAAATACGAAAGGCCCCAGTCATAGGAAAACTACGTCATTTAGGGGTATTTCTGGAATTATCTAAATGCTGCAGTATTAAAAACTAATGTTGAAAACCTGAAACTGCTCAACGATTTTTTTTAATGGGTCAAACCTCGGTCGATCACGACTCACAAAAGCATATTTAAAACTTCATTTCTTTCATATAAATGTCAGTGTACAAATATATGATGAGACCTTGCTATTAAAACCACTTTGTTTCTATGTTGTAATCACATTTGGGACCCAGCGATACATTTGTTCGTAATAGCGAGGTGGCCTTAATAATAGGTGGGCTATGTGTTTCTACTAATGTGAATAATGAACAAATCTTTGTGGACCAAATTATTTTCTCTCACGAGATTTCACTGTATGATACATACTAATCATAGTTATTCCAAAATTATTGTTCACATATTTTCTGTTATGAGTTTTCTGCAGAACCTCAACTCTTTAATTGATAAAATAAATAAAAAAAACTTCCAAAAGTCTTTAAAATTACTGTTCATCATCATGACCATTTGTCGTGATAACAGTTTCATCAACAGACATTGCAAGAATATACCATAAAATAAATCAAATGTATAACATGTTCTATTTTTAGGAAATTAGCATAATATAACCTGAAAAATATATGCACAATCATTTTTAATTATACCAGAAATATATCATAGTCTCTATCTTCATAATCATTATACTATATAATTTAAATAACAAAAGTTGCTGTCGACTTCATTACATTTAAAACAATGCATTAGATGAGTTCTTATTCAAATTTAATGAGTTAAGGCAGCATGGCCGAGTGCAAACTATAGATCATGTTCTTGTTTAAATTATAGCATAATGCCACTATTACTAATGCATCGATAAACATGTTCCACTTGAACATGGTCTTGCTAAATTTGTCTAGTCCTAAACATAGTACACTTGACAGCAATAGGACTGTGGTTTTATTGACGTCCAATTATTGTGCACTATATGCAGTGGAACCCAAGTAACTTATCTTATCATACATTAAAAGACCAGATAGTTAGATAGTTAGATAGTCTGATAGATTGATGGATAGATAGATAGATAGATAGATAGATAGATAGATGGATAGAAAGATAGATTGATAGATATATAGATGGATAGATGGATAGAAAGATAGATGGATAGGTAGATAGATAGATAGATAGATAGATGGAGAGATAGATAGATGGATATATGAATAGAAAGATAGATGGATAGATAGATAGATAGATAGATAGGTAGGTAGATAGGTAGGTAGGTAGGTAGGTAGGTAGATAGGTAGATAGGTAGATAGATAGATAGATTGACAGACAGATAGATAGATAGATAGATAGATAGACAGACAGATAGATAGATAGACAGATAGATAGATAGATAGATAGACAGATAGACAGATATATAGATATATAGATAGATAGATAGATAGATTGATAGATAGATAGATAGATAGATAGATAGATAGATAGATAGATAGATAGATAGATAGATAGATAGATAGATAGATAGATAGATAGATAGATAGAAAGATAGATAGAAATAGACAACAGCAAAATTTGAAAAGACAGTTCAGATAGCCAAAATTCAAATAGCCAAAATGTTATTCTATCCTATGCTATTCTATTAGGAAAGCTTGTATTTTCATTGACATAAAATGACAATACAATAAATACAGCAAGGGAAATATGTTTTAGCACGCTCGATATACCTTTTCAGTATGACTTGACAGTTATTGCAGTTTATTACTACCCTTTATAATTAATCACCCTTTGCTTAGAGTGTCTCTGAGACAGTCAAGCAGTCTAAAATAGCAGTTTCCAAACTGCATCAAGAATGGCCTAACAGTGTAAGTGTTGATCTACCGCTTCCCCCTCCTCTTCCTCCTCCTCCTCCTCCTCCTCCTCCTCCTCCTCCTCCTCCTCCTCCTCCTCCTCCTCTTACTCCTTATCCTGCTCCTCCTTCTCCTCCTCTTCTTACTCCTCCTCCTGCTCCTCCTCCTCCTGCTCCTCCTCCCCCTCCTCCTCCTCTTCCTCTTCCCTCTGCTCCTCCTCCTCCTCTGTCCTTACAAAGTGTGCATGCTTATTAACCCACTATGTATCGCTTATCTTAGCTATGATAATTTAGTCAATTAATAAAAGGAAATGTAAAAATAAATCCAAGGTGCTTCTGTTGATGAGTGTTCTACTTTTGACAAATGTAAATTAATTGGTTATTTAACTCATTACGGAGTACTGGTATATAACAGAATAATTAGATGTTCATGTGCTGAGTTTGCGCAATTCTTGTTCTGACAAGCAGACAATTCAGAAAAATTGCCTGAACTAAAAAATTATGAATCCATTTCTTTTGTATTTTTAAGAGAAGATTTCTGAAGTCAATACACATTTAGTCAATACACAATTAGTACACGCTGCTGTGAGATGACACACACAGTGTTCAAGAACATTGATATCATAATTTAGTGCGAAGAACATGATTCTTTAAAGGGGGCAAACCTGCTGGTGATATTGCACAAAGGTTGGCCGACGTCTGGACGACCTCTGACCGACCTCTGGCCGACGCCAAGCCGACGGGGCATGTCATCTGGAAGGAGTTCAAAGTACCATATGTTCATATGAAACAAACTTCCAAAATTTAAATAACTGATCAACTGACAGGAAAGCTTTGATAACATTTTAGTCTCGATCAAATCAGCTATAAATGTAAATAAGTGCTCACATGTTATATTACCTGAGTAAATTGCTGCTACACCCATATGTCTTGATTAATTTCAGAGATAGAGATACCATGACGTGAGAGGAACAATTAAATGGCCATAAAGAGATTCAGATTCATTTTATTTTGCCCAAAAAATATTTATTTTCATATTTTCATTTATAAACATTTGTTTCGCAAGGAGACCTCACAAAGATAATTATATTTTATCGCTAGCGTGAGGCCACCTGGACACACTCAGAGGCTTTCAGGTTTAGAATATAGGGACATTTACATTCATTTTTTCTCATTTCAAATTTACACTTTTCTTTCCTGACTGTAGTCAAAGTTATTATATTTATAAATATGTATACTAAATGGTTCATTCAATAGAAACGGTGCACATCATTTACCTTTAAATATATTTAAATTGGATGGTCATGTGACCTGTTATGTCAGCCATTATGGTAGCAGGAAGGAAGGAGAGAGAGTAATAGCGTAGACATTTAAGAAACCTTTATGCAATATCTGAAAGGAAAATGTTATTAATTTCACCCAAGTTTCCGTTCCAATTTGTAGTCATGGAGTGCATTCAGAATTGCTTTTTAAAGCTTTTTTCTATGAAAAATATTTTCCTCATAAACTTAGTAGCAGGAATGACGCACATAATGACGCCAAAAAACTTGCACCGGCATCTACTATTGTTATTTTCTCAAATGACAGTCATCACATGCATCTGCAAGTATATTCATTGAAGTAATAATAGTCCTAAATTATCTTGAAGACAATTGTGGGTATTCAGTTCTACCACTGAGAATGCCATGACATTTTGTAAGTTAGAGCAAGTGTTCTTGTTAAAAATAATGAAAGAAAAATCGGGGGTCACCATAGTTTTAAAAAAATTGTTTGACAAATACCAATTGCATGTTAATTCAATGAGAAAATTGGAAATAATATGTTTCCAAGCATAAGAATGGGTTTAAATGCATTTTCACCACTGATTTTTTTGCCACTATTTTGTGAATACTAAGTTAAGTTATCCCAGCATCTTTTAAGAAAAAATTAAGTCACCATCAATATAATGAAGCTGCAGGACATTGAATGCTTGTCCCACTGCATCTGGCCCCCTGGTGGTAAAAACGAAATTGAGTTGATGGTTAGTTCTTGCATATAAATTATATATGGGACATTTTTACTGGGTATAACTTATTTTCATAAATAAAACATAAAAGTAGACTATATGTGTTTGTTCTGGAACTTAACCCCCAAATTAACAAAAAACAGCAGAGGCGACTAGAGCGCCATCTGTGTTTTTGTCCATGCTTGAAAGTAAAAGATTATTCTGAAATGTTGCAAGAAAAGAATACAAGTCAAAACGTCCGAAAACCGAAATACGTGCGAGTCCGTAACGTCCGAAAATGTTCCAAAACATCCGAACACCGAAACGCCCGATTCCTGAAACGTCCGAAATATGTTCGAAACGTCCGATTATTTTTTTTCATTCAATGTACACATGAACTATTTAAACTTGCAGATATATGTAAGTGTAACTGACGAATAAAACATGCATAATAATAACAATGAAGTATTGTAATGTTCAGATTTTGTTTTATTAACTGCACAACCCAAAAAGGAACAATAAATAAATAAATAATACATCTCCAGCAGGATACTTTGATCAATTTGGTGTCCTCTGGACAAAATTTCCAGAGAGTGACCAATCACATTGCACATTTCGAATAACACAAAACCGTTATATTAATTGCAATCAGGAGCTGTTTTTTTTATTACCTAATCCACCACAATTGGATATTTCCACCCCTGTTATGTTCAACTGATGGGGATAATATTTCATTAATTTTAGCAGTTGATTAAAGTCAATATTTTCTTTATAAACTGCTTTTGAATATGAGGTGTTATAAAATTGTTATGACATCATAATTGTACACTGGTCTAAAAACGTAATTTATGTATCATTAATGTATTTATTAGAAATTATGTTATAATTATTTATCAGGTATTTATCAGTAAAAGGAACACCAAATTTATATAACTAGGTATTCAACTACTCAGGACAAATTCCTCAGATTCTGAGCCTTCAGAATTTGTCTCAAATGTCCAGAAATGTTAACTAGAAGTGAAGTTATTAATATTTTCATTTCATCGATTAGGAAATCAGACTTTACGGGTTTGGACGTATGGCACTGATGATACCGCATTTGTCTTTAATGAATATATTATCTAGTGTCCTCAAGAATGGTAGATAATATGGATCTAAGTATAGCACATGAACATTTATCACACCTTCTGCTCATTTTCACCTTGGCCTTTGCAATACAAGCATAATATGATGTCACTGATCATACAGAGGTGTTACAGACACCTGTCTTGACTTTTGCCACAATTAGGCAAATAGATTCGTGTCTAATACGAAGGGAGAGCACTGACACCTTTAAGGCGGAGAGTGCAATTTTGGGTTCAGATAAATTTTCTGTCTTTTCTGTTGAATTAAATGACCCATCATTCTGAATATCATGCGATAAATTCCAGGTAAGTTGGAGATTCAAATAGTTCCTCTGGAATGCCATTATATTTCTCTGTTTCAGACTTATGACCTTGCCAGAACAAAACTGGAACCAACTTATTTATTATATAATAGCATAATATATATAAAATGTATAGCAAACACTGAAGGAGGATTCTGTGCAAATATTATATTTTCTGTGGCTTCAGAGTTGTAGTAACTAAGAAATAGCTTATTTGTAAACTTTTCTGCAACTAGAGACACCATGTAAGCAGACAGAAATCTGACTTCTGTGATATGTGTCACTCAGAACAAGCCATGCAGCATTCACCCTCTCAATAATTCAGATACTGATATTGTATGACATTATAAGATCAAAAATATCACAATGACCAATTGCTTATATCCCTGACTCAATTGTGGCACAACTTAAAGAGACCTCAAAACCATTTGAGTAAAATAGGGCTATCCTGAAAGAGAAGATGCCTAGCATGAGGTTTTTTGGCCACACCCTGTACAAAACCTTTTCTCGAATACTGGAAACAAATTTTCCAATTATTGCAGATAAGCACACATCCTGAAGTCCTTCATATCAGTGCTGTCATATCTTGAAAAGTGCACAAACCTAACAATTTTGTTTTTCATCTAGCAGTATTTTAATACCATGGTAACATCTAGGAGGGACATCGATTCTGTGGACAAGCTTAAAACAAATAGATAATGTTACTGGAATTGCAAATATTTCAAAATTTTCTTCACCAGTTGAAATTCAACTTCTTCTGATTATATCTATGTGAATAGTATAAATGATTGATACTGACATTCGTTGAGTAGGGTCAAAAGATATATAAAGTGAGGTGTGGGACATGGCCTTTTTGCTGCCTTTTACCATAAAAAGAGCCAAAATATCAGTTATGACAGACTCCTGCAAAAAGTTCTCATGTTTATTTATATCTTAACATTGGTCTGTCCATCCACATACCGCATTCATATTATTAAAACCATTTTGCATGTTATAATCACATTTGAAAGTTGAGGGATTGGGGGAAGAGTTCACCGTTTCTGTGGAATGACCCAAATATGACTCTAAATAAACATATACATACATACTCCTATTTTACTGTATTGAAGTATAAAAAAAAAGTCTTTTTTAAAGTAAGTTTTAATATAAATTGTAAGTGCATGGCATTGAATGAGTAAACATATAAAGTGATAAAAGGAGGATAACTTCATCATGTGTTACACTCTTCACACCCAACCTCCTTCACCTGTTGATCATTTAGTAGTCTGACACAGAAAACAACTTACCAAGAAGACAGTGACAATTCAGACTCTGTAGCATTTGGTAACTCCTCCATTATCGCTCTGTCGCTGTCTGATTGCTGTAATTGAAGCAAAATTATCCGATACCTAACCCGGGAAAGCCTTATGCGAGATCTCGCTACCCACGCCAAGTCAAAAGGTGATGAGGTACAATCAGTGTTCAAGGAGCACTTCATTCGAATTCAGTCATTTTGCGGTGATAAGTTAATTACAACAACATGGATTGTCCATTTCAGAATATTTTAAAGTTTTCAGTGTTTTTTAACTCAATCATAAATCATAAATATCAAAATACAGCACAGGATACTTGGTTTGCCCATGAAAATAGTAGTTACTGACCTTTGCCCTAGGCCGCGCCACCTGACCTGACCTATTGATCTGGTTTCAAATGGCAGGTAATTTGAATGTCCCTTTGCCGCTGCCAAAATTACACCTCAACACCCAAATGGCTCCAACAGCCAGAAAACTGATCATTGGCGTTCCCTGGTCTTGGTGATTATGTTAATGGAACTACTAAGAATTCATTACTTATGTACATTGTATGAGCAATAAAGCGTCAGACTCGGAAACTAAAAATGCACAACCCCAAGGCGGAGAGAGACACCGCGCCGGGTGATATGAAATACAAAAGCCCAAGAAGTAAGTCTTTTTATTTAATTTTTTTTATTTCAATTTGACGGAAAAGAATTAAGTCCTATTTGTAAGATTGTTTTATAACTTTTTATCAATTCCGAGAAGGTTTAACAGTTGTTCTTTTTTTCTTTTTTTTATCTAAAAGTTTGTTTGCAACTTTCTCAAAGCGATGAATATACATGAATATACATGTATTTCCTTGGAAATAAACTCAACTAAAAAATGACATCATAGGGGTAAAGAAATACCTTGTTTGTTTATGCGTCCATCTGTCTAATATTTACAATTATCCAACAATGCATATTTTTATCAATATGGCAGCAATACCTTTGTCTTCAGTAGCGGATTTAGGGGGGGGGGGGGGTTAGGTGGTTTAAACCCCGCCCCCTTGGCCTCGTACATTTTAATTTAAAAAGTCAGTGGTCCCCGCAATACATTTTAATTTGTCAACCCCCACCCTGTGAAACTTTCTCTGGATCTGCCCCAGGTTTTAGCACTGCTACTAAATAAATCCTATTTTTTATATTTATGGCGGAATTAATTGATTCTCTAAAGGTAAATTTTTCCAACCATAACTTTTTACACTGATATAGTCTGAATGATGACAGGATGTATTGTCGATGTCACCTGAATAAAATGCATGATGTCACTGTCACTGATAAATGTATGCATCTGACATCAATAACAATACCTGGAATGGATTCTATGAGTGGGGATACTTATGATTTCAGCCAGACATAATATTTACATGAAAGTAATGCATGATATCTCTGTTACTGCTATAAGAAAGTGTCTGAAACCATTTACATTGGATTCCCTGACCCAAAAAACCATGGTATAGACCCTAAATTTGTGTTTCTAGGGTAACTTGGAGAGAAGATATTGGCGATTTTGACTTTCAGCAGCCATATTGGATGCCATTTTGAATATTGCAAAATGCTCAAGGGTGCCAGGTGGGCACATGGCAGATTGTTAATCTATACATTCTCAGCTTTCAAACGACACCAAGATCAAAACTATAGACAACATTTGAGCGTTCACCTCAGTATCTGCCGGACTATTCAGATTCTTTAACGAAGTGACTTTTTATCAATTTCTTGGGTTTACATATAATATATATAATATATATAATTATATATAATTGCGGGCTATACAAAGTGTCTGTGTTGAGGCAAGTAAATGACCCCATTTTCAGCAACCTACTTCACAACCTTTGGTCAGCAACCTCTTCTCTCTCAACCTCCCAGGGAACTAACTCCCTGGGAGCATACAACTGATGCCTGAAAAATCCAATGCCATCTCAACCTGGGGGTGGAGTGGGCAAGTGGTGTCTGGATGCGCTGCTCATTTCCTCCCTGCTGTGGCTGTGAATGAGTGTAACACCTTATCCACCAGCCACTAGACTGTGACACCCGGTTTAGTAGTGGTAGTAGTAGTGGTAGTAGTAGTAGTAGTGGTGGTAGTAGTAGTAGTAGTAGTAGTAGCAGTAGTAGTAGGAGTAGTAGTAGTAGGAGTAGTAGTAGTGGTAGTAGCAGTAGTAGTAGTAGTAGTAGTAGGAGTAGTAGGAGTAGGAGTAGTGGTAGTGGTAGTAGTAGTGGTAGTGGTAGTGGTAGTGGAAGTAGTAGTTGTGGTGGTAGTGGTGGTAGTGGTAGTGGTAGTAGTAGTTGTGGTGGTAGTGGTAGTAGTAGGAGTAGTGGTAGTGGTAGTAGTAGTAGTAGTAGTGGTAGTAGCAGTAGTAGTAGTAGTAGTAGTAGGAGTAGGAGTAGTGGTGGTAGTAGTAGTAGTAGTAGTAGTAGCAGTAGTAGTAGGAGTAGTAGTAGTAGGAGTAGTAGTAGTGGTAGTAGCAGTAGTAGTAGTAGTAGTAGTAGGAGTAGTAGTGGTGGTAGTAGTAGTAGTAGTAGTAGTAGCAGTAGTAGTAGGAGTAGTAGTAGTAGGAGTAGTAGTAGTGGTAGTAGCAGTAGTAGTAGTAGTAGTAGTAGGAGTAGTAGGAGTAGGAGTAGTGGTAGTGGTAGTAGTAGTGGTAGTGGTAGTGGTAGTGGAAGTAGTAGTTGTGGTGGTAGTGGTGGTAGTGGTAGTGGTAGTAGTAGTTGTGGTGGTAGTGGTAGTAGTAGGAGTAGTGGTAGTGTTAGTAGTAGTAGTAGTAGTAGTAGTGGTGGTAGTAGTAGTAGTAGTAGTAGTAGCAGTAGTAGTAGGAGTAGTAGTAGTAGGAGTAGTAGTAGTGGTAGTAGCAGTAGTAGTAGTAGTAGTAGTAGGAGTAGTAGGAGTAGGAGTAGTGGTAGTGGTAGTAGTAGTGGTAGTGGTAGTGGTAGTGGAAGTAGTGGTTGTGGTGGTAGTGGTGGTAGTGGTAGTGGTAGTAGTAGTTGTGGTGGTAGTGGTAGTAGTAGGAGTAGTGGTAGTGGTAGTAGTAGTAGTAGTAGTAGTAGTAGTAGTACTACTACCACGAGTAGTAGTAGGAGTAGTGGTAGTGGTAGTGGTAGTGATAGTAGTGGTGGTAGTAGTAGTAGGTATAGTATAGTAGTAGTAGTCGTAGCGGTGAGTCGTCCTGTTACTTTTGTAACAAAGACCATAAGTTGTATAACATACATTTGAAACCTAAAATTAAAAGAAAAATGGTTCGTATTGATGTTTTCAAATAAGTTTTTTCACATGTACCACTATGCAATAAAAACCCCTGTGTAATGAGCAATGACATTAGTTGACATTAGTGTTCCTGGGGCACAAACCAATAAGAAGTCTGCAAAGATAAAGCATACACAGAAATGCGGGGGCAATGGCCACTCCAGTGCTGCCATCTACAATTGCCATTTGCAGTGCATTGTGTTAATATATATAAATATATGCACGTGTATATGTGCACACAAAAGTATATGATGGAGAACGCACAGCACAACTTTTGTTGTATCTCTGAAAGTGAGGGAGATGATTCTATTACAGCCAAGTCTTCAAGTTGAAAACTTTGTAAATTTTAGCCGAAGTCTTCTCAATATCGCCTCATCTATGAGTAAGTACATTTTATGCAATTTATTGCAAAACGTAAGCATACAGAACTTATTATAGAGTTAGTAATAGTAGAAACAGTTGTGGCAGTGTTCATATATAGTAGTAGTTTCATGTGGGTATTGTTAGAACTTGTGGGTGCAACAATAGTTTAGGTGCTTAAGGCACTTGACCTGATGCTTGTGAGTTATAGACTTGAGCTATCTTCAGAAAGTGCATGATTGTATGACACTTAACTGCAGTGACAGTGATATTCATTGCATAACTCCCTTGCTGGTAACACTGGGGGATAGGCTGTATAATTGTTACATAATTGAGGCTGTATCATAAATATGTGTTGTAAGATAAGATAAGATAAGATAAGATATGACAAGACAAGACAAGACAAGATAAGATAAGATAAGTTTTGTGCGCTGAGGAACCCAACAAAATAGTTGAATATAGCACCATTATCGTGTGATTAAGAGTCAATACTTGTTAGTAGATTTCCATCAGAAATAGACCACAATACGCTCATTATCACCTTACAAGTTCTGCTACCTTTGTGACTATTATCAGTTTACATAATTAGTTTTACCACCTCTCAAATATAATGGATATACTATCATTTATTACGTGATCTTGGTTTTTAGGTGCCATCAACACCTAAATGCAATGAGTTGTAAATTGTTATATTATCTATCAATCATCATGTGTGAAACATCTGCTGATAGATAGACAAATGATGGCTCATTTTATTACTAACTTGCTCTGGTAACAGAATATCATAGGAACAAATTTAGCCCTTGCCAACCTCATCAAGATGTCAAGGAAGTTGGAGCGTTATTGAGGTCAGACCATTGTTTGCCTGTGTTCTGACCCAGTTTCCAAAATATCCATGGGAATAACATTGGGAAAGAAACTGTTCTGCCAAAAATATTCTTGTGATCAACAAAAATAGACAATCAAAAACACGTCACTAGTACGATGAAGCACCCTGTTATGTAACTCCAAAGAACGTCATGTGGTCCAGGACTCTTATTGGTCGAGAGACTGCCTTAACCAATCGGAATCCTGCATTCACATGACGTACTCTGGAGTTCAGTTCCAAGTCTCTGAAATTAGTTTCCAAGTCTATGAAACTGACCAAAGTCCCACAATGCTGTGAATAGTGATAGGTACCATGCTGTTTCAGTAGGGAAAACAGGGGCCATTTGGGACATGGGGTACATTGGGACACCTGTCATATCTGAACAATTAACAACATCAGAAATCCAAGGCTGACTGCAAACTGAAGCTTTATTAACAAGAATATTCTTGTTTGTGCCTAGTATACTCCATTAATTTTCCCCACCTTAACTATTATATAAATTCTACACATTTCCTGAATAGTTCAGTCTTTATTTGACGAAAATCGGATATGTAGATAGCAGGGGAACATCTTCATTTTATCTGTGGAAATCGTCAAGACCAAGTAAAGGGTTCGGCTGTGGAAAATCATTTCATGTTTTTCGAAGTCTGAAGTAAAATTTCCACTCATACTTTCTAGCCTTAGTGTTTCCTAGAATGATGCACACCAGTGGTGCAATACCCATTTGTTTCATCAGCGCCTTTCATAGAGATTTGATTAGGCAATAGATGGAATGGAGTGGTTAAATTCCTCAGAACATAGTTGGAATGGTGTACAAGTAAGCTTTATGGAAGATCACTGATCTTATAACTGTCTTTGAGGGAGTAACAATGTACAAACTGAGTCAAACTGAGTCAGTTCAGTGCAAAATAAAGGTACAGAATAATGTTGTTTTCAATATCACCAGGCTGTGTCCCAATGTACCCTATGCATGGGGACCATTGGGACAATTTTTAAGATTAAAAAATGCTGCTTCACAGGATGATGAACATATTAGGCTACGTCACTGCGTATCAAACTTGCTTCAGTTTTGTTTCTTAAGCAATATATTCAATCAAATGTCAAAAATGTCCCAAACAGGGGTCTCCCCTAGTGGTCTGGCTCAGTCTGGCTCGAAAAAGAGTGGTTATGATAAAACGATTAAAAGAGACAGGTCAATAGCAATACCAGTTTTGTATTTATTTTTTAGCAGCTGGGTGGTCTAGTGGCAAGACGCTCGCCTGCTCCTCTGAAGGACCCGGGTTCAATCCCAGGCCCTCCATGAGCTTTATCCCAGCTGGATGTCGTTCGGATGAGACGTTAAATTGGCGGTCCCTTGCACTCAGTGTCTATGCTGAGACAAGTAAAAGATCCCACCCATGGGGTAAATGTGTAACATGGGTGGACTCCTCCTCTCTCTCACCTCATCAATCAACCCTCGCCAGTGGCAAGAACTTGCCTTAGAGGGCTGCACTTCCCATATCTATCTATCTATCTATTCTGTGTCTCGCAGATGTTCAATACTACGTAATGATGAGATGATAAGGCTTTGCATCCACACCTTGTTACACATCTACCTCATGGGTGGGGTCTTTTACATGCGATCAACAGAGGAAGGAGAAAGTTCAGTTGATTTTGAAACGATATTCAAATGAATTAAACTATTAATAATTTGAAATTGAATTGTACAGTTTACTGCAATGAAATGACGAAATGATTTCAACTGAATCCCACAGTTTAGTGAATAATCCTATCTAAGGTCAAAAAGCTTACACACAAACAGCATTCAGTATTCAGTTGCCATAGAAACGTAAACAGTTAATGTGATAAGCAACTATCACCTGCATAATAGGTGAGAAAAGCAATATGCAATTTAGCCTTATTTGGTGCTTATACTATCAAAAATCCACGAAAACAGTAATGGAAAAATTATGTGTGGAGCTATAAAGGTTTCATTTACTAAATGATGCACTTCAAATTCCTTCTACAAATATCACATTCTCGTATTCTTGTGTAAGTTAAGTATTGCCTTCATAATTGGGGCATACCTGGCATCTTTCACTTTTTTAGACAAAAATATCCAGTCAGTTAAATACATATGTAGACATACAGATTGAGATGTCTTGTTTGAGAACATAGATATCTGGTTGTCAGTGGCATTATTGATCAAAATTTACTCCTAATTAGGTACCTTTTTGATACAGCATAGCATGTTTCTGAAGGGCCTGTCATTGCGAATAAAAATTATTATGACAGCAGTACCCATATTCCTGATGGTTCTCTGTGCTCTGTTTCTGAGCAATAGTTTTTAATGGGGACCGGTGTAATAAGCCATCCAAAGGAAATCTAGAAATTGGTTAAAATAGTTCTTGATAGTTATGGTGCAATATATGTTCATTACTTGGTACCACTGCAGCCAAACCTTGCTTGGTGCCAGAATTGCAAAAATGATGGACAAGGCATATTTTCTTTTTCAGATTTGCATTTCATTGTTTTCATGCTATTATTTTTTATTTATTCATTTCTTGAGTAAATCATTAGAGATATGTTTAAACTGCATTGTGAAACAATGTATTAAATATAACTGACACATTTATGTGCCTTAAGGATAAGTGAAACAGGTGTGCCATAAACAAATTGGGTTGAGATTTCTTCCTTTAACTGAAATACGTCAGGAACACCCTTAGCAATTTTGCATATTATGTGTCTGTATTCTGTTTCACGAGCAGGAATACTGAGGAACATGTCTCGTGGCAATTGTCACGACAGAAGTACAGGAGTAACACAGAAAATTTAATGAAGTTTCTAATTCCAAGAATTAACGCTTAGCATCCGACGCCTGAAGGTGTTATTACAGATAAATGGACACATTAACACTGGAGTTGTTGGAACATGAACACTTGTGTGTTCCATCTCTTCTTCTAAGTTTTTCAACATAAAGTTCTAATTGACTGTACTTGGAATTACATATATATGAGTAGGACTTGGAATTACATAACCATACCCAGATAACGTGTTGCATCAACTCAAAGTTGGTTAGACCATGGTCTGACTTTGCACATGTTACATCGGCTCAGTGTTGGCCCAATGTCAGCATTGTTAGCGGGGTTGGGGCCTAGCTCAGTCGTAGTGTGCAGAGATTCCAATCCCTGGGTCCTGGGTTCAATTCCCAGTCGAGCCTAAGTCGGATGGCAGTTTCATCCATCATCTCATTGCCATGGTCCCTGTCTGATTTAATTAGCCCATGAGGTGCAGAAATACAGGACGTAAAGCCCTAATCCAAATACACATTTGATGGGGGTCAGGCTATCGATGGGATAAGAGCCGGTGAAGTCAACTAATTGAACTTTGGATGATATGCCACATCGGTCCATTTTTGGCCCATCCCCAGATAGCATTTCAAATCGGGACAATTTGTTTCAACATTGGCCATTGTCGGTGGCTGCCACACTGATGTGATTACTCTTATTGTTTGTTTACAGATAGATTCCGCCAAATTCTTATGTTCTACCTCGTGCTGGCCAGCTTGATCGTTACCACCTACACCCGGCCGCATGACTGTCTTCGCTGGAACTGCCCCTGCGCAGGCGCAACAAAAAGGGAGCAGAGATTCTCAAAACGAGGCTTCGTTTCCATGACTGGGGATGCAAGGTCAAGGACACAGGGTCTGCTCAGAAAAATGGTTGGTTCAAATTTCATTTTTATTTTTATTTATTTTTCAGTTATATTTGCATTCATTATATGAAATGCAATCTTATAAACGAAAAACTTTTTTCCAACTAAGAAAGAAGACAAGCATAATGTTGATTAAAATGCTATTTGCAGACATATATAAAGACGGGTAAATAAAGGACTGTTGTCAAAGTGCCTAACTTTTTAGACATATTGACAAACTCATAGACCTTTTTTCTGTCTGTAATGGTTGACACCAAACAGTTTTATGTAACAATCTAGTCAGCCTTATGTATGAAATTCTTAGCTTATGGATAACAGGCAAAAATCCAGACATCTGAGAGAGATCAGTATCAGCCATAAATACACGTACTGTAATGGCTCAGTATCAATTACTAGAAGCAAATATAATGCCCACACCGAACCTCTATTCAAGAAACTTAATATCTTAAAAGTAAATGACATTCAAATTAGAAAACTGTACAAATTTTACTTCCGATACATAAACAATCAGATACCAAATAAATTTTACTACTACTTCATATATTACACAGTCAAACCATAATCACTACACAAGAAATATCATATTTGTTATCCCTAGAGTTCGCCACAAATTTGCAGAATCAAATGTCCGTTACCAACTTACCCTGCTGCTCAATAAGAATGAAACAAATATATTAGATAAAGCCCATACCCATAGTGAATCAGGATTCGCCATATACATTAAATGCCACATCATTAGCTTATACCAAGATACTTGTCAGATCCCTAACTGCTATATTTGTGAAACTAGAAACTAGCAAACTCTACCAAACCTCCCTCCCCAGTCCTTTCATCAAAGTAAATTTAGCCTATATGATCATCATCTCCTATCATCTACTTCTTCATTAACATTTTTTTTCTGGTCTATCTTCCATTTCTTCACTTATATATAATATATATTCATTTTTATTAATTTTTTTTTTCATTCTTTACTCGAATAATGAGATACTTATAATCCGTATCACTAACTTACAGCAATAACTGACCCCACAACATTCATGCAATATGTAGTGACAATATTTAAAAGGGGGCAGGGACGCTAGCGTTACTTCTGGTAACTTAGTCACTGCCTCCTTGACCACATACCTCCTAATGCTGCATTATATACTTTATATATTTATAAATATGTATATTGGTTTTGGTCAAATAAACGTCAATCTGATGTGGGATGCTATCTGGACGCTGACATCGAGGATGTCCGGCTAACGTTAAGCTGATGACCAGGAAGTAAACTTGCAATGTACTTGTTATTAATATAATGTTCTCATTAGCCGTTATCCTTTGAGAGGTCTGTGTTTTTGTTTTCTGTGTGGTTTTTGTGCAACATTTCCTGTGTATACAAAACCATTGTTGCACCCCTCACTTTGTGTTAGTTGGGACAACTAGCTGACCTGGGGGTAATGTGTGTTTCTCAGAAAGCCTCTCCAGATCTTATGACCAGACAGGAAATGATGTATGAAACAGTTATGGGTGTCAGTCACAGATGACATGAACCCCAGGAGTGGGACAGCTGGTCAGAATTGTTTCTGTCTGTCTGGGGTGGCCTCCTGCTGTGTGAAGTTACTGTCAGAAGGAGCCAGACAGAAGACAATAGAGCATTGTCACAGGGCAATGTCCTTTTTACACTTATGTAACATGTGGCCAAATGCTTTGGGAGCTTGCCTGTTGGCAAGATAGTCGTTGGTTCGAATCCCCAACATAACACGGCAGCTCTTTATACCTGGTAATATTACCTGTACTCTGTACAAATGTTTTTCATGACCAAAGGTAGTTTTACTGGTAGTCCCACTCATCAAGAGATAAAGTAAGGGGCTACACTAACGAATTTGCATTTACATAGTAGCATAATTTTTGAAATTTATCTATGTTGTTTTAATATCCAGATGAGATTTAAACTTCTTTCAGACATGATAAATTTTTGCTCAAGGTATCAGTTAATTTTTGCTTACCTGAAGTTTTAGTTTTGGTTTTGATTCACATTTTTAGATCTCAGTAAACTAACCCAATATCAAATAATTGGTAGCGCCTTTGGCAGCACCTTTGGTAGGGCGATAGATGGGGTGATAGATAGATAGATAGATAGATAGATAGATAGATGGATGGATAGATGGATTGATTGATTGACTGATTGATAAAATATATATATTCAGGGTAACAAAATCATTTGGCATATTGTTCCATAGAAAAAAAGCTCGATACATAAAAGAAATCTTAAAAACTTCTTTTCTAGGGAACGGAATATTAACATTATTAAAATCATTAAAACTTGTATATCTCTCAGAGACCTCATTTGACATAAAAATTTGGTTACTTAAATAGTCAGGGGCAGCCCATGAATACATTTGAACATTAAAATAAGATTAAAATATACAACACGTTGATAAACATTCATAATATTTAAAATGGATAGATAAATGGATCTATAGATAGATAGGTAGATAGATTGATAGATGGATAGATAGATAGATAGATAGATGGATGGATAGATAGATAGATAGATAGATAGATAGATAGATAGGTAGGTAGGTAGGTAGGTAGATAGGTATATAGGTAGATAGATAGATAGATAGATATATAGATGGATAGATAGATAGACAGATAGATAGATAGATAGATAGATATATCATATCAACATTGTTTAGCTGATGGAATCTAGTCTGTTTATAGCCAGACAACGAAAGGAGTGGCATTCGGGCTTGCCAGTTCTCGTGTGACCTTTGTACCCGGAAGTACTAAAACAATACATGACGTCACCAATGCACAATACTAGATGACGTCATCAACAACTGGGCTGTAGTGACGTCATTTATTGCATTAGTACTTCCGGGTACACGGTCACGAGAACTGACCAGCCCTTATATCCATTCAGCTCATTGGTATTCATACATACAGTTGTACTCTACCATTCGTTTTCAGGTAGCAGACCGTTTCTACCAGAATGCCAACCACGTGCGCACGCTCCAACGGTGTGTCGATGAACGAGACAGAAGTTGCGTTGGTGTCCACACCCATGAGCAGTGTTCACTCAATGAATTAGCCCTGGTGGACCAACTTAACATCAGGGTTGTAGACACAGAGGATGATGTAAGTATATCCTAAATTGCGTTTCCCAGATAGCATTCTAAATCGTATCTACGTCGGCACGATGTCGGCGAAGTCAAAACGATGTAGAAACAATGCTGGCTCGATTTGGAATGCTATCTGGGTGTATCTTTCAAAAAATAAAGGCTTTTCTTATTGGTCCGATTATTATGGACGTGATAAGGCCATCTTTCTTCCAGAAAGTATATATATACAGTCAAACTGGAAATAGTAAGCTGTTTAGAAGGGCCTTCTCTATTTGTTGTATCACAGACCCCGGGTAAAAGTAAATATGGGTATAAGATCTCAGGGCCAATTGTAAAACAGTTTTTTTGTAACTGAATTGCTTACCCAGAATAAATATATTTTATCAATCAATCAATTAAGATGTCAAAATTTAGGCCAGAAATACAGTTTACGCTTTAAATAATGACATTGGATTTAACTAACTAGGTTGTCAAATGGCCAAGGTGTTTCCCAGATAGCATTCCAAATCGGCCCAGCATCGTTTCCATGTAGGCCACTGTTGTTACGCCATCGTAGTGACATCGCCGACATTGCGCCGACGTTGAAATGATTTGGAATGCTATCTGGGTTGCTGCTCTGCTGAATGTCTGGGGTTCGAATCCTGGCCTGGGCATTCTTCATGAGCTACATCTTGGCTGGATGTTGGTCCCGTAAGACGTTAAATTGACGGTGCTTTTTACTATCATCTCTTCATATCAACCTTCGTGACAGTAGGGTACTTGCCTTAGGTACTATGTCAACTCATTTTACCATTAAGGTTACACTTTCAACCCAATGCTGATGACACTCAAATCATGATCGAATGGTTGGGATAAATACGATCTTGTCGTGTTCATGTTGTTATAAGACACTAACTATGATTCAATAAGGCCGACCTGGGATTCTATCTGCGAAGTTTATATTCTAGAACATACGATATAGTACAATAATTTTATTGCAGCATTATTGCTGCCTTATGGCATTTTCCATCCATGCAGCTTGGAAATACAAAAAAATAAACACGAATTGCAATAGTTCTCGTGACTTTTGAAACATAAAAAAAATGCGATGATGGCTAAGCAACATTTAAAGCATTGAAAATACTGAAAATCTAACAGGTATTAGCTGTTTTTATTGCTGATTTTTCCACTTAGACATTTTCTGAATATTCTTATAAATAAGTAGGGCATCATACCATTATAGACCAAAACAGTGTTGTTTTCAACACTTAAGCTGATTAAGATGACATTTATGAAGGGAGTAGTCCTATGGAAGTTAGCCAAGATTGGATCACATGTGTTGGCCCAATGTCAGCAGTGGTAGCGCGCATGGCTTCCAACCACTAGGTTCCAGGTTTGATTCGAGTCTAAGTTTGATGGCTGTTTTATCCATCATCTCATTGCCATGGACCATGCCTGTCTTAATTAGACCATCAGGTGCAGAAATACAGGACATAAAGCCCTAATCCCCCCACCCACCCTCAGCATTGTTAGCTGAATGTTGGTCAACGTTAGCCAGCATTAGCACTATTGGAATGATACGTTGGCCATATTGGCATGCAACATGGGAGTAATGCAAGGATATTCAATGGCACCTAAAACTATTTTAACAGACAACGAGCTTATATTTGGCACATATATTACAACATATGACAGTGAATTACGTATATTATGCAGTATCTGTGTTGACTACAATTGCTGATGGCCAGATAGCATGCTAAACAACATGTTAAATCGGCCCAGTTTCGGCCAAATATTGGGCCGATGTTATGCGTTATCTTAAATGGTCACAGGATCTATAACAAGACATTATGGGATGTATTTATTTGGTCCATTGCTGATGTTTGGTCTATATTAAGTCATATATATATATATATTAAAATATATAAAGAATCGAACCCAGGACCTTTTATCAATCAGGCCTCTGCTAGAACAACTGGACTTTTTGGGATGGATTATTACATTTTTAAAAACAAAACGAAACATGAGAGATTCGGAATTGATACATGTGTCATACAACATAACAAAAACAAGTCTAGTGTCTACATCTACTATATATACAATCTATAATCTACTAGTATTTCTAAATATTTACTTGATAAACGCAAGTCGGTTCCAGTATGACTTCGATAGCCACTTTTTGTCATTATTCTAACTATTCTTTTTTACAATGAGAAAAGCCTCCTGTGTTTTGAACCCCAAATAAGTAGGTCATAGCTAATATAAGGCAGTATCAAAGAATTATAAATATGTTTTAATGCACTGATTGGAAGAAAATGTTCAAGTTTATTCATTACCCCAGTTGTTTTTTGAAACCTTATTTGCTACCATGTTTAAGTGATTTTTTCCATGTTAGATTATTGTCAAGAATAACCCATAGTAAATTTAAATTGTCAACAGATTCAATTTTTTTATCATCAAAATTTAAATTGGGATATGTTATAATTCTTTGATACGTGTGAAACGCTATTGGTTTTGTTTTTTAAGTATTTAATGACAATTTGTTTAATTTCGACCAATCATTAAAATTTTGCAGTTCATTGTTAATAGTTTCATCAGAATTATCCCCTGTGGTACTTATACTAGTAATTAAAGTTGTATCATCTGCGTACAATACAGGATAGAAAATATTTTTGCTACATACAGTATGACTCATATGGAATTGTCCATGTTTCGCCGACATCACCCCAAACACGGCGCAAGTCGGGGCGATGCTGATAGACATTCCTGACTAATTGGCTATAATTAATTTGCGGCTGGTGTCGGCTTGCAGTGGCTAGTCGCGGTTCCTTGCCCCTTGTCACGGATATCAGCATGGTGGGCTGCTGTGCATGGTGGTCAGTGGTCCTTTGCCTTCATCAGCCACATGTGTTTCTTATCAGTCTCACATTTAAGTTTATCACTCCCCTTGTCACCCAAAGGACTTCAAACGAGGGGTAAAATGCATGACTTCATACATTATGAGAGTTATATTAAGCAGAATTTATATTACACTGTATATTCAGAAGATAAAGAGGTTTGAAATCATAAGTCAACCCCATGTATTCACTGTTATAAACACTGTAGATAAATTTTTGCGCAAGTTTTTTTTCAGAAAAGGCAAAACCGAGGGAGTGCCGAGCAATGCCCAGTCCAACTAATAACCCCTTAGTCCCCTCCCCCTCCACCTGCCATGGCCTTGCATGGGTGGGTTCATAGTCCATTGCCCCATGCCAGATCAAAGAAAGGCTTAATTAGTTACTCTGAGTCACCAAAGTTATTTTCCAACTTTTTAACTACACACTGATGACTCACTGTTTGTTGGGTTGCTTTAATTTTCTAGATCAAGAGCATATAAATATTATTGCACTATGTTAAGTATATCCGGAGATATGAAAAAGTACAATGCAACTAAAAAACTATTGAATTTAAATAGCGCTCAGTTTTACCCTGTGTCCATCTGTATTATTGCTGTCACATAGCCTTGTATAAAATATCTATATTAATACACTTTTTTAAATAACTGTGAATTAAATTTTTCATGCCACTATTGTTGCAGAAACTGTCTAAGAGAAAACAAAAAATGCACTTTTTTCAAATTTATCTTGATACCATTTCTAGAGCCAGATAACTTTCACATTTTAAAATCACATTTCATTGCATTCCATAGATCCAAAATAATCCTGAAAAATAAGTTTCACATACCTGTATTATTGTTTAATAATGCCAGCACAGGTTATTAAATAAGGGCTTTGGTGCAGTCCATATTATGGCTGACTGACTGACTGATTAGTGTATTAATAGTTCTAGCACAGATTATTAAATATGCACTATGGTACAGTCAATATTATGAATGACTGATTACTGTATTAATAGTTCTAGCACAGATTATTAAATAAGGGTTTTGGTGCAGTCAATATTATGACTGACTGACTGACTGATTACTGTATTAATAGTTCTAGCACATATAATCAAATATGCGCAGTGGTGCAGTCAATATTTTGACTGACTGAATGACTGACTGATTCCTGTATTAATAGTGCTAGCACAGATTATTATTTGGGTGAGCCAGTATCAGGGAAGGGGAGGGGTGTTAAAGAAGGAGTGGCCTGATAAGGGCAAACTATTTCTAGGTCATTTTGCACTCAGCAGTTGTTTGGTCATAACTAGTACACATGGATTTACCATTAGATGGATGCCATGGGGATTATAGCCATATTGTGTCACAGCTGAATCTCAAGTGAAAAAACCCAAGTAAGTGGAGTAGTTTTGTCGGAAATGGTTAGGGTGTCATAGGTCAAAGCAAGTAGGCTGCTTGTGAAACAATGGTTCACTTGATAAAATAATTTAGGTATCATGTCTTTAGGTTGATTGATTGATTGACTGATTGACTGATTGATTGTAGGCAAGGTTTTAATTGTTTGTCACGTGCTGTTCATGACATAGTCACTTATCATTGATTGATTGACTGATTGACTGATTGAATCATTCATTCATTCATTCAT
Organism: Alitta virens; assembly: GCA_932294295.1. Taxonomy (NCBI): domain Eukaryota; kingdom Metazoa; phylum Annelida; class Polychaeta; order Phyllodocida; family Nereididae; genus Alitta; species Alitta virens. The sequence continues at coordinate 28,422,036 of OW028580.1, read as the reverse complement.
TCATTCAAAGCCAGTATAAAGTAAGTTGAGCCACAGAGCCAACTAATATTGGTCGCTAGTCAGTCACAAAATTAGTCAGTCAGTCACTCCTGTCTTTGCCGTTGCCATAGCAACCATGTCACGATTCTGTGGTACAATAAGACTAAGGTATATAAGCTTTTGTTTTTTACCTTTATAAAGTGTACATTATATTAAATTTCACCATTATTTGTATGTATGTTGCAAAATATCCATCCATCTATCTATCCATCTATCCATCTATCCATCTATCTATCTATCTATCTATCTCTATCTATCTATCTATCTATCTGTCTAATAAAATAAAAGTCAAAGTTGCCTTCGTCTTAAATGTGGGGGGGGGGGGGGGGGCTCTTATTAGTTGTTTATTAGTTGTTTATCTTATCTGTTTAGTAGTCTTGATGGAACAGTGGACTTACGTAATATAATTGTGAGCTATTGACAAAGTGTTAATAGAGAGGTGGTCTTGATAGTGGTTTTATTTGTGAGATTGTATTTATGTAGTTGTTAAACATAACTTTTCAATCACACAAACATAGCAAGATAGTTTAACATATTTATTTTCTAATAATAACACATCATCACTTCACATAATCTTGGTAAAACCATGGAGACAAGAGTAGACTTGTCTCCGTGGTTAAACCCTGGTTTATCTAGGATGTAATGAACTAGTTATAGATGTAGTTAAATGTATTTTTAATTTATTGATAATATAGATATCTCAGGATCTACTAATCTCATTGCAATGAAATTTACATGGTCTTAATCTAGAATAGGAGAGCTATCCAAAGCAAATAGTGTCACTTCAATAAAATGAAGATGGAGAAAAATTATTTTTTTGACTCATCTTACTGGGAATAATCAAGGACAGTGATGAAAGAATTGCTGGGGTATCAGTCCCAACCCCCTCTGTGCAATTAAACACTGATGATATCTGTACCCCCATGATATCTAACACCTGCTCTTAAAGGGCCCAAGGTTTTCATGGGGTTAACAGGGCTATATCAAGCATCTGGATAAAGCCCCGACAGTCGCGGCAGGTCGGCGAATGTCCGGGAGAGGCCCCGCAAAGCAATTAGGCATCCCATGGGGGGTAAGCGCAATGCCCCGTTATAATCCGTGACATTCCGTGTCTCGCCGACTTTCGGCGATACATGGACAAATCCATATGAGTCATACTGTATAAATCATTTATATAATTAGAAATAATAGCGGTCCAAGAATGGAACCTTGTGGAACACCACAGCAAATATCTAAATAGTCTGAATTATTATTATTGAACATATTGGGATCGGTTAGTGTGATAATTTCTCAAAAGATCCAATGACTTGTCTTTAATTCCATAATACTCAAGTTAATCTAATAGAATTTGATGATCCAATTTATCAAAGGCCTTTGCTTTAAATCTCAATGGGGACTTTATTTTTATCCATGTCTTGTATAATTCTATTAACAACTTCTAAAATTGAAAATTCAGTAGAATGATTACTTCGAAAGCCATATTGGCTGATATGAAATAATTTTTTTATGAAGAAGTTATATATTTGATTATACTGGTCGATAATTTTCAAATTTTTATCATCACCTTTATTGTACATTGGCAATACCTTAGCTGTTTTTAATAACTTTAATAATAAATATGTCGGTCCTAAAACTTCAATTTATTACTGAAGTTAATGGAACTGCTATTTAATTTTTCAAGTATTTTAATTGATTTGAAGCACCATCAATACCACAACTAGTCTTTGGTTTTAGGCTATCTATAGTTTTAATAATCATATTGCTACTGATTTCATGAAAATTAAACTTATGCATACTGGAGTTCTACAAATAATCAGGGTAGCATTTATTCTTTGGTGTTTGTATTCATCTGCCAGTCGCGGTCCAACATTTAAATAGTATTGATTGAATCCATTAGCTATATCCTTCTCGTCAGACATTTTTGAGCCATTTACTAAAAAGTACTAGGGAAAGTTTTTGACCCAAGTATTTTTCATATCAGATTTATATTTATTAAAAATATTTGCATTGTAATTTATTTTAGCAATATGTATACTATTCCTGAGTATTCTATTGTATGTTTTTAATGTAGTTAATTGTGTATACTGTGAATTGAAGGTGACTTGAGTTTAGCATATAACTTCTCATGATAAGAGATTGGTTAAAAATACCAAAAGTAATCCATTTGGATATTCTATATAGGCCTATATATACTTATTAAATTTTAAATTCCGTACTTTGAAATGTTTTTGTATCAATTCATGAAGTATTGCATTAAAGTTTGCATAACTATCATTTGGAGTTAGACCTAAAACAATTTTTCTTCTAAACTGATCTGACTGCAAATCATTCTTCATGTTACTGTAGGGTCAATCCATATGAATTCACCGAAGGCTCCCCAGGTCACCATCTCAAATCTTTTTAAAAAGATTACCATTTGTAGGTCTATATAATTAATGGAAAAATCCAAAATTTCAGGTGATACAGCAATTTGAAATTTTATTGTTTTTTTGCGGAAAAGCCAAATGGCATGAATTTCCAAGTTAAGACGTCCATATCTCTCTTATTTTTTCATAATGTAGGCATGAAATTTTGTACCTAGGGTAACAAAGTTGTATTGAATCAATGTATGCTGTTACATCAGGGCTATTGGTGATATTTTTCAAGCTGTAATGCTCTGAAAAAGGGCGAAAATTGGAAACGTTGCAAAACGAGACTATATTTTTTGCAGGGCTGTGTGGAATCTATGCAAGCATAAGAGCTCATATTTATTTTCTTGCTTCTTATGGTTCACCTGCACATATATGAATGGCCAAAACCACCTTATTTGCAAAAAGATGGAAGCCAGAGTAGTTTTGAAAAGACAAATAATATAAGATTGTGAAAAAAGCCCGTTATTTTAATGTAATTTTGACCTACAAGAGAGTTCACCATCACTTCCATATTTTTTTCCCAATATCACACACATCTAGTGGTCTTCTGGTAAAAATATCACTGTGGTGGTCAGATTCCTTCATATTTTTATGAATTTTTCAGATTTCTTAATATTTGCATAAAGTTTTGAAAAGTTAAATTTATCCATTCAGTTGATAATTTTTTAATGCTTTAACATTTATATTGATTACATAATCATCAAATGTTACAAACTAAAGGTATTGGGGAAAAAGCAAAGCATGGTTAATGATGACCTAATGCTTGTCTAATCTTACATGTACATGAAAAAATTAATGCAATACCACAATAACTTCCATATTTATTTCCCAATATCACACACATTTAGTAGTCCTCTGGTTAAAATATCATTGTGGTGGTCAGAATCCTTCAGCGAGTTATAATTCAAGTAAAATAACATATAATAATTTATACACACAAAAGGAAATTATATTTTGACCCAAAAAGGACAGTAAGCTATTCTTATGGTTCTTGTGAGTTTTACAGTTGAGCAACTGCTTTTGTGATATAAACTTGTGTAGGTGATTTTTCTTCCTTACCCAATTGGCTAAATTGAAGAAAACCAACTTTCTCTGTGTATGTTGTCTTATGACATTCACTATTCAGTTTTTGACCAACAGCACACTTTTTGAGATGATCCATTTTAGCAATTACCCAATTCAAAAGTTTTGTTGCTTTAACTTTATGATCACTGACCAATCTGTGATTCGTGATGAAGATTATCAAGTCTCAAAAGATTTATTGTGGTATTGCATTAATTGTGTCAGCTACATGTAAGATTAGACAAGCTTTGCAAGATTAGGTCATCATTAACCATGCATTTGCTTTTTCCCTAATACCTTTAGTTTGTAAAATTTGATGATTATGTAATCAATATAGCATCATAAATGTTAAAGCAAGTTTATCAAATGAATAGATCAATTTAACTGTTCAAAACTTTATGCAAATATTATGAAATCGGAAAAGACTATTATTTTTTTAATATATAAGGATCGATTTTTGAAAAATTCATAAAAATATGAAGGAATCTGACCACCACAATATTTTTACCAGACGACCACTAGATGTGCAGGTGGACCATAAGAAGCAAGAAAATAAATATGAGCTCTTATGCTTGCATAGATTCCACACCGCCCTGCAAAAAATAAAGTCTCGTTTTGCAACGTTTCCCATTTCACCCTTTTTTTAGAGCATTACAGCTTGAAAAATATCACCAATTGCCCTGATGTAACAGCATACATGGTTTTAATACATCTTCTTTATTCTCGGTACAACATTTCATGCCTACATTATGAAAAATAAGAGAGCTATGGACATCTGAACTTGGAAATGCATGCCGTTGTGCTTCTCCACAAAAAAATTGATAAAATTTCAAATTGCTGTATTTTCTAAACCATTGACACCGGAGACCTGAAATTTTGGATTTTTCCATTAATTATATAGTCCTACAACTGGTATTTTTGCAGAATTTTTTGAGATGGTAACCTGGGAAGTTTGTCTGAATTTCGGTGAATTCATATGGATTGACCCTGTATGCTTCAGTTGATGAAGTTACTACCTTAATTTGTGTGTTAGGTTTAGTTAAACTTAACATTATCTAGAAAGATGAAATAAAGCAAATGATCAGAAATTTGATTCATCAAAATAACAAAAGTAGTACAAGAAAAATTTATAGAAATTTTAACAAAGAAATTATCTATAAGTGTACCCTGATGATGAGTTAATCTGGTAGGCATAGTAATTTTAGGTATTTATCAACAGGAGATAACAATTTCTAAGAAACTATTTACATGACTATTTTCAGTACAAATCACCAGTGACTAATATATCCCTTATATTTCTAAATGTATTTAAAACAGCATTTATTTCATCTTTAAATGAATTAATATTTTCTTACCTAGAACCTTTTTTTTCTATCCACATACTCATCACTTATAAACCGTCCATCCCAAATTCCTGAATCATCATTGACTGACAAAATGTTGAAACATAAATCCTCATGCAAAATAAATAGCAACTCCCCCGTGTGCACTGCATGACTTATTACCTCTGGAAATTAAAGTGTATCCTGGTATTTGCAAGAGGGAAAGGTCAGCATCCGCCATGAGCCATGTTTCCATTAAACATAGAGCATAAACTTTTTTATTGTCATTATTATAGATACTTTGCATTTAATGATTGACAGTTCAAGCCGAGTACATTGAATACATTTGTGTTGTCATTTAATAACTTTATGAAACCACTCTGTTCGTAATGATGAATTACAGGTTCATTTTTATATATTTCAGACTCCATATCTTCATTTTGAAGTAAATCAATTGAAGTATCAACTATTAAATGAAAGTAATACTTTTGTGAATTTTTACCACCATTATAGTTTTCATTGTGAGCATAGACTCTCTGCAGGCACATGGACTTGAGACAACAAGACAGAAGAATTATGAATCTAAAATCATATAATGAAAACTTTAAAACAGAAAAAAAGTTACAAAAAAGTAATGAGAAAATCTCATAATTTAGAATCATTTCCTAAGAGAGGATAAATTAAAGCACATCCATAACCGTGTAACACCTGTGATTATATTGTTGCATTTATCAACTAAGAGCAATGTTATACCTAATCATAAAAGGACAATGTTAAAAATTCTAAATCATATGATATATATGGCTAAACAGTCAGTAATTCATAATTTAGAGAGGATAATGTTAATATGAAATCACATTGAAAAATCACAGACTAATATATAATATTATGTATGTAAATATTGTTTTGTTTTTGAAACAATGAAGTAAACTTGAAGATTAACCAGTGCATACACTTGCGCTTCCAATATGTCAAACAGTCAACATTTTTTGTAAATCAATAGTCAAACTTGCTACTTAACCCCCTGAGCAACAAAATGACATATACAATCATCTGATACTAATATTCCAAAAACATCTGTTATTAACTGATAAGAACATGACTTTGAATTTGTATATAAGTGTAGCAAAAACAAAATTACACATTTATTTAATAACTTATTCAAATATCAAAATTTACATTTCACATGTAGAATGTCCATCACAAAAAGTTCATGAAAATTGGCTCACAATTATTATTGTCTCTGATACCCATCAGAATCATTTTGTTATTTGACCAACTAACAGTAAGAAGTCTAAAAAAGAACATAAATGTCATATTTTAGTCATTGTTTATTTTAAGCTCAAAAGGTAGCAACTATTGTTTTGGCTAATGTCAGATGTGTCAAGCTATAAGTGTGTGCTAGCTTCACCAAACTTCGTAAAGTAAACTTGATGTGGCCGCCTACACTTTCATATTTCGTAGAAGCCACATAGGTGCAACACTTAGGAATTATCTATATATGTTCAAGTCACCCATTAATAGGGGGTTAGAATTTATAAATAGCCTTTGCAACAAGTATGTACTTTAGTGTGATATTCATAGAATAACATGGTGAAATGGTGCATCTTACTATTTCCATATCGTCAGACTTTCAGAGGGTACGTACAGGAGGGGTTAGCATGGACTGGTTGATCAAATTTTGGTACCCCTTTGCTCAGAAAGACCATCTCCATAAATTGGGATGGGCTTGGGTGGTATGATTCCTAACACCACCTCCTACCGCTAATAACACTGTAGATATAACGTTAAAAATAACTTGCACACATAACTAGACCATAGGTGCAAAACTTAGGAATTATCCATAATTAGCATGTTCAAGTCCCCCATTAATACTGTGGATATATAACCTCATATGCATGACCAGGACCGGATAATGCTGCACGTAGTTCTTTTTATTGTTTTAGTTGCATAATATGCCAAAAGTGTGTAATTAAATGGAGCTAGATGGTCTAGTGGTTACGAAATACAGCAATACAGCAATAAAAGAGAAGGTAGCGTAACTAAGTAATGTCTTTATTTGTAACCCAGTAGTTGAAAGTAATGTACAATATGCAGTTAAAATGTAGATATATAAATATCAATAATATCAAATGGTATATATCTACATTTTAACTGTATATTGTACTGTATACTTACTTACGCTACCTTCTCTTTTATTGCTGAATTGTTGTATTTCGTAACCACTAGACCATCTAGATAAATAGATATGGGAAGTGCAGCCCTCTAAGGAAAGTTCTTGCCGCTATCGAGGGTTGATTGATGAGGTGAGAGAGAGAGGAGTCCACCCATGTTACAAATTTACCCCATGGGTGGGATCTTTTACTTGCCTCAGCATAAACACTAAGTACAAGGGACCACCAATTTAACGTCTCATCCGAACGACATCCAGCTGGGATGTTGCTCATACAGGGTGCACGGGCCTGGGTCCTTCAGAGGTGCAGGCGAGCGTCTTACCAATAGACCATCCAGCTGCTTACATTAGCGTACTCCCATGGAAAACTGGCAAATGCTCTGGTGCCCACAATGACACAACCCCGATTTGCATTATAAAGCATGTGTCTCCTCTACAGTCCGTTATTGTTGTCTTTGACGTCTGTGTTAGTTTCTAGCCAATCAGAGACTACCTTCTTATCATTGTATTCAATGATTCAAGTGTCCTGTTAACGCCTGTATTCCAGTCCTCTTTAAGAACTAAATTTACATCAGTGCCTTGGTGTCTATGTTAAAGCAAGTAAAAGGTCCCACCCCAGATAGCATGTCACATCGGTTAGACATCAGTCCAATGTAAAATGTTATCCGGGACCAAGGTACCATGGATTTACAAGTCAGTAACATCGAGTGGACTTATCATCTCATCATTACATCTGCTCTGACAGCTGGTCATATGAGCCAGCTAAGCTCTCGGCTAGTGACACGAGACAGTCTAATAATGAAGAAATAGAAGCTAATCGAGTAAAATCAGTTGTAATCAAACAAACCTATTCAGCTTATAAACATTTAGGCCAACGAAAAGTGTAAACTGTTTATAATGTATTTATCTAATTCATTTAATTAGGTTTGCCTCTATGACATATGGTTTAACCAGCGTATTTCATAACTTAATGTATTCCATCCTTTTCCAAACAAATATGCATTATTTATAGACAATAAAATACGAATGCTGACCAATCCTAACAGTAAGGATTTTGGGATGGTCCTAGCTGCATATTTTGAGCTGAAAAGCAAAGAAAGCTACTTGACTATCAAGTAACAGTTTGGAAAGATGAGGACGTTTGAAACCATCCATGCCATGGGCAGTAAATACGTCGAACCACACTGGCTAGCAAAGGACTCTGCCAATGCAAACTCAATGATTTCATAGATAAAAATGTTTCAATATTTAACTCAATGGTCTGAAACTTAGTCAGCTACCAGGGGAATGCACACAATGCCACACATATTTAAAAACTTTTACCCATTGGGTGGAGTAATTTACTGGTATCAGCACAGACACAGAGTACAAGGTACCTCCAATTTAATATCTTATGCTATTGACACGCAGCTGGGATGTAGCTCATGAAGAGTGCCTGGGCTGGAAATCGTATACTCAGGACAGTGAGCTGGCCACCCATCTGCTGTTCTTAAACATTATTTAAGAAGCAGATATTTTATTTACTAAACCTTCCAGCAAATCAAAGGACAATGACTCCTGGTGACAAAATACAATACTGTCTCCTTCACACAAAACCCTTTAAGCCTACCAATGGTTTGTGTCGTAGATGATATTACAGATGCTGCAATAATTGTGTAGTAATTGCACAAAAAGGTTCCATACTGGAAATAGTTGTAAGATCTAGTTACCGTGTACCTTTGTTAGGAATAATATCTGTGCTAAAACTAATCATCTGTACATTTATCTTCCGATCTTTGGCATGCATATACTGTACGAGCCTGTCAAGAACAGTGGTAGTGCAAGTAAGAGTTCCTAGCGTTTTCTTACTTGTAAGGGGATGGTTGCTCCCAAGGCCACTGAGAAAGGCTGGTAGCTCCCAAGGCCATTGAGAAAGGCTGGTACTTGAACAGGTCTACGGCTGGTTCAATTTTATTCGATGTAATGGTATAACAGGACACCTCCTACATGTTTGATATTCATGTACAGGGATGTTTGACCCAACTGTTGTCATTGCATCAATTTAAATGACGCCACATATTGATAACGAATTTTTTTCTTTTCTTGTTCCAGCTGATGCTGCTCCTGCAAACCGCTCACCGACTCCTATCTACCATTGCTATCTATATCGAACAGGCTCGAAAAGACGAAAGCCGCAGACTCGGCGATCCGAAACACTCTCTTGAGCATGAGATCAAACTGATCGAAGAAATGGGCATCTACAACTTGTTGTGCAAGATGCAGTCCACATTGTACACACATGGTGCTGAAGTTTCGGAAGACTTGCCTCGAAACATCATGCATTCCGAGTGTAGAACACTTCGCGAGATGGCCAAGACAGACAACCGCAATTACATGGTTTTCTTGTCGCTCGAACGAGTTCTGGATGCCCTCTTAACCCAGCTCGAAAGATTTGACCAAACTAAGCTGTGAATCGTGAACTGAAAACGCCATTTCTTGGGTTGGTTGCTGCGAGTCGCCGAAGTTGGGACAGTTCCTTGATTCTGTCTTGGTGGGGGGATCTTCATGGTGAATTTGAGATGTTGGATTAGCAATCAAAAAGATGATAACATTGAGAGGAGAAGTTGGACTAGTTATTTATCCATTGAGTGATATACATATATATATTTGTGTGTAATGTGTTGCTTAATTCATTGTAAAACAGATGGTCGTATGATATTACTCATTCATCATATTCAGTACTCGGCAAACTGTTGTCGGTTTTAATTTTTATTCCCTCGGTATTCGTAAAATGATGGTCATATTAATGGTAGTGCGTTGGTGATTGTGTCTGTATTTAATGTATTTTTCAGATGTCTGCTGGTTCAGTCTGCATTTGTAATTGTCTGCTGTATGTGAATTATGTATCAATTACATGAACATGAATAAATTACATGGCAAACTCACTTTGGTATTTGTAATGTGAAGTGGAGCAATATGCAGTGCAGCAAACAGCCACAGAAAATGATTTCCTGTCTGCGATATGCCAATGATTTTTTAATTGCTACTTAGAAAGATAGTTTTTTATCTTGCGCAAGTTCTAAGCATTTGATAAGTTTGAAAAGTATGCTTACTAGAAAATAACGTTCCCTTTGAGCGAAAAAATAATATGATACATTGGTAATCGTTAAAAAAACAAAACTGCGAAAAGTTTTGAAAATAATTTAATGCTTCGCATGTGCAAAAAATTACAAGCAATGAAATTAGTGATCTAACAGCTGGAATACAGGGTAATGCCAAAAAACTTGCACCAGGCATCTTCTCACTGAATAGCCCTAGGTTACTCAAACACTTATGACATCTTTTTAAGTTGTGGCATATTTAGTCAGGGGCATAAGCAATTGGTTGCTGTGATATATTTGTGTCAGACAATATCAGTATCTGAATTATATATCACGGAAGTCAGATTTCTGTCAGCTTGCATGTCGTCTCTAGTTGCAGAAAAGTTTACAAATAAGATATTTCTTATTTACTACACCTCTGAAGCCACATAAAATATAATATTTGCACAGAATATATATATTACGGTATTAGATAATAAGAAATTTGGTTCCAGTTTTGATCCAGCATAGTCATAAAATTCAAATGGAGAAATATAATAGCATTCCAGAAGGAATATGAAGCTCCAATCTCCAACTGATCTGGAATATATCACATGATATCCTTTTAATTTGACAGAAAAGACAAAAAAAATTTACCAGAACCAAAAAATGGCACTGTCCACTTCAAAAGTGTCAATGCTCTCCCTTCTTATTAAACATGAATATATTGGCCCTATTTGTGGAGGCAAAGGCCAAGACGTGTCTGTAACACATCTGTATGATCAGTGGCATAATCTAATGCGTGTATTGCAAAGGCCGAGGTGAAAATGACCTGAAGGTGTGATAAGTGTGCATGTGCTATATTTAGATCCATATTGTCTATCATTCTTGAAGCAACAAGAAAATATATTCATAACTATTAATAAAAGAAGTAGCAGTAGCTGCTGGTGCAAGTTTTTTGGCCACACCCTGTAAGTAGAGACAATGTTGAAATATAAGTTATACTAGGAAATGCTGGAAAAAACAAATCAATTCAGTAAAGAGGATAATATTGGATTCCTGAGAAAGCAGTGAAAACTAGCCCTGTATTGCACACCAGCAATAACTAAAAATTAGGACATGGAATGCCAGCTCAGTTGTTTTCATCATTGAATTGTGGGCATTGGCCTATTTCATTTCCTGTTATCCAATTCTCTTGTAAGATGGTCACCACACTGTCCAGCTTGCCATTCTGCTAGGAATGGCATCACTACTGTCATAAGGCTATAATAATACATGCTCCCCTACAAGATGCTCACTCATTCATTAATGCTCCCCTAATCATTTATTATTACACAAAGGTATAATAATCCTAGGAAATTTCCATAGGCCAAGTATGTAACCTGCACTGGGCCCTCCTCTTGTAGAGAGGGAGGCACAGAGAGAGACAGAACATCTGTAGGACAGCAGCATTATTCTTGAGTGAAGGCTGATCTAACATGGAACATTTCACTATGTAATTATTTGGAGTGGGGAACACACAGTTTGATATGACAATGCAATAAACCATTCAACTTTACTTTGGACTCCATCTTCCTTTAACTTTAACTGGATTGTACTAAGGCAGACCCTGGACCCTCACTACTAAGCCAAATAACCACTTCACTAAACAATAGAAGCTTTAGTGCAACACTGCGATATTGGGAATATGGGAATGGATTTGTTTCGAATGTAGGTCAGGTCACTGAAATAGTTCTAATTAGTCAGGTTTTAGTTGTACTATTTTGCGCTGTTGTCAGTTATCTGTGGGGTTATCTTTGGAATAGTAACTAAACAAAACAGTGTCATGGTTCAACAGGCAAGCTGTCAATCAGAGAGGCAACTGTGTGATTGGCAAATTGGGTGTATTCATATATTAGGTGACACAGTAATGTGCCAGTCTGGCGTAGTCTTACCCGAGAGGCCACTCCTGGCATTGTGGCCGAACGGTTAGATTATGGGTTGCCACTGCACGTTAAAATACAGTCAAATTAGACAACTTAGCCAAGATTCTTAAAATGGCGGCTGAATGCAATTGTTCAGTGAAATCAGCATTCCTTGGAAAAGTTTTATGGTGGGATCCATAATATATGTCCACTTGTTTTTCAGTGATATTTGATTGAAGCTGCACAAAAATGGGTAGAAATGTTACTAATAATTCAAATCCCAACTTTCTAACTCATAAAAACCTCTCTGCACCAATGAACTTCAAGTTTACTGTGAGGGAATGGTGTAGAAATGATGACCAAATCTATTTGATGTTCGGCATGTTTATTCACTCACTAAGAGTTATAGTAAGAGTAAGTGTAAGAGTAAGAGGTGAATCTACAATTAAATAAAACATGATCATCATTTAGTAATATCCACATTATAAATTTACCTATATGAGACTAAATATATAAATTCAAATATATGCAAAGATAAATATATTTCACTCACAAAATACAATGCCTCTTTTGTCCACACATTTCCTCAATCAATAATCATATATATCTTCAATGTAGTCCTATATTTAATTGCTGGCAAAATCACATGTTAACTGCTCTAAATAATGAGCCAACTGATTTCCTGGTCTATACAAATTTGTAACAGTTATAATCTAGGTGTCATAAACCTTCATAAAGTGTGTGTCAATAGGCCTAAAACAGAACAACACCAGAACCTGTCATAAACTTGCAGTGTGTCTGTAACACTCCACCACCTTGGATCCTATTGGATCAAAAAATATAAATATTATACAATTGCAGTTTAAATTTATACCTACATATCAATGTCACAAAGAAAAGTTCAATTTACAATACTTAAAATTTAATGTAAAATTTCTAATTCACAATTTAAAAAACTTCAAATCGATATAGTAGCAAACAGCAAATCAAATATAAATATACAAAATTAAAACACAAGCTACACAGTTTCAAGTTTGACAATTTTACTAATTGGACGAACCAAATGTGTGGACTTGGTTTTCACCTGAACTGATCTAACAAGGCCATCAGAACTTGGGTCAGCTCTGGTCATCCTACCTAAAGGCCACAAACCTCTTGGGGTATTTTCATCTAATATGAGTACAACATCACCCACCATGAGATTCTCTTTAACATTGGTCCACTTATTTCTTTTTTGCAAATCAATTTCAACAGAATAATTTTGGGCATGTTTTACAATAAGATCAGATGCCGCTTCAAGTTCATGGACAGTCACTGCACCACTAATTTTGCATTGACCCTTTGACTTAAGAAAAGCTTTCAACCTAAGCCACCAAGCTGTGGCTCGTTTGAGCTTCAACCTACTAGAATAATGGCTAAACAATTTATCTAAAGGATGACACTCAATATTGACAGCAAAAGATTCAGCAACTAAGCCCTTTGATTTTCGAATCTCAAGATCATCATGTGACAATCCTTCAGAGACCTGTGGAAACTAAAAGCAGGACCCTGTGACCAAACTGATTTTACCAGATCGACAGGATTCAAACCCCTACTAATGATATCTGCTGGATTTATTGCACCAGGGATATGATGCCACTGACTAGGTTCAGTTAAAGATCGAATTTCACTCACACGATTGGCCACAAAAACTTGGAAGCGACTGCAATCATTAGCAATGTATTTGAGGACAATCTCACTGTCCACCCAGAAATGAGATTCATTTAGATCTAATCGTAATTCACTTTTCAGAGTAGCGTCCATGCGTGCAGCAAGGAGAGCACCTTGAAGTTCGAGTCTAGGGATTGTCAATGTCTTGATGGGAGCTACTTGACTCTTACTGCAAAGCAAAGATACATTAATTTCACCTTTTTCATTTATACTTCTGAGATAACTACAGCACCCATACGCAACAGAGCTAGCATCACTGAACTGATGAAGTTCTAATGCTCCTCCGTCAAATTCATGTGGTTTTACACACCTTGGAATCTTGATCAAAAACAACTGAGACAGAGACCTTAACCATGTATTCCATTTTCTAACAAGGTCTGATGGTAAGGACTCATCCCATACAACCTTCAGTCTAGTTGCCTCCTGAAATAAGATTTTACCCTGAATCAACACCAGGCCAATGAGACCTAAGGGGTCAAATAATGTAGACACAAGACTTAGCATGGTTCTCCTGTTCAATTCATTTGTCATTTTCATGAGAGCAACTTCAAAGAACAACTGATCTCTGCAAATATCCCATTTAATACCGAGAGCCTTGCTGTGACAACTTGCTTGCAAATCTTTGACTTCAACTGCACAATCATCAGAAGGAATATAACTCAATACATCTTCACTATTGGAAACAAATTGGTGAGCCTAAACCCACCAGCTTGCAACTGTGTTTTGACACCACTAACAGCCTTAATAGCATCATCAACTTCCTCAAATGAAACTAGACAGTCATCGACGTAAAATGCATTTTCTATGATGTCTCTAACCTGACTTGTACAGCCCTCAAAATCATAAGCTGTTCCACGCAAAGCATAAGTTGCTGCAGACGCACACCATACTCCCCCAAAAACATGAGATGTCATACGAAATTGCTCGATGGAATCACTTTGATCAAACCATAAAAAACGCAAAATATCCCTTTGATCAGGAGGAACCTTAACCTGGTGGTACATTGCCTGTACATCAGCTATCACTGCAATTTCATGATTTCTGAAACGCAAGAGGACATTTAGTAACTTGTTATTGAGATCAGGACCTTTGTGACATTTATGATTTAAGGATTGACCCTGGAACCTGGAAGCACAATCAAAAACAACCCGCAGTTTGTCTGGCTTCTTGTCAGAAAAAACTGCTTGGTGAGGCAGATACCAGATGTTATCACTACCAACCAATTCATCAAGGGGAATATTTTCAGCATATCCTTCGCTTAACAACTCGACTATCTCACTGTCATATCTTTCAAATAATCCGCGCTTCCTCAAACTGACAATATTAGACTCTAATCTTCACAAAGCAACTGAATAATTATTTGGAACATGAACAGATTCCTTCCATGGGATTGGAAGTTGATAGTGTCCATTTTGAAAGCTACACTTGGCATCCCACAATGCAATTGTTTGCTTATCCTCTATGGACCAAGCCAATTCATCTCTATTCACCCCCTCTTCCTCAATTTGCCAGAATCTCTCAACACTTTCATCTAAAGAAGTAGTGACAAAATGTGAAATAGCACTTTTATTAACAGTACCTGACCTTGTTGAACCATTAATACACCAACCAAACAATGTTCGCACAGCAAAAGGTTCAGATTTGTCACCTGATCGAGTCTCTAAAGGAACCAAAACCACTGCATTGTCCTGGCCAATGAGCAAGTCAACCTGAGAGCAAGAATCTGGAAACACAAGATTTTGTAAATGTGAATAACATTTAACATCAACCTTTGGAACATTGATTGGAATCTGATCAATGACATAGACATTTGACATCTCAAGAAATTCACTACCATCAAGTGATTCTAATTTTAAGCTATCTACTTCAGTTGTCTTGTGTTCTTCATGTCTACTAAGTGTGCTTAGGGAATATTTACGCCTGGTGCCTTTTACACCAAGGAAATCCACCAACCTTCGTGAACAAAAACTAGTTGTAGACCCAGTATCAAGAAGTGCAGAAACTTCTATCTTTTGATTGACCTTTACAGACACAATTGGAACACAAACATCTACTGAAACATCAGCTAGAGCACAATTAGCATGGGAGCTACTATTCACAGAAACGCCACCGTTTGCCCTTGAAAAACTACATTGTACACTACCAACTTGATCTCTTGATGTTAGATTAACATGAATAAACTTGGTGTGTTTAAGACCACAACCAGGAATGCTACACACAGCTGGTCTCCTGCAGTTGTCTGCAGTATGATAGGGAATTAAACAATTCTCGCACAGTTTATGCTCACTAACCAAACTTAGTCTTTCAGGGAGCTTCATGTCCTTGAATACATTACAAAACAGCAGGCGATGGTCGCCCTTGCAAGCAATACACACACGCTTCCTATTTTTTTGAACATTTTGACTAACACCTGAGGTGAAAGAGCTTGCTACCTTGAAATCCTTCAACTTACTAGATTTGTCATATGTGGTAATTTTCCCATGAATTTGACCATATACAGGATCATTTTCCTCATCAGCCTCTTTGTTTATAAATTCAACTAATTTTTCAAATGAAGGATATACATCATCAGTCCTTTTCAATTCAAGGGCTTGCCTCTTCCACCTCTGACGCAAATAAGGTTGTAGCCTGCGAACAACTTCAACAATACCGGTTTGGCTATCAACTTCAGGCAACCTATTCATTCGTTTTAAAGTCATTAAACAGTTTGAAAGTTCATCTGCAAGACATTGCAGATCTTCAGGGCCACGAATAGACCTACCATTTCTGATCTCTGAAATAATCTTTTCAGTTACAATGTGATCATTACCGAATCTCTTTAACAGAATGGACATAGCCTGTTTATAGCCCTCTTCTCCTCCAATAAGAGTTATGGATAGCCTCTTTGGCCTTGCCCCTTGTATATTGAAGCAATCTCATCAGTTTAGAGTTATTGTCTTGTAGCACCTTATCAACAGTTTCATTAAAAATTGACATGAAAGAATGATATTTCATAACATCACCATCAAATGGCTCTAAATCAACTTTAGGCAAATTAATAAATGTTGCAAAGTCAGAAGTAGATGGATGAGCACCAGCTACCACAGGAATGTCAGATTTAACTTCAGGCTTAGCTTCACCCAACCTGCTGTGTATTCTTAGCCAGTCTTTTGAAGACTTTAATGAATTTACATATTCCTTCTCTACTTCAAAAAAGTACCTGTCGCTTTCCTCTACTTCATCCTGATCTTCTAGCAGAGAATGATATTTTTCATGGGAATTCTCGAAGTTGTCAAATGTCTGTTTCATTTTCGTAATTTGTTCTTTAATAGCAGCCTCATCTTCTTCAGCAATCTTCCTGTCAAGTGCGTTTCGGGCCCTGGATACTGCAGCCTTCCTTTGTCGTCTTACCAGCTTGTCCTGTTCTATGTCAGCCATGTTGTCGCTGTGTATTTTATTCACTGTGAGGGAATGGTGTAGAAATGATGACCAAATCTATATGATGTTCGGCATGTTTATTCACTCACTAAGAGTAAGAGTAAGAGTAAGAGTAAGTGTAAGAGTAAGTGTAAGAGTAAGAGGTGAATCTACAATTAAATAAAACATGATCATCATTTAGTAATATCCACATTATAAATTTACCTATATGAGACTAAATATATAAATCCAAATATATGCAAAGATAAATATATTTCACTCACAAAATACAATGCCTCTTTTGTCCACACATTTCCTCAATCAATAATTATATCATCAATGTAGTCCTATATTTAATTGTTGGCAAAATCACATGTTAACTGCTCTAAATAATGAGCCAACTGATTTCCTGGTCTATACAAATTTGTAACAGTTATAACCTAGGTGTCATAAACCTTCATAAAATGTGTGTCAATAGGCCTAAAACAGAACAACACCAGAACCTGTCATAAACTTGCAGTGTGTCTGTAACATATATATATCTTTCCAATGATAATTTTTTGCCTTCATGTCAGCATTATAGCTATTTGTTCTGGTCACAGGGTAGCAACCGAATGTACCATAGAGAATACAGCTAACTTCAACTTATTAGTTTCACAAGCAGAAGTCTTTTGACCAGTTAAAAAAGTTGGGATTCAACTTGATGTTAACATTTCGGTCCAAATTATGCTACTTCCAAGCCCATTTTGAACAAATATGACCAACAAGTGAATTACCAGATATGGAAGTCTTTTTAGTCGTCATTTTGTGTATGCTCGAAAATTAGGTAAAAACATATAATTATAATGGCCTTGAAAGCTGATAATTATTTTAACTGTGAACTCAATTATGACACGTATTAACCTATATTATTTCATGATGTGAAATTGGCCTTCATTATTATTATTATTATTTATTAAATTTCTATAGCGATACTATTTACAAAGGTAATTCAAGTGCGCTGTACAGTGTACAATGTTATTTAAATTGATTGAAAAAGAAATGACTTTAATTTGCTTTTAAAAGTTGAGTAATATTGTCTATATTTTGGATGCTTCCTGGCAAAGAGTTCCACACAGAGCACCATATACACTGAATGACCTTTGTGCAAAGGTCGAATGTCTTGTAAATGGGACAGTGAGGATGATATTGTCACTATTGGACGATCTTGTATTCCGAGCAAATGATCGAATCTGTATTAAGCCTCTTTTGGTGGTCTCCAGTGCTCACAAGTATTTTTCTTTGTTTTGTGCACCTAAAGATCAGTTCTGATTCATGTACATTAGCAGAGCTTTGTGAATGTCGAATATATGTTTGTCACTACATCATCTCATACATTTTGTGTGATATCGTAGCGGATATATCGATGTAACATCTGACATAGATAATAAGAGTATGGAATGAAGCTTAACAAGATAATTCTACGCCCTGTTTTAGTTCTAAAGAGAGTTTGATCCAGAAAGATCCTATCTTAAAGGCATGTTTGTATTGCTCCAAACGTAGATTCAGCATTACTGATGTAGATATCATATGAACATCAAATACATGAAGCTATGCTGCCGAAAGATCAAAAGATATCAAATTAAATTTAAGCTACAAAATATTCCATTTCATTTGCCAATGTGGACTGTAGATGATACGTTTGTGCATTTTTCTGTAATTTTAGTGGTATGCCTTTAATGGTTTCATTCTTTTAATCTGAATAAATTTTCTATTTTACACTTTTATTTGCCGTTCGTAAAAAATAATAATAATATTACTATTTTTTTAATCTTGGTTTTATGCCTTATCATTAGAAGATAGAAATATATTATCTTATCTTAACAAAGATCTTTTACCATTACCATATTGATTATAAAATACATTTTACTGCACTTTTGTGTATTAAATTATTATTGTATTACTATATTATTGTAATAAACTTATGTAAAAAAAGCTGATAGGCAATTAAAGATACTTATGATATTCAAATGTATACTTAGATTTAAAAAAAAGGAAATAGCTTTTTACCTTTTTTATAATCAAATAATAACTTTTGTCCAATAGCATGGAATTTCTGTAGCAAATCATCAAGCAGAAATTCTTAAAAATTCAAGAACGAGCGCTAAGATTTGTGTTCCGTAGTTATAAAAGTATTTATTCAGAGCTCTTATAAAAATTGGTATAAGACTCTACATGTTAACCGATTAAAGACTATAGTCTCATCATGTATGTCCGTGAGTGGTCAAGCGCAACCAGGAGTGATCTATGAATTAGCGCGAGTATATGCGAGTGAATCACGTATGGCCAAGGATGAACAGGAGTGAAAAGATATTTTCATATGTGGTCGTCCATAGCTCTTATTCGTGATAGTGTGAACACCCCTTTCCTGTAAAGGAAAGAAATAGGAATCTAAAGGGGGGTTCTCACATAGCTGGTTTTCCCGGTGAAACCGTATTGCTCTCATAGAATGATGTAATATTGCGCATAATTGCGCATCCATACTGCAACCGTGTATATCGGGAGGTTGTCGTAGAAGACTGTGAACACACTTACTCGATTCTTCGCAGTCGTCCCCGAACCGAGAACAACCGCCGGTGATTGTTTATAGTTAGCAACCGTAGTGAAGCCGTAATTGCGGTAGATGCACTCGTGGCATATGCCAAGTCACACGTGAGTTACTCGTAGAAGCCGGCGGGTTAACGGTCGCACACCTGGGTGTCAAGAACCTGGCGGGAGAGGTACGTGTGCAACGATTAAACCGTCGGCTTCTACGTGTGCACTCACGTGTACCACAGATAAGTCACCGGTTTCTATGTATAGAAAAATCAATACCTACGGACGCTACTTGTGACTCACGTGTGCCACGAGTAAGTCACCAGCTGCTATGTTATCAATGAGTGTAGGACGGTTGCAGGATGGTTGCAGGACGGTTGCAGGATGGTTGCAGGACGGTTGCAGGGCCGGTTGGCTCATCACATGACCTCGGCCAGCAGTATATAATCATTCGCAGTGAGGAAAACTTCATTCACACCTCTGCCTTTCATAGAAACCGATCAACCTCGTTGCTGGTTTTGTTTGCTGTTTGAACTTAACCTTTTCACCATGGGACCCAAGAGGAGACGCAATCTTGGAAAGAAAAAAGTCACAGAAGAAGAGCCTTCTTCGCTTGCTTCTGGGGAATAATTGTTTGAGTCTGAAGAATCCAGTGTTCCTGCAGCTCCTGTTAGTCCTGCCAGTTCTACTTATTATGCTCCTGCCACATCTCCTGCCAGGTCTCCTGCCAAGTCTCCTGCCAAGTCTTCTGCCAAGTATCCTGCCAAGTATCCTGCCAAGTCTTCTGCCAAATCTTCTGCCAAGTCTTCTGCCAAGTCTGCATATACAAACGTTATGATAAAATCATCCCATAACATTGGTAAAACATTTTTGTCTGACATTACAGATTTACATTGAAACTAAATTTATAAACATTATGAAAACGTCACAACTTTACGTAGAACCTTGATGCTGAGAACACATTTTTAGGGTTATGTTACCATAGCATCAATCCTTAACATTATAAAAACAGATTAAAACAATGCCAATATTGATGCTTTTTTACAGCATAATTGTGATTTCTTATACATGTTATAAAGATGTTATAAAAAAACATCATTCCATAACATTGGGAATGCGTTTTTGACTAACATTACAGATTTATTTTACAAGAATGTTACCTAATAATGGTGCCATACTGTTAACAAATAGCATCTTTAATACATAACACCTGTAACTGCTGAATAATACATTGCGTTAACATCATTTTGAAAGCTTCTTAAAACATCAATATTGTAATGTTTGCAAACTGTTTACCGATAATATTATAAAACTGTTATTAATTAATTTGATGAATTTTTTTTTTTTTAAATATGTTTATTCACACACATGCATATACAATTCATGGTGTATAGTACAAAAAAAGAAATATTGGTAATCAAAATATATTGTAAATGTTATAAAACTTTAAAAACATAACAGATAAAAACAAAAGTGAATAAAAAAATAAAGTGAATAAATAAAAAATGCTGCGCTTTATGCTGTACATATAAAGTGCAATATGACTTTTAGGTCATCTCTAGTGAACCCGTCCACTGTGGCTGCATTTGTGCGAACAATATTTAACAATTTATTAATCTGACCAACTACTGGCTCTACATCAGCATATCTTTTATATAAGCACCTTTTGGTCTGACAAATACTGTCATTTAACAGTTGCTCAGTACTGCATCCAATACCTTTTGAAATCATTGTCAAATTTGAATAAATTATACTGTTTACATCTAACAGTGCTTTTTTCATAAATAAATTTAACTTTAACATTTGCAGATTTTAACATAGTTTGTACCATTTTAATAAATCTACAGTAAATTTGCTCTAAGGCACTTAGTCTCCCAACTAACCCAGGAAGCAAATTACGATGGGTTGTTGACATGAACACAAAACATCAAAATAATAATGTTTTAAAAACTTTACTTAAAAAACATTAGGCCACTACCTTCCTCTAACATGTTATAAAAACGTTATGTTGTAGCTGCGTTAAGTCCCTCATATTTTCAGCTAGCGATTATAATTTTTTATGAAAGTTTTTCCAAGGTGAATTTCAGCAAATTCGGAGAATACTTGATGAAAATCTAGTGCAACAAAGAAAATATTCACAATTCTCATACAGTTAATAACATTACATAACAGTTGTAGAGTAGCTTGAACATTTTCAAAATATGGTGAATTATCACCTCAAAACATTTGTGATGATTGCATGTACAACTTTTGTCCATATCTGCCTGCAAACTCCAGAGGAAATGAATACTTTTGCAACCCATAGAGTGTTAAATGTTGTATGATTTTGTGATGGTATAAAATATATTTTTCTGGTAGAAAACATACAACATCAAAAGTAACTTTGCTCGTTTGACCAGGCAATTGTCCCATTTCTGTCCTTGCACTGTTTTTGAAAAACAATAACAAAGTTACTAGCTTTAACATTGTCCAGCATCACTGTTCTTTCGGGTTCTATGGCGTTACTACTACAAATAAACTTGCAATTTAAATTTAAAGCATCTTACCCATCATGGGGCAATTACCCAAAGACAACCATACAAGTATTAAAATTATGGTAACGACCTGTAGAGTTTACAAACCAAATATGGTGAAGACCTGTAGTTCCAAATGGAATTTATAGCATTATACATGTACCACATCATGGCATTATTACCGCAAGGCAACCATAAAAGTGTTACAATATAATGGTCACACACTGTAAAGTATACAAACCAAATACCATGAAGATCCGATTACACAAACATAAGTTATAGCATTTTACCCCATCATGGGGAAATTCACCCCATGGCCACCATAAAAGTGTCATAACAAGATGCTAACACCCTGCGGAACATAGAAACTAAATTTGGTTAAGATCCGATCACCTAAACAGAAGTTATAGCATTTTACTCCATCGTGGGTAATTACCCCATAGATAGTCAGATAGACATAGAAAGTGCAGCCCTCTAAGGAAACCATAGAAGTGTTATACAGTATCTAACAGAAGTGAGTACACCCCAGTACAAACCTGCTCTTACACTGGCATTTAAAACACTGATATCTCAGGGCATGTTAAACTGACCAGAGTGAAGCTTTCAGGGATTGATGTTGCTTCCATTTGAAGGGTACAAACCACTGACAGACAGTCAACACAGGTAGCTCAATGAGAAAAATAGTCAAAACATGGTAGAGGTGGGAAATGGATAATTTTCCATCGAATGCATGGCTATATTTTGAATTGGATTTCATCATCCAAGCATTCAGCAAGTATAAAGCCAGTAATGTAAACATTGTGAAATTACTAGCTGTATTACGTTTTTTTACATGTGCACAATGCCACTGCACATGATATTATAATTTCTTACAAATATCTTACTTCTTATGAAGGTAACCCTGCAGGAACTCTGTATTAACAGCAATCCATTCTGTTCAGAGTAAAGGCAAGTGAGCACAACTATCCTGTTCCTGCCATTTAAGTGTTCTGTTTCAAAGATTCTACACACTAAGGAGTATTCAGTTCACTAGAATTATCAACACACTAGCATGTTCCCCTAACTAATCTACAACTAAGATTATCATTTATGTGTCCAAAATATAGTCATATATGGGCTATGGCAATGGGATATATCTGAAATTCAGCAACAATGATTTCATACAAAATGAACCTTTAAGGTTTGTATTTACTTGTATTTAAAAAAAACAAAGTCTAAATACAAATAAACACAAATCTTAAAGGTTTATTTTGTATGGTCACCGTTTACATTTAATATATATAGGCAACTATATATCATCAATTGCCATATTCCCTTCAACAGTTGCTGAATTGTTGGGTTACTGATTTGCATTAAATCTATGGCATTTAAATTAGTATCTATAACCGAACACTTTATAGGTGTATATGAAGAAAACAATTATAAGTATTGGAGTCAAGTGAATATAATATAGATCATTATGCAACTTATTATTATGAAATTGCTAATTATAAACAAAAACTATTGAATGGGTTGAGCATGGCAATTCTATGATCAAATATTTAATAATTGTATGCACATGAATTGTACAACATTTACGGCTGTCATTGCTAAGTATGGGATGCTAAGGAATATGAAGGAAGCAACACAATTTTTAGCATTTTTTCCAGATTTTCCATTATTATGAAAAACAAAAGAAGGATGTACTATAATCTTGATATATCATTGACAAAATGTTACTGCTGTAAGGATAATAGAGTCATTGATTTGGGGGTTTGAAAGAGTACCAAATTTTAATATTTTTCTCATTAATGGTCATGAAACCCCAAAAAGGTATCTCTACATTATTCTAGACATATTCTTTATTAAGTTGTGTATGCATGTAGGTGCTGTAGTGTGTGAGTCCTGCTCTTTATGTTTTTAAATTTTTCTCTAAATATTTTAAAACACAGCTGAGATATGTCAATGTGACTATCAAAATGCACAGCTAAGCTATAAGGGGGAAAATAAAATATAAAATGTTCTTAGGGTAAGTGCACTAATGCTAGAGTTCTGCTCAGGCATTATTATGTAATCAGCATGAAATGAATATCAAAATAAAGTTTGAAAAGTGACAATACTTTAATTTAGATAATTATGTTATTGATAAAATTTCATTCATGTGAGGTGAATAGTGTCTTTTGTATGGAGGTTTGATAAAGTAGAAATTTTCCCTATTTTGCCCTAATTTTGAAAATTCTATTGTATTTATGGCCATGAGAGGCCTAAAAGGCACCAATACACTATTTTAGACATATTATGACAAAGTTTTAAGCATGTAGGTGCAGTAGCGTCAGAGTTCTGCTCCTGAAACGAAAATTATAATTTTTTTCAATTTTTTCCAAATTTTGTAAAACATAGCCAACATATGTCAATGTGACTATCAAAAGGCACCACTAGGCCATATAGCGTATTACTGTACAAAATTTCATAAGGGTAAGTGCATTAGTGTTAGAGTTCTGCTGCCGAAATGAAAATGTTTCGCCCGTTTGCCGTACGTAAGTATGGCAATCATTAAAGTGTTATAACATGATTCTAACACCCTATAGACTGTACAAACCAAATTCAAAGCAATTCTGATCACCCAAATAGAAGTTATAGCATTTTAGGCCATCATGGTATAATTACCCCACAACACTGTGGGTCGTCATCATAGTCATCTATAAGCCAAGTGACTAGTTAAAACAAGATGATTGGTTAAACTATGTAGCCAATAGGCTAAGTATAGACTTAAGAAATCTCTTAAAAATACAAGAGAATTGGATCCATATTATTTTGGTTGAGGCAATTTTTCTGAACACCCTGTGGAGTATACACACCATACAGAAGCAAATCAAGTCACCCAAACAGAAGTTAGGGCATTTTACCCATCATGGGGTAATAACTCCATGGCAACCATGAAATTTTAACAATGTTATAGTTACACTCTGAATAGTATACAAACCAAATTGAGTGAAGATCTGATCACCCCAGCAGAAGTTACAGCATTTTACCCCATCATGGGGTAATTACCCCATGGCAACCATGATAGTGTAATAACATGATAGTAACACCCTGTATATACAAACCAAATTCTGCCCAGATCCGATCAAGCAAATACAAGTTATACAATTTAATTACTCTCATGGGGGTAATTACCCCAAGGAATCATTACCCCATGGTAACAACAGAAATGTCAGGACCCCAAATTGGTTTCACCCAGTAGATCATATAAACAAAGTTGGGCTAAGATCTGATCGCTTCACCGATCTTGTTTTGCTGCTATCTTGACAAACTGGTCAAACTTTTGCAGTCTAATGGCTCTGGTTGTTGAATTGGAGGTCATTTTCTGGGATCAATAGTTATTTTTTTATTATCAATAGTTTATGCAGATGATCTCACATTGCTGTGTCCAACTGCAAAAGGTCTTCATGAGCAAATCAGCCTTTGTGAACAATATGCTTGTGAATATGGGATGACTTACAATCCTGTCAAGACAAAATGTGTGTTGTTTTCAAGGCAGAAAAAAGTGTCACCATGTTTGACCCCGAATGGAACTGCACTTTAGTGGTGTGACAATGTAAAGCACCTAGGTAATACCTTGACTTGGACACCAAAGATCTTTAAATCAAAAGAGGTGAACTTGCAGGAGGAACCAATACTATGTTGGAAACGTTGAATTGTCTATCAGGTGATATCCTGATGAAAGTTTTTGCTAGCAAGTATTGCCACTAAAATGGGTGTCAGACTTGGCAGTTTTAACAAACCACTGTGAAATATTACTCAACAATGTGGAATCGATGTGTTAGGAGGTTTTTGAACTTGCCCAACACAACTCATTGCAAATATCTGTCACAGTTAGCAGGGATAACATCTCCACATGATCAAATTTGTCACAGCTTCTTGAAATTGCTCCACACAATGTTTAACAGTGACAACAAGATTAAGTTTATTGCTGAAAGAGCAGTGAACGACCACAGGACTACCGTATCTGGCAATATCAATCATATTGAGACTGTCTACAAGAAACTTTTGACTGATTTTAGTAGGTTGCCTAAGTTAAAATCTTATTATTTACCTTGCAGAACAGTGCACAGTTCAGGCTGTGAGAGACATTTTGATTTACAATCCATTAGATTTGTCACCACTTGATAAATGCCACTTTTTATATTTTCTCTGTACTATTTGCAGTGTATGAAATAAATATATATATATAGCAGGGATAAATATATTTATTATTAGTTCATCACCTGGTGCTGTATATAGTTATTTATGTTTTTATTATGGCGTTTTAGAAAAATTGCATGCCTTTTATTTTATTATATTTTCTTTATTTAAATGTATATATATTATTATTTTCTTCTCTTCCTTTGCTTTGTTTTTTAATTTTTTATGACACATGTATCTGCGCTGATATTGCGTTGTCAATAAAAGAATATGTATATATATACTCAAACATTAGTTATAGCATTTTACCCCATCATAGGGTAATTACCCCCAATACAACCATAACAGTTTCAGAACCCCAACCCTAAATTATATCCCCATCATATGTTCTTCACTCACAGAAGTAACTATGCTTGAGATCTCACCAAAATATCATACCCCAAGAGTTTTTTAAGATTTTTTATTTCCATATTTTTTAAATTTCCCAATACTTCAGGCATTGACTGTGAATTAGGGTGCATTTTCTGTGTCATTTGCAGGTTGACCATGTTCCATACCAGGAGACGCTCTAAAGAAGATTGATAAACAGACTCCAACAGCCATGCATTCATTATAAAGATAGCCTACTCACTAGAAACACTGTGGAAGACTGAGATGTTCAATATAAACACTTCACTTGTTAAACATGACATGTTTGATATAAATACTTCATCCTTGTTAGACATGTTGTAGACTGAAGTGTTTGATTATGAACACTTCATCTTTGTTAAACATGCTGTAGTGTTAATTAGGTGTAACAAGCTTATAAAGGTGGTTTAGTGTTTCTTTTCATAAACACCTCAACAGGTTTATCTTAATTATCCTAAACATTTCAACACATTCATAAAGTGTAACAAAAAAGTGTTTATTTTAGTGTTGGTTTTCAAACACTTGTTTTTAGAGCGCAGAGCTCCTCCCACTTTCAAGGTCAAATTATTCGGTCAATATGAGTTATGAAAGAGTTACTACATTAGGCAAAAATAAGTAACCCATGTATATTTTTTATTGCAAACGCATTTGCATATCTTGAGCCAAATCAGAGTTAGACTCGACAAAATCCCTTTTTCATAGATTCCCCCAAGGTGGCCAAAGATACCCCAGTTTACCAGAAATCTTTTTGAGACAAGTAGAGTCGAATTTTTTTATTATGTTATTAACAATATAATGTTCTCACAGACCGTCCAAAATCAATGAAACATTACTCAAGAATAGTTTGTTGTATCGAATTGAATGTGAGTTGAATTTATTTCCTGACCTGTAGTATTTGACCTCATATGGTCAAATAACTGATAATGCAGAATAAATTCAATTGAGAAATATTTACTGTATGTGGTTGGGGTTTTTATTTTTTGCTACTCTTTGTCTTCTACAATTCATGTCACTAAAATACGTAATCTGGTGCCTAAAATTCAGCTACTAAGATGATTTTTGCAATAAATTTATATTCACTTAGAATAATGTTTACTTGAGTTTACTGATGATATTGCAAAATCGCCCTGCCCTTATCAAGTTTCAAATCAAACTCGTTTCACAAATGGTCATGTTTACTACCATTTACTACAACAGTCTTCATTTCATGATAAACACTACAAGAATATCATTCAGGAAATTGTAGCTGAAGCATTTTTACAGGTTAAAGAGTGGGCGTATGTTGAATTAATGCTTCATTTAGAGAGACCATCACTCTTGGGCTTTGAGATTTGAGAATGTTCATGTGTTGCAACAAACTAAATGAATTGATGCATACATGAAATATGTACATATGATCATGAAGGTAATATGATAAGGGTGTGGTTGAAATAAAACCATAGTAAATGTAATATGAGATAAAGATATTGTCAACAATAACTCTGTAAACACAAACATTGTGACAATTATGCAACTTATGTTGTCAAAACTAAAATGTGGACCTTGAAAGTCCTTGTAGATATGTTTAAATAATATTCCAAAATTATTGCCAGAATATTTTGAGATAGTCAAAATGGCCACCAAGATGGCCACCAAGTATGGTTTTCTCAATATTTTGGGTAATATTTCATATACAGTATTTTCCTATTTTACTATGTCTGTAATTCATTCAGGGTTAGTACGTTTAAGCCTGCAGGCAACACAATAATCACGTGTAAAATGTATTTCCTTGCTGTAACATCAATTTGAGGATGGCTCAACACTTTTGCACAGCACTGTATATCTACAGTTAAAAGGTCCATTTCGAGGTTTTGGGGGGTCAAGGAATTCATTTTAATAGTATTAAACACAAAATACCACCTTATTCAGAAATGTTTATAAATTAATTACAAACATGAATTTTCAAGTGAAAAATGGTATTACAGACCAAAGTAGCAAGTCTACATGGAGGCAATGTGAATACAACTTACCCAGGCGGTTGCCATATTTTACGCTTCAATTGGGACTTATGTGCCAACATTTACATGACAACGGCACAAATCTATTCAAAATTTATATCAATTCCTCACCATTTAGTTTATTTAAAAAGAAGAATAAACAAAACATCAGGTAAATACTTTTTTATTTAGAATATGACAGCTTTGCAAACAAACATTTAGGTTTTTCTGCTCTGTGAATAATAAGTTATATGCATGTAGCCATGCAGATGATTTTTTTATACTAACATTGCCACTCAACAGACTGCACTAGAAATTAAAAACAATTGCAGATAATCTTTAATCTTTATTGTGACATGGATAACACATAGCTAAACATTGTCAGAAACGTAGAAGTAACAAAGAGTGTGCACCTTATAACTATAATTTACATCACGATATGGACATCAATTGAAACTGTTCAGTGGTGTGCTATTTTAAGTCCTTCAGGGTAATTTGTGGAACAACACCGTGAAGTTTTCCAAGAACCTTTCTGCAGTATAACAAACCACATATAAATCAGCATATGGATCAAGAGGGCCTACAACAGAAGCTGACTCTTCAGGGTTGGTGAACAGAAAATGGCTACATCTGGCACCAAAGCTGGGCCGAGCGCCATAGTAATGAATAGGGTTGGTCAGGACAAAGGTGGATTACTTATGAAATAATGCATCACAACTAATAACTTTAACTGTTGTGACACAAGGATGTCCTAAACTATTCCCAAAAATCACAAATGAACCAAAATACTCGCTATATTTTTAGTTAATGGCCTGATTAGCAGAACGATCATTCATCATAAAGGGCCAAAGCTGTGAAACGAACTGCACAATTTTAATTTTTTTAAGCGATTATTAAAGACTCATTTTTAAACCTGTTTTAGATAAGTTTTAATGCCTATACAGGGCACTAGAATGTTTTTATTTAAGAATTAGTAGTGCTTTATAAGTTTCATTATTATTATTATAAATCAGTGTTCGACATGGAAGTGTGCTATAGTACTGAAAGTGTCAATACCCTGACATGAGATGTACCCCTTCTGACAGGATCTTTGAGAAATCCTGTTTTCACTGCTCTTGCAGGGCTTGGATGAGCTGTTGTCAGTTGTCAAAGAACATCCACATATGCCATGTGGGGTTAAGATGGGGAGAGTATACATGGCCAAATATGCCACGTGCGTTTTCCATGAGAAGGATAAATGCATGGAAAACGCATGGTTTTCGCCTAAATATAATCAGGCGAAAACCATGAGCTACTTGTACATATCAGCCAAATGTCATCACATAAAACATCCAATTAGAGGTGTCTTATATTTGGTGTCTATGCCGAGCCAATTCAAAAGAACCCACCCACGGGGTTAATGTGTAACATAGTGTGGTCATAGCTCCTGACAATATACAATACCTAATAAAATCTTATGGAAAATTATTAAAATTGTTTGTTCAGCTTTTAAACTTCACCATTTAAATTTTTTGTAATTAATTTCATACGATTTACACGGCAAAAATGCAATTCAATAAAATGTTGCCGAAAGCTTCACAGTTTTCGATGAGTGGGCGGGTGGTGGATCATATGCCCAAGAGGTATGAACTTCACTCTACTGGAATTTGACATTTCGAGATGCCCGACGAAACATGAAGGAGCTTCCGGGTGCATGACCTTCAAAGTTCAAGGTCACACAGCATGTAGATAATGTTAAGGTTAGGTATGGCAGGACAGTTCATTTTCATTTTCTTCGGGCGGACAATTTTCTATTTTCAGAAAAGGTCCCGGATTGCCCGAAGCGAGAATCCGTAACGCAGTGGTGACGATTGGGATTTCCCACACACCTGAAGTTGCCTTTGACCTTTACTTTGTCTTCCTGTTATGAATTAAATTTGCGGTAGCTTCATTGTCAGGATGGTGATGAATCATTGGCTGCTGGACAGCAGTTGCCTGAAGGTTATGGTTAGACATCTTAAAAATGTGATGAAGAGAATGTAAGTTTATTTTTACAATACTATAGGTCTCTTTTATTAGGAAGAGCCTTTTTGTAATGGCACAAATTTTGCTATGATTTAAAGTTACTGTAATGGTTAGACAGACGTGTAATGTTGCACTCAGAACTTTTATTATACACTAAGTTTAGAAAGAACTCAGCAATGCAATGTGGGAGAAATATAGAATTGCATACTCCCATAATGTGTTTTCATCAAAACTGGTATACGAGTCATATCAGCCCTGTGCCAAATGCCTGAATGTTAATCCAGGGAAAGAAACTTGACCTTGACACTGTGTTGGGGCTTCAGACAGCCATGGGAACATGTAACATCAAAAATAACGTAAATTTATGGCAAGAGTCAGCTAAGACAGACAGACAATATCTTTTATTGACCAGTCAAAAATTATAAAACTAGACAAATTTTGATTATACAATTCAAAGGTTTCTGGGTTCGACTTCTGCCCAAACATTTTTATACATTGAATAGTGGATAACACCAGATAGATAGATAGATAGATAGATAGATAGATAGATAGATAGATAGATAGACAGACAGACAGACAGACAGACAGATAGATATAGATAGAGAGATAGACAGACATACAGACAGATAGATAGATATGGAAAGTGCTCTAAGGCAAGTTCTTACCACTAGCGAGGGGTTGATTGATGAGGTGAGAGAGAAAGAGGAGGAGTGTACATATGTTACACATTTATCCCATGTGGAGATCCTTTGCTTGCCTCAGCATAGACACTGAGTACAAGTCTGTTGCAAAAGATACTAAATCTTATATGTTAAACTTCCACCTTAAGATGCCATTTTTGCGTTTGTTGTATTGTGTTTTAGTACTAGTATGTAGCTTAGGCAGCCTAAATGACCAGCTATCAGAGGCAGAGTAATGATGAGATGATAAGCCTTGGAGTGTGTACATTTAGGCCTACTTGTTTTACTTGCCCTAGGATAGACACTGACTACAATGTACATACAATTCAACATGTCATATGATTAACACCAAGCCGAGATGTAGCTCAAAATGAGTGGACCAGGATTCGACGTGGTTCCCGTGGCAGCCATGTTGACAGGAATTTTGCCTCATTGACAACATGGTTGCCCTGTGAAAAGGTGTCCTACTCCATCTACGTTGAACATTATCTGACATATATGTTAACACCTGTATCTAGCCTTGAAATAGGTAATGGCGCATGTACCGTATAGTCTTGATCACAAAACGAGGCCTGCCATTTTTAGAGGGAGGACTTCCCAGATAGCATTCCAAATCGGGCCAGCGTCGTTTCTATATAGGCTACCGTCGGGTTTTGACATTGAATGATATCTGGGTCTTCCCCTGGCATCTACAATCTGTAAACGAAACCGTTGCTTAGTTTGAGATGTGAAATGTTTCACTTTAACCTTCATTTTAGACCCGGATTGCAACCAAGACACAATACATGCGCACATTTTGCTATTTTAACGCTGTATGGTAGATAATGAGCGGTTCAAATGTGGATTATATGGTCGGTGAAACTTGTTAAGTAGTCAGCCGATAGTTGTAATTTCTAAGAATTTCAATTTCAAATTTCAAAAGGAAACAGGTGTAGCTTTTCTTGTAGCACAGTTGGATAATGCATTTCCTTCTTATGAATGATATAGGCAAAGTCTGATATGAGAAATACATGTATAGGCACAAAAACTACTTCGCAAAAAACTTGAAAAACTTTTGGCAGTAGACACATGGACTTTCATTATCCCAGCTTTGGCACTAATTCAAACCTCATGCAAATGGCACCAGCCTAGATTTAGGCTATACAGACCGGTTTAGCCATCTTAAAATCAATATATGACACAAGATAGATAGATATAGAAAGTGCAGCCCTCTAAGGCAAGTTCTTCTGTATAGCCGAAGCAAAGAAATTCAGTTCACTTTGCAAATGTGCTTTCAATGTCACCATTGTTTTGAATGGTCACCCATGTGTTGATTCTCTTTTGCTTGAAGGCAATTAGAGGCAATTGTTTGCTTGTTAAGACTGTTTGCTAACAACATAACTTCATTGTCTGTTTAACCGACTTTAAAATTCACTCGAGGAAGGTGAACTGTGATTTCACAAGACAATGTTAAACAGGATTTGCAAAGAATGAGTGGATGCAGTTTGTTTTTTTTCTTTTTGCTAACCAGCTTATTTATTATATGACCAGCTGCCAGATGCAAAGATAATGATGAGATGATCAGGCTCAGAGTCCACGCCATGCTGAACATCATCCCATGGGTGGGATCTCTTACCTGCCTGCGCATAGACACAGAGTACGTCACACCACCAATTCTAAACTAAATGTCTCATGTGATCAAAATCCAACTGAGATGA
Organism: Alitta virens; assembly: GCA_932294295.1. Taxonomy (NCBI): domain Eukaryota; kingdom Metazoa; phylum Annelida; class Polychaeta; order Phyllodocida; family Nereididae; genus Alitta; species Alitta virens. The sequence continues at coordinate 28,388,944 of OW028580.1, read as the reverse complement.
AGCTCAGAAAGAGTGCCCGGTCCTGGAGTCAAACCCTGGGACCTCCATTGTCCTCCAACGAACCAAACCAGGACCTTATCATGCTGATAATTATCCAACTGGACCACTCAACAGTTTTTTAATGGTCTTTCTTTGGGAATGGTACACCCCTATATGAGGAAGAATATATATCTGAGTGAATGTAATTTCTCAGAAAACCTACCTCATGTTCAGAACAGACGAAAATGTGGATATTTGTGTAGATGTCATTATAAGCAGGAATAACAGGGATATGATGAAGTTGTTAGAAACTTTCAGTATAATGGGGAAGGTCAGGGAAATATGGGAGGAGCAGGAGGACCATTGGCAAAGTATTCTTCAGTTATTTTGATCTTACATACACTTTTGTCATATGATATGCTGATTTTATAATCTACATAAAATATTCCATTAAATCACAACAACATATCACAAGATTGTTGTCAAGGTAAGAGATGTTCCTGTCTACCCCTTGAAAACACTTTTTTATATCTGGCAACTAGACCTTTATATGGAACACATACACAAATTTTGTGAAATAATTAGGTCAACGACTGATGGGAGATTGGATGTAAATGTCATAGCGGTTTGCTTGGTGAAAATTGAGAAAAATTTATGAATCTCTTTTAAATATATGAAACACAAATCTTATTATGTAATTATTTTGTAAATAATGTCAGATGAAGAAAAGATATTTTGTCCAAATTCCTACTATCCTGACGATTACCAAATCATGATAATTCACACATGTCAAGTGAGCTCTACAGTAACCATAGTTTTAGCTAATTTTGGATAAAGATCGGGTACAACTTCCAAAGTTCATAAAATAAAGTTTTAGTCATAATTTAACTTGTCACCATGGACTGTCTAAGGCGTTGGAGAGTGTATCGGTGCAAGTCCAGTCCAGAGGAAAACTTTCTTTTTTTAAATAATAATATGTTTTCATGTCATTAATACCTACTATCGAATATTATCACACAAGGGGTTTTTTTTATTAATAATATCTATACATATCATTAATTAGACTATTATCACACCAGGGTTTTTTTTAATTAATAATATGTATACATGTCATTAATATCTACTATCGGCTATTATCACACCAGGGTTCTTTTTTAAATTAATAATATGTATACATGTCATTAATATCTATCGACTATTATCACACTAGGGTTGTTTAAAATTATTAATATGTTTACATGTCATTAATACCTACTATCGACTATTATCACACAAGGGGTTTTTTTTATTAATAATATCTATACATATCATTAATTAGACTATTATCACACCAGGGTTTTTTTAAATTAATAATATGTATACATGTCATTAATATCTACTATTGGCTATTATCACACCAGGGTTCTTTTTTAAATTAATAATATGAATACATGTCATTAATATCTATCGACTATTATCACACTAGGGTTGTTTAAAATTATTAATATGTATACATGTCATTAATATCTACTATCGACTATTATCACACAAGGGTTTTTTTTTATTAATAATATCTATACATGTCATTAATTAGACTATTGTCACACCAGGGTTTTTTTAAATTAATAATATGTATACATGTCATTAATATCTACTATCGGCTATTATCACACCAGGGTTCTTTTTTAAATTAATAATATGTATACATGTCATTAATTTCTATCGACTATTATCACACTAGGGTTGTTTAAAATTAATAATATGTATACATGTGATTAATATCTACTATCGACTATTATCACACAAGGGTTGTTTAAAATTATAAATATGTATACATGTCATTAATATCTACTATTGACTTTTACCACACAAGTCTGGTACAGATCTCTTTTTAAAGAGAGCTTTACTTGTTATCCATTTATTTATAAAGAAACTTTTAATACTTCACAACAACTTAAAAATAATTCCACAACTTCACCTGTACTGTGAAGTTACCACTTAAAGTTTGTTCTGCACCTGTACTATGTGGACATAATATTATATCTTATATAATAAGTTGTTGGTACTCACCTGTACTGTGTGGAAAGATATCTTATATTAATTGTTGGGACTCACCTGCACTGTGTGGAAAGATATCTTATATTAATTGTTGGGACTCACCTGTACTGTGTTGAAAGATATCTTATAATAATTGTTGGGACTCACCTGTACATATATACTATTCTGAGAATTCACTTGTACTGTGAAAGTTCTCAACTCGCACTTAATCATACCTGTTCCATTCTGTATCCACACCTGTACTGTGTATACCAAGCAAAATTTAAAGGGGAACTAACGCCTTGAGCACTTTACCTCTCAGATATTAGCTTGGGTCCATAGAAACACATCCACGCTATGCATAATTGTATATATGCACTGGTAGTGAAATATCCTGCATTTATTAGCTCCGTTTTGTGAACTACGGAGGCTGCCATTTTTTACTTTCCCGGTGTTTTGCACTGACCGGAAATACGTCACTGTTGTACTATAGATCTCAGCCAATGAATGTTTGGATAACTGAGTGAATTTTTAGTAGTTTAGAGCAGTTTACATTGTATTAGATTTCAGCATTGTATGCATACACGAAAAATGTATTATGTTGCCAAATAAATCGATAGATCTATCATTCGTCCACTGTTTATTAGTGAAGCTTTAAAGAAAATAGTGTATTGGACAAAGTTTTGTTAAAAATGAGTTTTTGATATTATATTATATTTTAAATTGGTAGCCCTATATTAAATGTATCTAGCAATGCAACCAACATACAATTGAAATAAGCACAATTTGGTAATTAATATATATGCCCTTAAAACATCCCCACTAACACTATATATACACTAAATATAGATACTATGAATTATATTTATGCTATAAATAATACTGCACACTGCCCCTAAATATTATGTAACATATTTTATTTACAAAACAAAGCAGTATTCCAATTCTGTTCTCTTGCAAAAATATGGTCAGAAATATAGTGATACAAAATATTATTTGCCCGTGCCTATATACCTATTCTTAGATACAAATTGCAATTAACACCCTTTATGCTGTTGTGCTATCTGTTCTTGTTATAATTGCAATGAACAATGTAATGGCTTGTAATCAACAGGATTAAATTGATTCATAATATTATGGCTTATGGCCTAGCTGTTCTTGACTTAGGACATAAGTGACATCACTGTCTTGCGTGCTGTGTGCAATAATGGCGGCCAGCATGTTGGCGGTTGGTGCAAATTGCACTTTTAATTGGCTTGAAATCATCAAACCAGAGTTTAAGACATTTCCTTTCACTGCAATATATTATTTAACATTTAATTGAACTTTTGAAATTAACTTACAAAACTAATTCCCCTTTAATTACTCTTCCGAGACTTTAACTATACTGTGAAAATTCTCAATTAACTGTTAATCTCATATTTTCTTGTTTTTCTTATCTCAACAGATCATGCACAGCTGGTTTATGAACAGAAATAACACACAGACCTGAGATCTGGAGAGTAAGACCAGTCGGAGCCAAAATATTGAAAAAAGTCTTTTCTGAGTTCAGTTCAGACCAATCTTTTAGCTTGTGCATCACCTTCCATATGATGAAGTATATCAGCATACCCATATCATACTATATCTACATCTGTACTCTGTAGACTAAACAAAATATATACTACTTTCCAAGACTTCAACTGTACTGTTAATAAATTCTCAATTACCTCAAGTAAGGTGAATCTGCAAAAAGCAGGAAATACAACACATTCATACAACAGCCACAAACAGACAAGACAAGAGACAGACAATTAACATAATAAGTCATACTCACAGCCATGCAGCCATTTGACATATCACTTCCATTTATACATTGACATTATTCTTCAATATTCAGTTCAGTAATGCTCTCATACATTGCACACAGAGGAAACATTCACAGCTACACAATTGAAGACAACAACAGAAAACAACACACAACACACAATATGGACTTCCTACAATCAGCAGACAAACTAGCTTTCTCACAATACACAAAGATCACATACACACAAGTGAATGAATCTAACACTCCCCGCCATTGGATCCTTATGATCCAATCCATATATGTGTCATCATTTACAGAACATGCTAAGAATTAAACGAAATATAAGTTTTAATACATACTAATTAAATACACATTAGAACCAACCATTTACACATGCTCAAGCAATAATTATTCTTCACCTTCAAGCAACACAAGTTTTGTCACTGGCCTATGCAAATAGGAAGACTTGATTTTAACCTTCACAGATCTAACAACCCCATCTTTGCTCTCAAAGAGTTCTTTATTCAAGCCAATAGGCCATACACCTCTGGGGGTGTTTTCATCGGTGATCATGTCTAAATCACCAATTTCTAAATTTCTCTGAGGTTGCATCCACCTTGTCCTTTTGTGCAACTCAGGTAAGTATTGCTTCAACCATTGACACCAAAACTCATTAGCAAAATGCTGCACACATCTCCATCTGCATTTGTACATGTCAGTTTCACTAAACACACCAGGTGGCACAGAGGGACAATCTGCAAGCAGCAGTAAATGATTTGGTGTAAGAGGGGCACTATCTGTGATGTCATCACTCACTTTGGTAATAGGCCTACTATTGATTATACTTTCAACTTCACAAAACAAGGTTTCTAAGCCTTCATCAGTCAGTCTGCAGTTGTTGCCTAATAAGCCCAATAGCACTTTCCTTGCAGTTCTTATCACTCTCTCCCAAATGCCACCCATGTGAGAGGCTCCGGGAGGATTGAAGTGCCACTCTACGTCATTTCTTACTGCATGCTTCTTGATTTTGAAATTTGATGCTTTGAGCATTTCTGCCCTACCACCCACAAAATGTGTACCATTAATCTGTTAAATGCATTTACAAAGCTGTCAGTCTCCATTGTATTCAACTTCTCTAAATGTACAGCTCTCATTTTTAAACAAGTAAAAATACAGCAGTACCGCTTAACCTCTTTGCTAACCATAAATGGCCCAAAACAATCAATTCCAGTGTGGGAGAAGGGAGGATTTCCTGGAACAAACCTTTCCACTGGCAGATCAGACATTTTTTGAATGCAGGGTTTACCAAAGAGTTTTTTACATAGAACGCAATTTTGAGCCACTCTTTTGACAACCACTCTGATTTTGGTGAGCCAATATTTTTTACGAATATCACTGACCACCCATTCAACACCACAATGAGCAACATGATGAAAATCAGATGCAATCAGTCGCGACACATGATCATGAGATACAATGGCAGGTTGATCATCAGCACTCTCAGAAATTCTGAACCTTCCTCCAACCCTAAGAACACCATCAGAACCAAGAACAGGGTCATGTGACCTGATAGGGCTTGACTTACTCATTATTTTGCCTTGAACCAAATTGCTGATGTCATTGCAATAATGTAAGTTTTGGACATGCTTCAGTACAAGTGTTTCAGCTTTCTTCAACTCCTGCACTGTCAAATCACCTTCACCTTCACGCCGTTTCAGCTTAACATTACGCACAAACCTCATCAACCAAGCTACACCACGATCCTTTTTGACCTCGGGGTCATCGACCTCCAATTGAGTTCCAAAATTTTCCTCCTTCCACTCACTCTTGTAGGTTCTCAGGAAAGCAGGTCCACTATACCATTTGTCTTCATCCAGTTCCTGTGGACATTGACCTCTTGTGACTAGATCAGCTGGGTTGTCTTGGCCAGACACAAAATGCCAGTGACTTGTTGAATCAAACTCACACGGTTGCCCACAAACACATGAAACTGACGATTTTCATTGTAGATATATTTTAGGACAATTTCGCTGTCAACCCAGAAATAAGATGGTGTAAGAGCAAGATCCAACTCTCTTTGAAGAGTAACATCCACCTTCGCCGCAAGGACAGCAGCTTGTAATTCTAACTTTGGAATTGTGATGACCTTGATTGGAGCAACTTTGACCTTACTCATGACAAGAGCAGTGTGAATTTCACCATGAACATTGACCAACCTCAAATAACTACAACTCCCATACGCCGTTTGACTTGCATCGCTGAAATGATGCAATTCAGCCACCCCCTCTTCAAACATCATGGGTTTGATACACCTTGGAATTTGTAACATTGCGAGATTGCCCAAATCGTTCAACCAGGATTTCAACTTACTATCAATTGCATCAGGAACAGTTTCATCCCAGGACAACTTGTTTCTGGTAGTCTCCTGAAGGATGATCTTCCCTGTAACAACAACTGGATTAACAAGACCGAGGGGATCAAAGATGGATGAGACAAATTTTAACACCTCACGTCTAGTTGTATGCATCTTGGAATGTATATCGACCTTGAAGAAGAACGAATCACTTTCAACATTCCAAGCAATGCCCAAAACTCTAGAATTTGCACTAGACCCAATATCCTTGACTTCAGCAGCTCTATCCTCTATTGGAATTGCTTGCAAAAGCACTGAATCATTTGCCACGAACTTTGTAAGATTGAATCCACCTTTAGCCAACAACTCTTAGTACCATGATAGACATTCAAGGGCTTGTTCTCGAGAGGTAACAGACTTGAGACAGTCATCGACATAAAAGGCATGATTGATTGTATCCCAAATCAAGGTGTCAGCACCAAAATTGTCTACCAAAACTCTACTTGATAATACATTGACTCAATGTCGGCAATCACGGCATAAGCATGCTGCCGAAACCTCAAAATGACATTTAACAACTTGTTATTCAGATCAGGACCAGATAGACATTACATCAACCATGACTTTGCCATGACAGAATTGTTTGGTACATTAACATTTGGTCGCCAAGGAATTGGTAACTCATAATGGCCATTGATCAGTTTGCATTCCCTGTCCATCAATGAGATAACTTCTTCATCTTCTACGGACCACGAGCACTTATCATCACCCAATCCTTCATTTTCAATATCCCACAAGGCATTAATCTGATCATCAACAGAGAGGTTTGCACTAATGAAGTGAGATACAACGCTACTTTTTACATTTGTGATTCTAGAAGGACCATTTAATGCCCAACCTAGTAATGGTCTGCGTCATCTTGCCCAATGAGAATATTTACATCACCAACATTTGAACAAACTTGCAACCCTTGTAAATGTTCAAACTTTCTCAAGTGTTTGGATGGGAATTTTGTCAACAACATACACGTTTGATAGCTTGAGGGATTGTTCACCATCCATTGAACTGAGAGTGAAATTTATGACTTAGGAAGTTACTTCTTCAGATTTACCAAAAGTATTTAACCAATACTTTGTCTGGTGACCTTCTAATCCCAAATTTTCAACAACATCTCTTGTACAAAAACTGCTACTTGAAGCAGTATCTAACAACGCTTAAACAGTGTGGCTATCATTTACACATACTTCGACAAGGGGCATATGCACGTTTACACTCTCTCCACTCGAGTCAGTACTAGCGTTGTCACTTTAATATCTTTAGCATGTTTGCCATTTATTTCAACACCATTGTTATCAACTACATGAATATACTTGGTAGGTTTTCTACCATATCCTGTCACACTTTTTGCATTGCTCAGTGGAATGATTACTCATTAAGCAATTTTCACCCGGTCTTTTGTCCTTAACTAAGCTTATTCTATCATGCAGCTTCATACCTTTGAATACAGAGCAGAAGTGCAGTCAATGATCTTGGTTGCACAGGATGCATTGTTGACGTTTCGACACATTGGAAGAGAATGCAGAGCTGAATTTCACCTCAGATGAAGCTGATTTCTTGTATTTGTCAGTCTTTTCACGAGATTGCCCATACACAGGATGGGATTGTCCATATACAGGATCCTTTGCGAAGTCAGCTTCCGAGGATAGGAACTTTACGAGCTCCTCAAAATTTGGATACCTTTCCTTTTCATGTCTGGTTTCGATAGCTTGTCTCCTCCAACGGTTCATCATGTAATTTGGCAATCTGTTGACCACTAGCAATGAGAGTCTGGCAGTCAATCTCGCTTAATTTACCCATCTGCTTTAGGATAATAACGCTAGTTGACACTTCATCAGCGAGGGCCTGGACTTCACCTGCCGTTCACACCGGTTTCCCTTGACACAAGCCACAACCACTCTCTCCATGATTAAGTAGTCGTTTCCGAAGCACTTTGTCAATATCTCCATCGCTTTCTTGTAGCCGGCATTACCCTTCATCAGAGCACAACTGTGGATGGTATTCTTGGCGTCACCAGTGGTATTTTCAATCAAGTGTGTGAGACAAATCTGGCTGTCTGAAGTGAACTTCTCGAAGGTCTGTTCAAATATGGCCTTGAATCCGTGAAATTTGAGAGGATCTCCATCAAATTTTTCAATATCAAATTTCATAATATTCAACAAGCTGGTAACATCACCACTGGCTGCCGTGGTTTCAATAACCACTCTTGTTTAGACTCAGCAGCAACTTCCTGTACATTACCAGACTTAAGCCAATCATTAACTTTGTTGAGGGTCTTCACATATTCCCTTTGAACCTCAAAGAAGTACTCATCACTTGCTTCACATTCATCCAGGTCTTCTAGCAGCGAATGGTACCTTTCATGTGCTGATTCAAAATTTTCAAAAGTCTGTTTTAAACTTTCTGCTTCTTCCTTCACTTTCTCCACATTTTTCTCAGCAATTAGTCTGTCTATCTTGTTGATCTTCTTTGTCACAGCAGCTTTGATCTGTCTTCTTAAAATTTTCTCTTTATTAAGATCCGGCTCTTCAGCCATCTTGAATTTTAGGATGTTTATTCACTGTAAAAGTCGATATGTGGTTTTGGAGCATTTATTCACTCAAGTAAGGTGGCTCTGCAAAAGGCAGGCAATACAACACATTCATACAACAGCCACACACAGACAAGACAAGAGACAGACAATTAACATAATAAGTCATACTCACAACTATGCAGCCATTTGACATATCACTGCTACACAATTGAAGACAACAACAGAAAACAACACACAACACGGACTTCATACAATCAGCAGACAAACTAGCTTTCACACAATACACAAAGATCACATACACACAAGTGAATGAATCTAACACCAACTCTAAAATCTACGACAACATTGTTCGTGCACTAACTCCTAAGAAATTTCTGTGCTACAGCTATTGCGGGGAAAGGATGCTAGCCCTGATCTACTGAATGCCAACCTCCTCTTGAGACAGCAAGTGCAAGCAATAAAGTTGAGTCAAATGATGAACAATCAGACGAAACCAAACAACTGAGGACAGCAGGAAGCGGACGAAAAACTAGTCAGTGATGCAACAATCAAAAAGAATAGGGGACGACCCAAGAAGCATCTGACTGGTGAACAAAAACTAACAGAAACAACAAAAGAAGATCTTGAAAGATGCATTGGGAAACTGGAACACAAGAAGAATTCTCAGAAAAAATCATCGGAAAGCCTTACCAAGAAACGGGGTGATAAATCTTCAGAATGTGATAGATTATTTAATGAAATGACAATGTTGAGGAAGAAACTAAGGGAGAAGGAGCATGAATGTGACCGTCTGCACGAAGCATATGAAGATGTTGTTGATAACAGTAAGGAGCTGGAGAAGGCGAAGAAGATGATCTCTGAAAAAGAAAATGACCATGCTGAAGTGCTCAACAAATTGTTCACAATCAGGACAACAACTATTCATCGAAGATGAAGTTGAAAGGATTAATTGCTGTTGATGAAATTACTGCAAGCCTTGCTGAAAAACTAGTCGTCCCATCCTCTGAAATCTCTGGAGTTGCAAACTTATTAACCTGTCTGAATTAAGTAACTCAGAAGTTGATGGATTCGATCCTGGTGACCGGGGTTCTTGAGATGAACAATGGAATATCAGGCATACAAGCCTTCAACAAAGCAAAAACACTGATGGATAACTTACCCTGCAGCCTCATAGCGATGACCCTCCCACAGTCAAATGCGAAAACTCAAATCGGAATCTTCAATATGAAGTTTCAACAATTTTACAGGACAAACAAACATGATAACCTCCCGCTCATCACTTGTAACGTTCATGCAGTACATAGGTCTGTTCTTCTCTGCAATGATGGGACCAATCTTACCGAAAAATAACTCTCCCTATTGACAGATAACTTACAGCAACAAATGAAAACTCCTGAAGTACTAAAGAGACGAGCGCCCACTCAAGCGACGGCACCAACTGAATACCAGGATTCAAGGCCAATAAGCAGCATCATAAACCTTCAGAAGGAATATGTGGGAAAAGTTACTTCTACCTCCTCCCGGCAGTCTTTCTTAGGCTCAATCCATTGGTCAATGGTAAGTTCAATGTCGAGCTTTTCTGTCAGCTATATCTGAAAAACAGGTGTGGAATCAGAACTGACGCAATTATCATCAAAGGTCTTCCAGATCATGTCTCGTGCACCATAGATGAAATCCAGGAGATGGTGGAAACAGGGGAACCCCCTCAAAAGAAGCGTAAGTTCTGAAACAGACTGCCACAGAGGTCCATGAACAATAATGATCTCCGACATTTGCGATCTGATCCAAACTTCATACAGACAAAAGATTGTACATTTGGAAATAAATCCACGTCCAGCATAAACGGTTATTGTTGTTCACTAAATACTGCCAGCAATTATAATAGTAATGTTTGGCAGGAAATGAAGACCTCTGTGGCTGACCAGAACCACACAATATGTAAGGAATACTCCAACTCTAACTTCTATAAAAATGAACAAACGATTCTCTCTTTCAAAATAATTCCCCTAAGAAACCGATCAAGAATGATACCAATTACTCAAATAGATCTAGTTGCAGAAAGACCAACACCCAGATTCAGATTTAGATTCTTTTTATTTTGCCAAAAAATATTTACAATTTATTTTCATATTTTCATATACATGTATAAACATTTGTTTCGCAAGGAGACCTCACAAAGATAAATATATTTTATCGCTAGCCTGAGGCCGCCTGGAGAGATCCATTAATATTACGTACCTTAAATCAAACACAATATGGAAATTACTCTCGTCAGTAGTAGTTTTATCCACGTTACTCATATGTCATGAATGACGTGAAGCTATCAAAAAAAAGATTCAACTGGACCTACAACAAACAATCTTCAGTGATTGCATGTCATGATATTTTGAAAACTGCATACTTCGTGTATTTTTCTTTTCGAGTGTTGTTTTTACATTGGCTGAATTTTTCCATTTCAATTCAATGTAGTGTGGGGTAAAATTAAGATAAGTCATATGGAAACAATATCTTTTCCAAGTAAAGCCAGTATGTTCTGATATTTGACAGCTTTTGAACACTAATGAGCAACTGAATAATGACATGAACATATTTGAGTTATATTGTCAATCACTTATAATATATGTCAGTGATATTTTATTAATCAATATTCTTGGATAATCACTAAATTATATTAATTTTCAATCATATTTAATTACCATGACATTCTCAGGATTAATACTTAATAAATAATTTGGTATCTTTTTTTTTTCTCGTATGTCTACCAACATCTTTTTTACAAATGCTAATCAGATCATCTGTAGATCACTGGCCAATTAACACAACTAATTAACACAAATATTGCAATACCATAGTAAAAACCACATGATATGAATTATATTTTAGACACCACAAAAAAAACATACAGCTACTCCAAAAGTATGTATATGACCCAAGATCTGACATTTTCCCTGAAAATTTTAATATATATATATATATATATATTTTTTTTTTTTTTTTTTTTTTTAAACATCAACATTTACTGAGAATAACAATAATCAATTTATATTTTGATTAATAACAAGTAATGATATGGTGATGTGTTGGGTTGACTTATCAAAATTATTGTGTTATCAAGGCTCAATCCTGCTATTCCTTTTATATATGAATGATCTTACTTCAGTTTGTAAAGTCTGTCAACCTATATTATTTGCCGATGACACCACCCTACTGTATAATGACAATAATTATGACTCTCTCTTCAACAAAGCAAACTCAGAACTATCTGATATATCCACCTGGTTTGCAATAAATAAATTATCCCTCTATGTAGAAAAAACCCAGTTTATACAATTTCAACGAAATAAAACAACCCCGATTCCAGAACCACTAACTTTAAAGATAAATGAAAATACTATCCAGAAAGTAGAATATGTAAAATTTCTAGGCATCTATATTGATCAATATATGAAATGGAATGAACATATATCCAGAAAATGTAACCGGATTTCTCGGACCATAGGAATACTCCCTACACTAAAAAATATTTTACCACGGCCCATAATGTTGACATTATATTCCTCACTCATAGTACCATGTATTACCTATGGTGTTGTGGTTTGGGGAAACACAGATAATAATCAAATAAAACGAATGTCTATACTCCAGAAGCGGTCAGTGCGCTTAATTAACGGCTCAAAATATAACAGTCACACCGGTCCCATTTTCAGATCCCTCCGTCTTCTTACTCTACAAGATATTTTTCAATTAGAATGCTGTAAAATTTTCGCTAAATTTTGTCAAGGCCAACTCTCACAATATTTAAGTAACACATTTGTCACTCACTAGTAGTTCAACACCTTTATACCGTTTCCGACATACCACTAATATTACTCCTCCCCTTGTGAAAACCAAGTTTGAAGAACAATTAATACTATTTAAAGTAGCCTCAGCCTGGAACTCTCTCCCTATCACCATCAAGTCCTACAAGGAACACCCGAAATCAGTCAAATATTTTTGTAATCAATTTAAAAATCATAAACTTAGTAACTATAGTACAATATGCCTGATACGAAATTGTTATATTTGTAATAGATCCTGAACCTCGAATCTATTTATGACTATATATGTTTATTTCATCCCATTCATTCACATAAAACCATTCTCATCATTCCATCTTATACTCATTGTCATTGTCATGGTAGACTTATTTTTTGCTAGTTTTAAAGAATATATTATATATATAAACCTTTTCATCATAATAATTACCACTGATATATTGTATTTTTCTATATATATTTTTTTTTTTCTACGGTTAAAATCTCTTTTCTCATATAGAATACAGGCAGGCATCATTCAAACAGCTTATAGCTCAGATGCCTGACCCAGCGTCCTAGTTTTTACATAATAACTAGTAATTTAAAGCCATATGAAACGTGTTATTGTAATAATCGATGTATGTACATGCATGTATGATATCAGGATGCTAAATAAATTCAATTCAATTCAATTCAAAATAGATGGAATTTTTTAATAAAGACAATTATAACAGAACAACTTAAGCAGTCCAAATGAATAAATCGTTCAAGTCAAGGGGTGATTTTTTAGGCTTCAAGTGCGCGAACTTAGGGCTAACTGTTGTTCGCTGCATTGCCATGTCACGATTTTCGTCATTGATGTTCTCATTCCGACTTTGAGTTTTTTGGTTGAGTCCATACACCTCTGCATTGTCATAATAAAACACCATGAAGGATCCAATAAATATGATTAATCCAATAAATATATACAATGCTCTCTCCTGTTTTGGTGTAAGTGTCCCCATGTTTGGTGTAGGTCTCCCAATGCTGTTATTCATATTGAATGAGATTGTTTTTAACAATGTGAAAAACAAGTTTCTGTAATACTGTGTACGAATTCCATAAAAATTAATAATAATTCCTTGAATTCAGCAGTGAAATCTGAAAAGAAAAGAACAGATAATTAAATAAAGGAATACATTTAACATGGTGTGTACTTAATCATCTCATCATTGCATCTGCAATTGGACGAAACTTCACACCCATAGCTTGGAGAAGATATTGTAACAATAGTCGATGGGAGGAGTCCAATTTAACATTGAGTTTTGTGGGATGAAGGAAAATCATATTGGCCGAGGTGAAGCCGAGCTCAATATAATTTTTCCTAATCCCACAAATTTCTATGTTGGACAACACACCATCTAACATTGCTTATTATATTCTCCACATTGTCCAACATACTCTTTAGCACCATCCATACTCTGCAGCCATCCAACATACACTGCAGTCATCCAACATACATGGCAGCTGTCCAATATACTCTGCTGCTGTACAATATACACCAATGCTGACAATGAAGCATTCTGATTGGCTCAGAGCAACTAATTGGAAAATGCATGTCACTGTCCATCATGTGACCAGCTTCCAGAGACATGTTCCACATTTACCCCATAGGCGGGTCTTATACTTGCCTCAGCATAGACAAGAATGACACCGAACACTAGACATGAATACTTGCCTCATTGTGAAGGCTGCCAGTCCATAAAAATGCTGTCCCTTTAATGATACAGTTTGTTAAGCCAGTCGAATGAAATTTGTATTGTTGTGTAATGGTGATCAAGTGGTACAGTGAGTCGTAACATTACATCATCTGCATATTTATTATGTTCATAAAAAGGTGTATTGCCATTGGGCATTTGGCAATGTTTATAATTCATACACATTTCGTCATTCAGCATATTTCATGCAAGCCTTGCAAGCAGTAGCGTAGCTAGGATTTTTTCTAATAGGGACAAACTTACAAAATTTCCCTCAAGTCATAGCCCATCAATGCACATGAATCCAGAGCATTGAATCCCCCGGTAAAAATTTGGGCTGATCTTATCAAATTAGGTACTGTTTATGGCATTCCAATAATTTCCATGTTATTATTATAAAAGCCTAAATCATGCAGATACAGGTCTATACCTCAATCAATTACTAATATTTATAGGCGGGGAAATCATGGAGAAATATCTATATACGATGATATAGAAAACATTTTGAAGATAATATATCAGCATTATAAAATTTAAAAAAAGCATCAAGATCCCTAAACTTATAGTAAAGTTTTCAAATAATAGAGTGATATGTGAAAAATATCAGGGTAAGACTGAAGAAATTTGGAGAAATATCAAGACTAGATGGCGCTGATTTGGAAGAAAATTGTCACGCAATTGGGAGGAATTTGGCAGATACCGGGATAGGTTGGGAGAAAATTTGAGGAAATATCAGCAAAACTAAATGGGAGAATTCTTTTGGCCTAAACAGACTGCTTCAGAAACCAGTGTTTTTCCCTCATTTTGTTTATATTTCCCCAAATTTTCTCCAAATCCCTTCAGGTGGGACAGTCTGCCCCCGCCCTCCCTAGTATATCTACGCCACTGCTTGCAAGGTATAAAGGAATGGAGTGGACAGATCGGACAGAACATTTGTCAAATCCATTAAAAAAAATTAATATATATGCCATATTGTACGTTCTACTACGTCTCAACATGCAGTCCATACTAATTAGTTTTAATGCTTATGAATATGCAAATTAATTTTTGAGGTAATTAATTCACATGACATAAAATTCAATACTACGTTGGTAGCTATACTCTTGTGTAATTCATTTACTTCTAAAGTCCTTATTTTGTAATACAGCCTACAGGGCTAACTCTATTTAAGGGAATTATATAGCTTTTCAAAAAGAAACAAATAACACTTAACAATATATATATATATATAAACAAATAACACTTAACAATATATATATATACTGCAAATAAAACAACAGTAAAACAACAACAAAACAACATACATCCTCATTATTATATCCTTGATAAATGTAAATATAACTTACCTCTTCCAGTGAAGAATAAAAAGTACCAGATAACTAGGTCCTGATTCTTTCTTGTGTCTACCAACCGAATCCAGGCTAAACGCTTCAGTTGCTCTGCTTTGCTATGCAGGGAAGTAGAAATATCATAAAATCATAAAATTGGGAGTTTCCATGTGTGAAGTTGTTCTGAAACAGTAATGTTTTTCATTGCATATGAAAGTTTACATGAAGTGAAGCGAGTCACACAATAAATATTGTAGTACAGGAAGAAAAAGCTAGTACAGGAAGAAATGTCTAATATTCATTTTTTTGGCTTATTTTTACATGTAGCAGTACAAAGTAGACATACATATTACCAACAGGTATAAATCAAATATAAAATGCGGGAAAAAGTGCAGTATAGCTGACCCAGATTTATGACCATATTTAACGAGCCTCATTGCCAGGCCTATGACGTAAAATGCTTGCAATGTAAGACCCGAACCTAGCTACCTGACAGCTACCCGGCAGCTACCTGAAGATGTAAAGTTAGCTACCCGAACCCAGCTACCTGACAGCTACCTGGCAGCTACCTGAACTTTCCATGTATATAACTCAAAAACAGTTGAGTGTAATTTTTCCGTTTTTGCGCCAAAAGATACTTAGGGCAAAGGTCTACGTTCTAGAATTTTTTCGGAATTTTCCGAGCGCGTCGAAGATGTGATAAATCAAAATAATTGAAAAAATGACGTTTTTTACCGTAACGCAAACGATAGCTTTTTGGAGTGTCCGGTTGAGAAGGCGCCGGTAGAAAACAAAAATTAACTTTTTTAACCTCTGGCAACTGGTGACATAAGTTCGAACCCACACTCTTATGAGTTTCCGTAGTTGTCTTGCAAGTTAACCGTAGTTTGTACAGTAAAATACCGTAAATCTTTTATGGCAAGATGCCATGAATCTATCCTAGAGCATTATACTATAAAATTGACAGGTAAGGCAAAAAAAATGGCATTCTACCATAGTTTATACAGTAAATTACTGTGAAATACACCAAATCCACCATACAGCATGTAACCGCATATTTTACGGGACTATAATGTACAATTAAATTACTCTGCACCATGATACCGCAGCATTTTATGGTAAGTTACAGTAAATCTAAACTATAGTATGATATCATAAAATTTACGGTAGACGGCCCTATGTTGGCTTATTTTATAAATCACAACTATAGCATGATATCGTAAAATTTACGGTAGATGGCCCTATGTTGGCTTATATTAGTGGCTTAATGGTAGTGTAAACATGAAAGTACAACAGTAAATTATGGTAAGGTGCCATTTGTATGATTTTACGGAAGTGCTTGTCAACTAAACAGATGCATGTGCTTTAGATTTTACAGCAAACATCCGTCGGTTCTTTACTACGTTAGACCGACTTGTAACTGTAATTTTTGCAGCAAAATACTCTGCAAAAATTCTCCAGCAAGATACAGTTAAAACTACAGGGACTTTTTTACCGTGCAGTAGCTCTGAGACATAGACATAGACATATACTTTTGTTTCCTAGACTTTTTTTTCAGCGAGAAAATAGGAGTTTCTCTATATTTAACATTTCTGTCCCTTTCATATGCTCCATGCCACAAGGGGACATATATTGTTTATCTTACAAAAAAATGTTCGTCGATTTCCAGCTTTCGTGACTCATCCTGACCATTTTAAAACATTGGCAATGTTATATCAGATATCTTTTTGATATAAAAATTATAAAAATATTTTTTAAACCGCTACCTATAGGTACCATATACTGGAGTAATAGGGTGCGCCAAATAAACTGAAAGTAAAAAAACCCTTGCTTCCCACAGTTTTTCCCATTATGAAATGGTTGAAAAAATGTGGATATCTCCATTCTAAAGCCCCTGTCACACGGGCCGGTTGTGCCGTAGTGAACCCGTAGTATTACGTAATAGTTGCGGAAATCGCCACCCGGCTCCAAGCCGGCGGCCCCAATACGGCCACCCGTGGATACCCGGGGATACCCGGCAAGCACCCGTGGGACCCTTGGCCAAGCCGCGAAACCCGGCCCCGGTAGCCGGTTGTGCCATGCTTGCATGGCACAACCGTAGAAATCTCACGGGTGAAAAAAAACACGTGGAAGCCGACGGGTGACCCGTGGAAGCCGACGGGTGACCCGTGGAAGCCGGCGGGTGGCCCGTAGAAGCCGGCGGGTGGCCCGTAGAACCCGGCGAATTATTCGTCCCTAATTTCACACCGGCGGCTTGTTGAGGGGTTCTACGGGTAACCCGCCGGCTTTCACGGGTAACCCGCCGGCTATCACGGGTAACCCGCCGGCTTTCACGGGTAACCCGCCGGCTTTTTGCTGCCAGCGTCAGCGTAGGCAGGGAGGTATATACTTTAAAAGGCTGCTGCTCCTCTAATATTAGTCCGATTTTCCTCAAATAAAGACTGCATGGCAGTATAGCTCATACTGATTCCATACGTATTTTCGGATTTAAAAACACCCGAATATTAAGCGAGATATTTGTCTGAGAAGGCAGTTGTCTTGCGGTGGCTGCTGCTCCATTTATATTAATCCGATTTTCGTCAAATCAGGACTGAATTGTGGTATAAATCATACTGATTCCATACGCGTTTTCGGATTGAAAATAGACCAAATATTAAGCGAGATATTCGTCTGAGAAGGTAGCTAGGTTGGCGGAGGAAAAACAGTGGTGCTCTCGCAGACGTCCGCGCCCTGACTGTATCAATGCAGGAAGGGCTGAGCCCTCCTTTAAAAGGCTGCTGCTCCCCTAATATTAGTCCGATTTTCGTCAAATTAAAACTGTATTGTAGCATAGTTCATACTGATTCCATCATGTTTTCGGATTGAAAATAGACCAAATATTAAGCGAGATATTCATCTAAGAATGCAGTTCTCTGGCGGCGGCCAGGTGCTCTGTGTATGGTCATGACTTGAATGGTGTGGTCCATATTTTTGACCATGATATATATACATTGTTTGGATGAGCTTTATTGCAATTCATTTCTACTCATTCTGCCAACTGCCATGACCGTTATGTCAATTGCTATTAGCATTTTGAATGATATAAAGAATGGGTGTAGAGAATACAGCAAATGCTCAATACATGTGTCAATTGCCTAATTGCCTAAATTGGGGTTCTTTGACCTGTCATTTCATAGTTTGTTCAAAGATGACACAGTAATATGACATTGTCTTGATTGTCATTCACAATTACAAAAAGATGTAATTGCTTTCATTAATTAAAAACATTGTATTCTATTGTAATTACCAGGCAATGATTATATTTGTATATTGGGTTTTTTTTTATACATGTGAACATTCTTATCTTTTTGTGTTAATTTGAATCTTATTGTGATAATAAATTATTATTTTGATCAGTATTTGTGTATATTTTTGTAAAATTTAAATCTAATATTAATATTGTAATTAGTATTTGTGATTTGATCTGTGATTTTATTTGCTATCTTTTATGTACTTATATGTACCAAATATTAAGCTAGATATTCTATATTATATAATAAGCATATAAATCTATCTGTCTCTCTAAACTATCTGTCTATCTACATATCCGATTTTCGTGAAATAAAGACTGAATTATTCAGGGAAATGTGTAGAATTTATATAATAGTTAAAGGTGGGGAAAATTAATGGAGTATACTAGGCACAAACAAGAATATTCTTGTTAATAAAGTTAGTAATACCTTATAGAGTATAGATATGTAGATAGACAGATAGTTATAAGATCTTAACCTAATAATATGTTACTATCAATAATTCATTGATTAGTAATCAATAAAAAACGATAATAAAACAATGTTTGTTTGCTTGTTGCCAATAAAATTCCGACTTGATAAAGATGTCTATGGAGCTATAACAACTATCTATAGATAGATATACTCTAGTTTAGAGTAATCATTTTAGATATTTATTTCATTTTATATAAATTATCAATATTTCGTTGTTGTTTCTGAAAATAATCCAACTGGAATTGATATTGATATTGCATGTTCCATCCATGATCAAAACAATCTCCCTCTTTAATATGCATAATAAACAGGAATCAGTTGAAATTCAGAATTTCAATTAATGCTTGTGATCAATGATGAAAAAGCATGACTTACCCCATTCTTTGTATTATTCAAAATGCTAATAGCAATTGACATATATAGGTTAATTGACTTTACAAAACCAAAGGAAAAGTCCTTCCCATTGGCCAGTTGGCAGAATGAGTAGAAATTAATTGCAATAAAGCTCATCCAAACAATGTATATATAATGGTAAAAAATATTGACCATACCATTCAAGTCATGAACATACACAGAGCACCATGCTGCCTTCTCAGACGAATATCACGCTTAATATTTGGTCTATTTTCAATCTGAAATTCTGTGTGGAATAAGTATGAACTCTTCTATAATTCAATTTTTATTTGACGCAAATCAGATTAATATTAAAGGAGCAGCAGCCGCCACCAGACAACCGCCTTCTCAGACGAATATCTCGCTTAATATTTGGTCTATTTTCGATCCGAAAACACGTATGGAGTCAGTATGAATTATACTACAATCCAGTCTTATTTGACGAAAATCGGACTAATATTAGAGGAGCAGCAGCCTTTTAAAGAAGCGCTCAGCATTGATACAGTCCCGGCGCGGACGTCTGCGAGAGCACCACTGTTTGCCTCCGCCAACCTAGCTACCTTCTCAGACGAATAACTCGCTTAATATTTGGTATATTTTCGATCCGAAAACAGGTATGGAATCAGTATAAATTATCCTACAATTTAGTTCTTATTTAACGAAAATCGGCCTAATATTAAGGGGAGCAGCAGTCTTTTAAAGTATACTCCTGGAAGCTGTGAGTTACTCCTACTACTCGCCGGCTTACTCCTACAACCCGCCGAGTAACCCGTAGAACCCGCCGAGTCACCCGTAGAACCCGCCGAGGCACCCGTGGAACCCGCCGAGGCACCCGTGGAACCCGCCGAGGCACCCGTGGAAGCCGGCGGGTAACCCCTGGAAGCCGGCGGGTAACCCGGCGGGTGACCCGGCGGGTAACCCGTAGCGGCCGGCGGGTGCTGCCCCGCCCCTTTTTGCTGCCGCCAAACCGGCGGAAAGAGCTGTTACATAACTATTACGTAATACTACGGGTTCACTACGGCACAACCGGCCCGTGTGACAGGGGCTTTAGCATTGCCACCAAGCAGTTGAAATATGCAGTATGATAACCATTGAATATGTATGGGCTTGGATGCCATCAACAGTGATTTTTGTATCAGTTGAGTTCAAAGTTTATACATATTTTATTGTACACCAGAGCAGAGTTCTAACTAGGTATAATGTGAAACAATATCATAATTGGAATAAAGTCCCGCCTCAACAAACGTTTGACTTATTAATTCTTTCTAAAAAAAAATACAAAATTTGCAGAAATCTGGAATAGCGTGTCAACAGTTTGGTATGCACTGACAGCTAATTCTTACCAGGAAATGTAATAATGCACTGAAAGTAAAGTAAAGTGACATATTGTACTGGTATCAGGTGAAACAAAAGCCGTTGGGACTTCAGTGTGTTTATTTCCAAAGTGCATAAACAAAAGAGAGAATGAAGTTCCCTACAATGAATTAAGGAACAATAAATTGTCAGGAATATTTACTATGTTATTCACACCAATAATTCAAATACAATGCTTTTTCCATAACTGAGCCTTATTTTCTGATAATTCTTTTTTATACCTGGGCCTAGGCCTGTATCAAGTATAGAACTATCATAGTATGTTCTCTGACAGCCCAGGTATATTTACGAACACACCATCTGAGAAAGTGAAAATTTATAGGTCAACGCAGCAGCAGCGTAGACAGCGTAAGCAGGGGAAGGGAATGCGCGGTTTCACATAATAGTCAATTTCTGTCAAAACTGTTGGGGGTACGGCTGTAAATTGCACACCATTAGAACCGTAATACAAACTCCCAACTTAAAAACCAAATTTGACGAAGATCCGACCAGAAGAAGCCCAGAAAAGTGTGATTATAGTACAACTTCAAGCTATTATATATAAAAGGCTGCTGCTCCCCTAATATTCGTCCGATTTTCGTCAAATAAAGACTGAATTGTTTAGGAAAATGTGTAGAATTTTTTTAATTCTCAGTAAGGAATGGAGTATACAAGGCACAAACACTGGTCTCAATGAGGCAGTAGCCATCATACTGTATTAAAGTGTTTACATTGTAGGCCTAGTGCTGCTGGCATTCTACACACAACACCAGGTATCTATTCTTTTTTTGAAAAAGAATATTCTTGTCCAACCAGTACACTTCAAATAGTGGGTCAGCAGTGCAGTGTAGAACCTGCCAGTATTATTAATCCATTTAAATATTCTTAATACCGTACTACTGTACTACTGTACTACTAGTTTCATTAAAGTCATTACAGCAATTTAACTGCATAAATATAATATAATAATTTCATCAATGCAATTATATTAAAAGGTAATAAGAATAACTCACATTGAAATTACTACATCTGCTGTTTAAAGATGCAAGTGCAAGTGTGAGCTGTACTTGAAATTTGTTTGGCTAATCCGCTTAGCAGTGTCTCAAAGGCAGGAAGGTTGGAGAAACTGTCACATACTCCACCTGGTGTATAGCATACTAACAATTATTAGATAGTGCTTTCCAGCACACATATTGCTCTTACATGCATAGTATCCGCAATGTATATATTTGAAATAATCTGAGCTTGGTTACTATTTTAGCATGGCATAAATTAATTGCATAAATTCATAAATTAGATTAATATACCTTACCAACAAAATAAAAAAAATATATATAAAAATTTTCTTGACTTTAGAAATTTATCTTTAGTGAGTTGTGGAATAATGTTTCTACAGGCATAATATCCTCAATGTATACAATTAAAATAGTTTGAGCTGAGTTTGGTTTTTAATATAATATCACTGATCTATGCATTTGAAATCTGATATTTTGAGAGATGTATAATACTGTTATAAGGCAAATGAATTAGTCTAAATACTGATTTTATTTGTTTTCATTGTATGAAATGTACACTTAAATGAAATTTCACACTATGAGAAAAATTGGAAATTTAGTTTCACTTTTCCTTCAGCTTCCTACACTAGTTTACGTGAATCTTGTTTTACTGTTATATAATAGCCAAGCTTGAAGTTTATTGAACTACTGATAGACCAGTGATATAAATGTATCCTACTATTTCACAAAGACCAAGATAGTATCCTAGCTGATTGCATGGAATTGGACCAGGTTTCAAAAAGGAAGAAATGTATAAGAACATCTCCCTTGGTGAGAAATCTGTGTTGAACAAGTTCAAGAATTGGTTTCTCATGGTCTTGCCGCTCTATTGGCTCAATTGCGATTTGCATTGGAAGCTTCAAGTGGGTGGTGGCAAGGCTTTAGCTCAAAATTTGGAGGTGAAATTTTGCATGGTAGTTGATCTTAATCATAGGAATGGGAAAAGCTCCGGGAAGCAACCTTTTGATTTTTTTAAAAACCACCAATTTTATAACCGGCCTACTGGAGTATCTTTGGCCGTTTTGGCAAACATTACAAAACATATGGAGAAACGAAAATATATAGATGAAAACACCTGCACAGCTTCTTGACCTAATACTCAACTGTTAAAACATGGTGTGCCACAAGGCTCCAAACTGGGTCCAATACTGTTTAACTCCTATATTGCTCCTGTGCGCAACATTGCAGTCTAACATGGCGTCTCTGATGAAAAATATGTTGATGATGAACAACTAATTCTGTCATTAAAGCCAGACCCTCTTTATAAGTTCATATTTGCAAAAATTGAAAAATGTATTGAGGAAATTCTTGCTAGACAACAAGTCGTGCTACAACAGTGAAAAGGCAAAGGAGTTCGTATTGATCGGTAGCCCACAGCAACTAGGTAAAGTAAAAACTATCAAATCCAGGGACAAACTTAATTTTTTATCTTGGAGTCATGTTTGACTAGTCAATGAAAATGGAATCACATGTAAATTGTATGTGCAAAAAGAAATTCCCAAAAAACATCTTAATGAAAAGGAAAAGCTTCAATAAAGAAGACACCAAAATTGCAATTAATGCTCTTGTAATACCTCATCTGGACTATTAGACCAGGTAAATTGGAAGAACACCCTGAACGAACTCATAACAGGCATTTTATTCTATCAAATTATAGGCAAGATTTTGTTGTGTAACATAATGACAATTTTTTAGATGGCCACCTTGGGGAAAATTTTCCAGCTCTGTTTCCATGGCGAAAAAAAATCATAAAAATTGAAACTAAAGAAAATTACAAAACTTATTATTATCTGAATTACTTATCATATAGGAATAAAACTAATGTCGATTCATATGTTATCAAGCGAGGCCTTTCCAAATAAATGGCCTATTTTTAGATCAGGAGTAAACTTCATTTGCATATGGAATGTTTTCAAACAAATTTGTTTGATATTCAAACATTACTTTTAATAGTTTTTCATGGGTCATCCCCTATGGAAGAATATTCATTAAAATTGAACAGAACACATTGGCATAAGTCTTAGCTTTAAAAACTTGTGAGTGTAGCGAGTGTAGCGAGAGTAGCTAGATCTGTGTAGCGAGTGTAGCGAGTGTAGCTGGATATGTGTAGATGTGAAAAGTTCAGTGTAAATAAATGTATGCTTAGAGTGCAATCAGTTTCATTTGAATAGAACAGATAGTAAGATGCAATGATAGACAGCCTACATCAACTGCGCATTTATAACTGAGTACCAAAATAACAAAGTGAATTTCTGTGATCTAACAATTTATTCAGTCCATCAAATTATGTTAATACAAGTAAAACAGCTTGATACAAATTGGCACATTTAACAACATATAATTGCTTAATTTAACCATATATATTTGCTGAAATTGGCACATGTAATTATCTACTAATAAAAGTAAACTACAAATGTATTACCTTAGATAATTATTTCAACATCTGTTAGGCCTATTTTGGGTTCTTGAAACATGACACTTCATTGTGTGATATTTAATAGATCCAAATAAGCCTATTGTCTTCTTGTTGCGGAGTAACTATGAGTTGGGAGTATTTATAAACAAAATGCCGATTTGTAATGGGAATACATGAAGTGTAAGTATACATACAAATTCTCTGCAGTCAAACATAAAAGAAAACACTTCAATACAAAAAATGTAATTGCAATAACCAAGGTAGTATAAATATGATATCATTCAAGTGATAAAGCAATCCACAGACTAACAATAATGATTATAGAGCCAAATAGCTATGCAACGAATGCTGAATTTAACATTTTTTTAAATTAGAAGTCTTTAATGGTTTGATTCATATCTAACAAATTCATATTTGATTATTTATAAGTTAATTTGAATTCAAATAATATTTAGCAGAACCTTTTTTATGCATAATTTACAGAGAAAGTAAATATGAGACCCCAACTTCTTAATTTTACTTCACGAAATGTGCAGAGGTTAATTAACTTGTATTGAGGACATAGAGCATTGAGGACACAGAGCAGTGACAAATCGAGTGTATCAGTTTCAATATATTTTATTCACACACCTACACGTAAGTGGCATATAAGTATCTACAGTAAAGAAAAAACACAAGTTAAATAAAGATTAATTAAAAACAGTTTGTAAAAGAGAATTGTAATAACAAAATAAAAGCATTAAAATCACTAGCTTATGAGACACACAGTGTCTCAATAATGAGCACCACCTCATCATAATCTAACATACATTCCATAATTATACCTACATATCGTAAATTTAACCTTGACACTTTGTGATGTGCTCTCAACAAAGCTCAAGTGCAATTAGCACCTTTTGACTAACAGATAGCAAGTTGACAGGCAAATTCATTGGCTGAGACCTGGGGCTTGAGTGACGTAATTCTGGCTAGCTCAAATATGGCGGCCTCCATAGTTCACTACACGGGGCTAATAAATGCAGGATATTTCTTTACTAGTGCATATTTACAAGTTATGAATCACATGGATGTGATTTAAATGAACTCAAGCTACCATCTGACAGGCAAAGTGCTTTAGGGTTTAGTTCCACCCTTTTAATAGCTGTTTCACCAATTGTAATACAGCACTGTACAGTATAATTTTTTCCAATTGATGCTCATCTGTTTGCTCAACACTGTCAAGTGCAACACATCACGCTCCATTGACATCTGTTTCAATAATGGTTCCAGTCATATGGATGTTCCCAACCTCAGACGTGTGGATAGAGGGAACAGGACAAACGAGGCTCTGTTAAACGAGAGTCGATTGAATGCCATAAAACCAAGACCAATCCTGGATCTGCTCTCTCCTCTTTGACTGTTATGTTAGTCATCAATGCAATTATACTACCAGGTCTGTGAGTTATATTTTGGTACATATGTCTTAAGCCATAAAGGGAGAAATGGTTTTCTGATATTTCCTATGAAATTGATAATTTTTGACACTCCATACTATTTTAGGCACTGCCATTAAAACAATCATATTTTAGTGACATAATACATTTATGAGCAATCAAATGATTCTATACAGGGAGTACTTTTTACACTAACCGAGTATGTTTCAATCTGAATGACGAGAGGATGTGTTGTTGATCAATTTGCAGCTGAATAAAATGCTTGATATTACTGTTACTGATAAGTGTATGTATCTGACAATAATAACCATACCAGGAATGGAAGATTTTATAACATATGTGCTTCTATTACAACTAGGAGGGGAGATACTTGTAACTTCAGCCGGACATGACATTTACATGAATGTTATGAATAATATTTCTGTGACTGCTAGATGAAAGTGTCTGAAATAAATTCTTTGACCCCAAAAACCTGGTATAGACCAAAAATTGTGTTTATAGGTTATTTAGGAGAGAAGATATTGGCGATTTTGACTTTCGGAAGTCATATTGGACGCCATCTTGAATTACGCAAAATGCTCAAGGGTGCCAAGTGGGCACCCGGCAGATTCCTAACCTGCACATTCTTAGCTTTCAAATGATATCATGATCAAAACTATAGACAACATTTGAGGGTACCCCCTAAAATTTGGATTTGGCTGCCAGACTATTAGCTTTCCACATCCACTTCCCTCCTGACTACATCATGCTGTACCTTGTCCGTGAGGGTCATTCCTTTGGAACGTCTCAACATCTTCATCTGTACCACATCAAGTTTTCTCTAAAGTTGCCACTGTTTACATAATATACAGCATTGCAAGTCTTACTACTGCTTTGTACGTTGGCTTTTACAAATTTTAATTGTACCCTCCTGTCACATGACACTCCAGTGACCTTTTTCCAGTTGTTCCATCCTGCTTTAATCCTTCTGGCCACTTCCTTTTCTACTCACATCCTCTTGCACCCTAGAACCTAGATATTTGAACTCTTGATATCATCTGATCTCCCTGAATTTTGACATCTTCCTGTTGTTAACTCACTCACACGCCTATGTCAAACACTGCAAGATAAATTTGGATCTAAAGCAATGCCTACTTGGCGGTATAAAATTACAAGCTACCATCATTCAGAAGAGGCTATCAGCAGCCCATCTATCCTGTTTTCAGGAGTCTCCACATAAATGCCATGATCTAGCATTCCATGGGAGTCATAAATGTTGTTGCACACTTGAATCCACACTAGCCGATGTCTGTACCAGCAAATATATCAATGGCTTGAGAAGTGAGGCAAAAATGAGGTTGAGGTCAGTTTCAATGAACCTCACATTGAGGGGGCTGCACTGATACATATGTGATTGGCTTCAAGAGTAGCTGGGTTAGCTGCTCATATGGCAGATCAGTGCTATAACATTTAATATCCTCCTACACCAAGCCCATGACAGACAGGCATTGCTTTTGTATTTAAACAAGTAACCTTGGCTACCAAGCGGATAACATATTCTGAAGCTGTAAAGGCAGTCAAGAGGATAGTCAGGAACAGTGCCAAATGTTTGTCAAAGACTGTCTAGCAGAAAGAACCAACTCAGGCTAAAATGCTATTTACAGAAGTGAGAATAATTTCTTCAATGTCTCAGAGAAATTTCTACAAAGGAAAAAAGGAATATTTTCTCTAAAAGAATTATTCAGAGCTATTCAGAGCTATTCTGGTATCTGCATTGGCCTAACAAGGGATGGCAACCTTGAAGATCTTCCTTCGGCAGCATCGATGTTGGTGCAAAGAGAGTATATCATGCCATGCAAGAACACTTAAGACAAATTGCTTAATGTTGATGGAGCTTTCATGTTCCAGATGGTAAACCAGCAAAGCTACAAAATTCTGTGAATATGCTCATTGAATTGATAGGTAATTGCAGAATACTAACTGAGCAACAATCTTGTTTGGGACATCTATATTGTAGATTCATTTCAGGCCATTGCAAGATCAAGATGCAATAATAGATGCAACTGCCAAAAAAATTTTAAAACTGACAAGAAGAATTGTTCAATTTGACTTAGTTGACAACTGCTAATGTACACTGTTGTTATGTTGATTGTGTCATATCCCAGAAGCTGCCCCTAGATGGTGAAATCCACATGGCATATGAATTTGAAATATTTGGTAGCACATCAGCTATAATGGAAAATGACAAAATTACATGCCATGATAGTCATGACACTGTCCTGAGTTTTGCTGAGCATGGAATGAGTTGCTCAGGCAGTCTGGACAGTGCTTCCAGAACTGAGAAGAATCTACAACAAACATTGATAAGACAACACAAATGTCTAACTGATACCTACGACAAAGGCTGCTCTATTCTAGAGGAGCATGTCAAGAGGTCACTCTACGAGGAAGGCAAGAAAGAATGCGCCAGGTGCTGCAAACAGCCGGCAAGTAAAAAGAATGGACTTTAAAGCACTGACCTGCCTTTGTGTAACTGAATGAAACTAAGTTAAATGCAAAGTAAGGCAATGCAGTGGCATGAAATAAATAAAATAAATTTCTATTGTTATCTTTTGTTGTGTTAGTATCCGATTTTATGATTGTTAGTAAAAATTTAAATCGCAGTTGTTCCTTAATGCCCTCTTGTCACATGACTGCCACAGACACAGCTAAAAAGTGTTTCATTTATCAAAATGCAGCTTCTGTAGTTCCAGCACAAATTTGGAAGGTCAAATTACTTTTATTCCATCCTATAATGTGTTGTTTGATTTGAATATGTGAAGATTTCCAATACCGATTAAATAAAATGGGCGCCATCTTGGAAAATGGCTGCCATGGCCATCCTGGTCAAATTTGAGGTGGCTCCCTAGCTGCATTTGTTTAATATACACTCTTTAACATGTGTACGAAATTTGGTGCTTTTATCACAAAATGCACAATGGGTTTGCTATGCCTCCCCACTAACTATGCAAAGTCTTTGAAATAAGTTGGGGCATATCGCAGAAGTCACAGAGGAAATAACCACAGGTTTCCTATGTTTAAGGATATAAAGAATTTATGAAAGCAGCCATTATCAGCAGTATAATTATTTAGCATTTCTTCCTAGCTTCTAATCTAGTCAATGTCATATATGTATGTTATGGATTTTTTGAGAATTTCTTTTTATTTTCATAATTTCATTGCACGTTTCAACCTGTGGTTGGAAATAATCTATAAATATAGGTCTCATTTTTAGGCATCCCAGTAAGTCTGTACAAGTATAACAAGAGTCCTTTTTTACAAGGGAGCTCTCCCATAGCGGCATCTTACCTTAGAGGGGTCTAACTACAATATAGAAATGGAATTTAGACTGATTTAATCATCTTCTCATAACAATATTATCTACTGCTCAATTATTTTATGAAGTCATGTTGTTGTGTAATATTTATTTTAAAAAAATGTTTGTGGAAATAAATGTGTCTGAGTCACAGTCTAATGCAGTGTGTTATCTCAGTGCATCAATTTAGTAGGCCAACACCTACAGTGTATTTTAGATTATTTCATGGCAACTTTGAAATAGGCCTATAAGTAGTTATAGTGTTGCATTTTTCTGATATGAATAATATATCACAAGAAGCAACCATATCATGTATTGTAAAACATCTAGTACAAAAAGTGTGATTTTACCACTGCCAATGCACACAAAAACCTGCCGATCCATTGGTCATGATCATAAACAAGCAGTGTGGGGTTATGTATATAGAAATGTTTACTCGAAGTTTCTAACTGGTGTAAGTTTTCCATTGTTTTGAGCTAATTTTGTTTTAATAATTTATGTTATCTCAGTTGCTTGAACATTGCAGCTTTTTGAATACTTGCCGATTTGCCAAAATTACAACAATTAAGGATAAGATAAATATAAATTGCCTTACTGTGTCCTAAAACATTGTCCATTACGCTCATGTGATATATCACTGGATAGAAGAACAAATGGGGCAAATTTTGATATATAATATGGAGGTAACCTTTGTTAAATTGAATAGATTATAGCTCGGTGAACCGAAAATGAAGTATTTTTTGCAGATTTTTGTTCTTAGTCCAGTCCAATGATTTAGGACCATGTTTGCGCAGTTTGGACGAAAAGGTCAGGAATTATGACAAATGTGATTTTTTTTTTTCGTAATAATTTTCGCGTCTAATATTTTATTCACCACAACCATATTTTTCATAAACTAGAATATTCTACATACAACTGGATAGGTTGTGTTTTGTACTACCTCGTGTTGGGGTTACGAGTTCGTTCAAGCCTCTTTTGAGAAATGGCCACAGCACAAATGTGATAAAATGCGGCATATGCTGCAAAATGATAATACCTCTTAAAAAATGACAAATAATACCTCTTTAAAAAAAGATCGCAACAGTGACACCCAGCTATTACAGCCATTGCCAAGCTTTCTAGTTTTCACACAAGAGGGCAGTATCAAAATCTGTTGCTGGTCGGTGCTGCCACCAAACGTTTACCTCACGGGAATCTCCCTCATGATGTCACTGCTTTGGGATTCCCTCATTTCTGAACAACATGGTGAAGAGAAAATACGCTGAAACCGACATGTCAGGTAATAAAACTCTATTTCGTGTTAATCTAAGCAGGTGATTTGTTCTAGTTGATGTACATGCAAATTTAAAATTATGTTTCATGACTGTCACGCAGGCATGACGGAATTGGACGTTTTTTTAACTGAAATTTCCTGCTGTAATTTTTTTTCGTTTGGCGGCGGGTTGCACAATTCAGAAATGTAAATATAAACATATGATAAAAGCATATGGACTACATATATATCTATATAAAAGTGGTCTATATGCAACAAAGGTTGAACAAACGACTATTCAATTTAAATATGTCTACACGGTCTGGATTGTCCAAAGTGAGAGCCAGACTATATTAGAAAGGTCAATGACCTGAGCCACATTTTAAACACAATCCACATTCGGCACATTGTGACAATGTAATTTGTTAGGCTTTAGAATGTAATTGTTAACAACACACATTGTATATTTGCTTATGTAAAACATGTATTTTTCAGAAATGTCATTTTAGTCAATAACAACCTCATTTACCATTAAATGTATAGGAAGGCAATATTATAGTTCATGTATGGACCTGCAATTGCCGAGATCCCGATACTATTTATCTTTTTTCTTATTCTTTTTTTTTTCCTCTGGCGGATAAGTGATTTCGGACATCCGGCATAAATTATCTTATGCCTAAGTGGCCACTTCGCATGTTCAGGTTCACCTCATTTGACCCGAGAGTTTTTACACTTGGTCTGTTTTCTATCTCCAACATATGAATGGAGCAAGCCAATCCTGTAATGTTTGTCACTTCGTGGGAATGCATTTTTTCCCCCTGTCCCAGTTACTAAATGCATACCGTCATGTTCACACACAGATCACTAAAGAGAAAGATTAACGTCCTACATGCTAGACACATGAATAGATATCTAAATAATTAGCCTTACGTTTGATATTCTAGTAATTTGGTAATTATATTGGTGCAAGATGTTTGAATATCTCAAATTATGTTATTTTTCTGTAATTTTTTTTATATATATTTTTTAAATATATTTATATGTCATACTCGCAGTATGCCATACATTATAAATAAATACCTGGTATAAAGGATAGAAATCTAAATAAATTATAATAATAATAATTATGACATGTTCATGAGCAGTTGATAAATGATGTTATACTACAGTAGTATTGATATTATTATTATTATTAATCTTTATTGCAGACACACACACATACATTAGTTACTATGGGGGTCCATATCCTTATAATAACTACCTAACTACTGAGTATAATTGTATGACACTGTAAAAACAAATTTGCAAAACAACAGTACAAACAACTCAACTGTTGTCCAATACAAATATAACAATGACTCCCAATGTCTTCTAATGTAAGATTGCCAAAAGGTGTCACTACTAATAACATTCATAATAATACTATTTCAGATCTCCTTTCACTGAATTTATAAAAAAGATTTCTAATAACTGCCTCAAACGTGCTCACTCTAAGATTAGTGAACATCAGACTATCATTACAATACTTGAGATAGCTCATCAGACCAGACTAATATAAAGTATTAAAATGTAGGTATTACAGAAATATATCAGCAAAACCTTAATGCCGTAGATCAACAACTAGTTACACAAAACAACCCAATTATTACATAGATCTATAAATAACAGCACTGGCTCAATAAGTTGCAAAGACTATCAATGTTGAATAGAAACTAAGATAATGTAAACGAGGCAAGCAAAAAGTAAATTTTCCCATTTATTATTGTTGGAATGATTAAATTAAATGGTCCTGATTATTAAATATTTATGTTGTATAATTGATATATGTTGGCATGGCAGTCTATCAACTTTTAGTGCCCAAAATTCTCAATAGTGTGTGCGTCAAATTTTCAGCAGTTGTTTTTTGGTTGTTTTTCATTTTTGTGACGCCATTTTGTATCGGGAAAAACAAAATTGATGCAATGATATATGAGATTATAATATGCATTATGCATTGGATTTGGTGACAAAAATAAAGTGCATGGTTTTGCAGTTCCATTCATTTATCAATTATTGGAATGTCATTTTCATGTTTTTCCACAGACTGCTGAAACATCATTTTATATTTAATAGCATTGCATCATCAGATATCAAATGTCTGCGTTATTATTAACGATTAATATGAAATTACTTGTGTATTAGCTCACAAATTATGGGACATCAAAGGTATGTGGCGTGTTACATTTAATCTAATTTTTTTCGCTAAAATTTGACATTGGTTGGATATTTCTCTTATTTGTTTGGTGTAACTTTTTTTTAAACTTCTTCCATTTTGCTTGAAAGTCAGTCACAACATCAAAATTGTTCATTATTTATTCATGTAAATTTGTGTATTAGATAATAATTAAGCTACTTTGGGATGATAACAATTCATCTATCTGGATCATTTAAATTTGATTTATATCATTTTATCTGTACATCTTTATATCTTTATATCATGTCATGTTAGTCACAATACACCAGAGGGCAGCAGATTCCAGTTGAAAATAGTCATTTTTTCACCATTCTCAGTCGTGGTTGTGCAACATGACTTCTTTGACCAAAAAGGGTATTTCCCTCCCCCCTGTTAAATTGCTTCACTTGAAATTTGTTGTTTAGCATTTTCTAGAAATTGTAATATGACTGGATGTAGTTTCCTTTTCGGTAATCAAACGTAATTCTTCCTTTTTGTTTTTTCCATCAGTGTGGTACATGTGTACTTT
Source organism: Alitta virens (assembly GCA_932294295.1). Lineage (NCBI taxonomy): Eukaryota > Metazoa > Annelida > Polychaeta > Phyllodocida > Nereididae > Alitta > Alitta virens. The sequence goes on along the minus strand of OW028580.1, from coordinate 28,355,618 downwards.
GTTATAGTCAGTACGATAGGATTGCATACATAGAGAGAGTTTTGTAATTTTGAATTGGTGATAGTCAGATTATTTACCTTTATTACAGCAGTACACATTTAAATTAGAAAAAAAATATATATAAAATTTAGCTTTAATGTTAAGTATTAGTGATGAGCCACAATCGATTACACTAGATCGTCAGCCACTTAATAAAAAATTTGCGATCACAGATTGAATGCTTTGGGACCGATTTTCGTCAGTTCTGATGTATGAGTTAATTCAATTCAGATTGAGGTTTGAAAATAATGCAATCTATTGATTCTCATTAACAGTTGTTAGTGACACTTAGTGTTGTGTTTCCAAAATTCAATATTTTGTAAGTGAAAATGTATGGAGTTTAATAATCAGTTTATAATTATCCAAACCGACTAAAATCGATCATCTGTTGGTTTCCCTTCACTGATGATCGACTGCAAAAATGTTACCGACTCCCATCACCATAATAAGTATGGATGCTCAGTAGCAACTTTTTTTCTGTTAATAATTTACTTTTGCTGCTTTTATACAACTTTATAGTTTAAATGATTCCATTCTTTTTGAATATTTCCGCTTGATGTAATTTAGGCTGTGTGTGGCTTTATTCGCTGATATGTATGAAATACTTTTACGATAACTCGCTTTAGCTGCAATGAGCACATTTTGTGGTTGACTTCCTGTAATTCTTGTGGGGTAAGAGGGGTGAAAAGGGGCAAAAATGAGACCTATGTCTTACAATAGGGGACAGAGTAGGGTAGAACGATTGTGACGTCATAATCTCATAAATGGAACGTTTAATTGTGAAGTTTGTCCTCTTCCTGTCCAGATGAAAAAAAGTTTAGTTTTCTGAGGTTTAGGTCAAATTTACTGAGCTGTGTCCTCCACCCTTAATTTAAGGACCATGTCCCGTAAAAGTAAGTACCTTAAGTACCTGGTACCTGGTACCACTTAGTACAAAATGATCTGGTGGGCGTCATTATTTTCAAAGATCTGATAATTTATGTTCCATGAAGAAAGTCATAAATTTGATGGACGTATTCTTCGAAAGTGTCATTACATGATATAATCATTTATATAGATCTACCATAATCGTTGAGAAGGAAATTAGATATGTAATTTTTTATATGGGAAATTTTTTTAATTGATGTCTCTTTAAATTTAAGGAAAAGTGCAATTAAAGGTTTTATTGCAATAGCCAAATTTATAAGTTACTATATTCAAGCATAAAAAGACTGTTAGGTCAATATAATGGCAGTTTTAAAATTTTTATGGAATATTGCAGCCATTAACTTGAAATAAATTAGCTGGGGTTGCACAATTCTAAGTTAAATCAGTTTTTGAAATATCTTTAGAAGTAAAGAAAATTTACAAAATTCCTGGAACTTGTCGTCAGAACTCAAATGCAGCAAAGCGTGTTCGTGAGAAAAAGTTATTTTTAGTTCAAATTTGCTTGGTACAGGAAATAGTAATAGGAATCATTGCTAAATTCTTGAGAACTGTCCAGATGACTGTTTAGAGATAATTAATGCCACTTTAAGTCTTTAAAAATAAGTCTAAATTAGTGAAAGTTTATTTAATTTATTTTGGTTGATTTTTGTCTCAGAAATGACTGAATCTCCTTCGTTTATTTAACTGATTTTATTACCAAATATTAATCCTTATTATTTATTTAATTTTTTTAGTATTTTTTTAAGGTTTTGACTGCACTCGTGTGCACTTAATGCTGGTTTAATCTGTGGGCTGTTAATGTTTCCATATTTGGTGACTTACTTGAATCATGGATTTACTAGACAAATCCATGCTTGAATCATTGAATGTGACTTTTTGTTCGTCCATTTATCTGGCAGTGGCCGCCGATAAAACCCATTGCCTTATTTGGGTAATAAGCCAGGAGATCTTGTTGTAAAAAAAATGTAATCCCCAAAAAAAGAAAAGAATTAAAAAAGGCTAGTTATTAGACCCTCGAATCGCAGTATTTTAAATGGACTACATGTTTGAAGTTAAAAAAGAAAAGAAAAAAGTACACACAAAAATAAAGAAGATACTGAAGTAGTAGAAATTGTTTCTTTCTATGTTAATGGTTTTACTTATGAAAATTTATACAATTAACTTTTGTACTCCAAACTTGTGGCAAAGTTTGATTAAGCTAATGTAGGAAAGTTCTTCAAGAAATTAATAATATTCTGATCTTAATTTTTTCAGGTAAAACTGAAATGTATGAAATTAGTTTTGTTCAGAATTTCACTGAGAGAAAATTTAAAAAAAATAGAATTAAGAATAACACTAAATTCATTAACAAAGAAGTTAAGAATAAGTTCTGTAATTTGATTACTAAAGATTTAAGATAATTTCTATTTTGTGAGCATATTCATGTTGCACATTTCTACCAATAACAAAAAATAAATAAAAGATTGATTAAGCTTTTTTTCTTTATACTCAAAAATAATTGATGGGGAAAAGTCTCATCCCCAAATAAGTCGTGCATTCTCACCAAAAAAAAAATTGGGAGTGGCAGCCAAAAACATTTGGCCATTTCGGATTAATTCTTTGACCAATGGATAGTGAAAATTTTCCAGGAAGTTTTAAGTTTTATCTGTCATGATTAAGTAACACTAAGAAACAAATCTGTTTCCCTAGTAACTGTGAGAAAATGTGTGTGTTCAATGTTGCGTAACAGTTATGCATGGATTAATGGTATAGTAATGGCCATGTGATTTTTTTTCTAAGTTTTGTGGGTTTTTTGAGAAATCCTCGGCAAATGTTTTTACGCGATAAAAGGAAGATTATTTTCTCAAAAATCTCATGATTAGGGGAAAATGTAAATAAGCTAATATGAGTTAAAATCAGGTGGGAGCTAATAATACAAGTGAGGCACAAAAGTAAATGACTCGAAAATATTATTACAATTAATAAAAAATATGATAAATAAAATGATAAATTTGTAATAGAAATACGTGTATAATTTATTATGATTATTGATATGGCATTTGCTGCAGCCTTTGAAATATTTAATTATATTTTACATATATTATATAAATTTTCTTGTAGGTTTACCATTAAAATCTGGAGTGAGTGGTGCTAAATAGTAATACATTACTAATTGGATCTTCACTTTGTAAAATGTGCATTTGTATCTATTTGGGTGGAGCAAACTCACAATCATCTTAACATCTTATCATCACATCTGCCTCAAGTATTTGGTTCAGAAATAGGATCAGATGTGTTATGATATATGAGAGTGATGGGCTCAATTTTGTGCAGCCCTCAAAAGCAATTAATTGCCTCTTTGATGAATGTAGCTGTTTTGATGAGATTGTTTAGTAAAGTAAAGATAAACAAAGAAAAAAAGATTGATTGTTATCTATTGTGTTAGAATGAGGTATAATGCTAAAAGTTCTGCCTCATTTCTCACCAGAGGGCAGAAAATTCAAAGAAAAATGGCAATATTAGATCGATGGAATTCTAGATAGATAGATAGATAGATAAATAGAAAAATAGAAAGAAAGATAGATAGATAGACAGATAGAAAAATAGAAAGAAAGATGGATGGATAGATAGAAAAATAGAAAGAAAGATAGATAGATAGTAGATAGAAAAATAGAAAGAAAGAAAGAAAGATAGATATAGATAGATAGATAGATAGACAGATTAATTAATTGCTTGCTTTTTGATTACTTGCTTGATGGGTTGATTGATTGATAAGCAAGAAAACTATAGAGACCATGCAGTGTGCGTTAGATAGCCCTTTGTTTGATCTGACAGGGTATTTGGAGAGACAGACTGACTGACAATAAACAATGCTCTACTGTGCACGGAAACAAAATGATGAGTTGATAAACATGATAAGCTATCTTGTCCCCTCCCCTTTCCAAAATAAATAAATAATAAAAGATTAAAAGCTCTGGTAAATAAAATAACAAAACAAACAAGATAAAAAAAACAACAATGAATATTTCCCAATAACACAGACGTGGTTAACATAGTTAAGATGATTATTCTCAATATGACATCACTAACCCAGTAGGGGGTCTTTATGAAAGTTAAAAGCCAATACGAAAAGCATGCAAGGGGCTAACTGCTTCCTGTCTGATTTTTACCCCCCCCCCCCCCCTCCTCCCTTGTAGAATTTTTGAGTCGTGAGGATCTTAAGGAGGGGGGGGGGGGGCAGTTAAGGGGTGGAGAGCTATTGGGGTGTTGGGCTGCATATATTAGGCATTGCTATAGAATGAGTACAGCTGGTCATATGTATATATATATAGGCTTAGTTGTTCTAGAAAGTAAGGATTTTTGCTGTGGAGTAGTTCCAATTTGGATGGAACTTTTGTGACACACATTTTATGCATTGTGAAATCTGAACAGTACATTGTTACACACATGCTATCTACAGCTGTACATAAGTGTATGTGATTTTATTGATATACATCTACATGTTTGATATGCCTATGGAAGGATAGACAGACAGACAGAGCTCTTACGATATTAGGTAGGTTAAAAATATTAAATTACATATACAGACCTGTCAAATGTCATAAGTTATAGAGGATTTCATAGGGTCACATGTCAAGTCATTATACTTTATACATGTTATGAACTTATCGTGCATATGTCAGATATGTTTTGTAGAGGATATGTATGTATTGACACAACATATCTGAATTATCAACTTTGAATTATCGACAAAAAAAAACTTGTCAATGATACAAAGCAGGACTTGACCACATGAAGGACTGATCAGATACACAGTTTGAGGCACTTATAAAAGCTGGGATTCCCATCATTAGGATTGGCCAATACAATACAACACCACACAGTTGGGGGACTTATTTACATACATTCAACCACCCCATGTCAGTTGATACCAGAGGGCAGACTGTTCACATGGCAGGAGAGTTTACACACTGTTGACATTAGAAGACAGCTGTCTGTAGCATATACTTGGCAACTCGGTACCTGGTATATAGCTTTGTATAACAGTCATAGTAAGATTGATTCTTATGATAAGGATTAATTATTAGTTAATAATATACACAGGGAATTTATAAGCTATACATTTGTTTTGTTTTCAATCAAAAAAGGATGGCATGCTGATCCTGAGAATGACATTGTAACGCATCGATTTGTATGTCATTGAGTGAAGAAGGATTGATTAACTAATAGCTGTCGTTGATATATAATAAGGGGATTTATCAGTTATATTTATTTTAGCGTTTCGATGGAAATGAGTGCAAATCAGACAAGGATGGTATGCTGACAACTGACATTTGCTAACATGCTGTGAATCGACAGATCCTATAGTCAGTAGAAGGATACGATCCTATAGGTAGCCAGTCATCCAAGAAAAATGGGCAAGCACACTAATAGCACAAGCCACAACACAGTTAGTAGTCAAAGGGACCAGGACACTAACGCTACTCTCCGTAAGAGCGTTTCGGACTTTTTCGGTCGCGCAAAGGACAAGCTACGGTCCCCACACGGACAAAGGAGGAACCGTAGTACGGAAATCGCAGGATTGGAGGACAATATGAACGACAGTAAATCCGGAGTGACTTTGACCAAATTCGAAGTGGTCGGATCGGTCCGAACCCCGACCGCTTCACCGACATCAACGTTAAATCGGAAGAAAGCGAGTCGCAAAGTCGACCGCAAAATGAAGGCTTTGTTCAGCAGCGCTTCAAGCCCAGGACCTGTAAATAACACTCTGTTACATCCCCACTGGTCCGAAAAACCGGGTGCATCCACACTCCCCGGTCCGGACAAAAAACACCACAAATCGGATGGAACTGAGAAACATCGGAAGCATAGCGCCCCTCCAGAAGTCATGCGGAGGGACATCGAAGGCGCTATCGGCCAAAGACATGGCCAAAACAATGGGAAAGATTACTCTAAAAGGGGTCAAGACTGTGACCCTGCCCACAGAGACCCTTCCCCTAGCCACTCGGACGTTGCTACAACTTTGCTCAACGAAAGAAATTTGCTCATGAATTCCAGAAGGGAGGAGAGAATCGCCTCCACCGCTCCGGACTGTTGTAGTATAGAGACTGCGTCTGACTCAGGTAAGCGAGAATAAAAACATAACAATAATTACCTGTAAAATAGGGTCAGTAGAATTTGTTAGATCGGTTATATGGATAACCATTGGTTGATTCAATTTGATTGACATGTTGTCTTTGAAATTAACTCATGCTGACATAGAACTTCATCATATGAAATGCATTGAAATGTATAAAATCCCTCCTACTAAGTAAATAGCATAGGTCTAAATATATTTGGTTGAGCATTGGTATGTCTGGTATGTTGTGCTGCTTGTGCAGCTTCTATCTTTCTCAGGGAGCTTTGATGATCTGAGAATTTATAATAAGAACAGTGTATTGCTTGGCATATTGCATTACTCAGATTTATTCTTGTAACTGAAATAACATCAGATAACACTAAAAAAATTTAAAAAAAGGTAAAACGTGGCTTTCACATGTTTTAGGCCACGTCATTAAAAAGTCTCTGTATAAAGGTCTTGAAATTTTCCCAATAAATAGGTCAATATTTATCATTGTACATAACATATTTCACTGTTATGACCACCTCGTTATAAAGGTCTTGATTCTTGGTTGTCTAATTAGAGAAGTACATTTCTGTCTAGTTTTTTAATTGGTTATTGAAAATAAGAAGTATCTTTCAATAGACCACATGGTCTTGCCAGGTATATTTTTGCCTTTGTTCACAAAAATTCCAGTCTGTGCCAAGCACAGCAGAATGTACATTCCTTCTTAGATCATTCTACTCAATCTACTGGGGATATTTTTGGACACTTTAATTTTTTCTTTCTTTCTGAAGAACTACTTATGCAATATAATAAAGCGTATGTAATGACACCATTTTGAAATACTTTCAGTTCTTTCAGATAAAAATATATATATATAAATAGATATTTTGACATAAATCGTCTATATTTCCCATACATTTCTCTGATATATAACACACACACACACACACATATTTTCTTAGATATATTATATAGTATTATGTAACAAAAAATGGAGGAAAATCTATTTTCCCAGTGAGATATGATAACTGTCCCAAGTGCATGTCAACAATGTACTAGATTCTTGTCAACATATTTACCCCATATGGATAAAAAAAACTCCTTACATGCAATGATGCTAGTGCATTATTATGCACCCTATGTAATTCTAGAAGGTTCTACCCTCCTTCTAGAAGTTCTAGTATTCTGACAGGGCACCAGATAGTATTTATCAGCGGATATTATATCCTATTATATTCTGTTCTGTTCTATACTATTGACATGATTAAAGAATTTATTGAATTCCATATTGGCCAGCCAGCTCTGCTGAAGGTCCCTGGTTCGATGATCCCTAGTCCGGGCACTCTTCATGAGCTACATCCCAGCTGGATTTCGATCACATGTGATGTTAAATTGGAGGTGCCTTGTACTTGTGGGATTGTCTATGCTGAGGCAAGTAAAGACCCCACCCATAGCATTGAGACATTGAACATTCAACTAGAATCAAATCATAATTATTACTTGTAGTAGTCCATGAATTATTTTCCCAAGCAATGTTGTGAAATAAAAATAGAAGGAAAGCTGATGAGTAACACCGGGTGACTCATTATTTTTTTAACACTCATTTCCTGAACTCCCGTGAAAATGTTGAGATTAGGATATAGTCCCATTGAAATTGTGTTAAATTAGGATGCGCTATTGTCATATTTATGCCTTCTGATTATTTTTAACGTTTATTCGGAAATTGGAACAAGAGAATCCTGTTGTTATATTCTTCCTATTCTATTATTTCAGAAATTTATGAGTATTACTTCATTTCGAAAAATCTATATTAATTTCGCTACTGTGTAGCTGCCTGAACTATTCCACTGATTGATTGATTGATTGATTGATTGATTGATTATGACTATGAACCATTTGTCTCACCACATGCACTCATTAATATGTAATTTGCTTATTGTGGTTATTGTGAACGATTTTAAACATGTGAAAGTTAATGTCATTGAACAATTTAACATGACATGTGATCGAAATCCTGCTGGGATGTAGCTCATGAAGAGTGCCCGGACTAGGGATCATCAAACCAGGGACCTTCAGCAGAACTGGCCAATATGGAATTTAATTCATTCTTTATCAATCTATATATTTATCAATGTACTTCTTTTGTACTTGCAACTTCAAAATAAGCTTGTAAAATGTAGGATACAGTCATGAACTTTGTGATTAGTGTCCACTTGTTCATTCTGTTGACTTTTATACCATGGTAAGGTTACATTCGCCATGTAATTGCTATTACATGCGAAGTCATGTACCTAATTCATTAATATGCTTTCCACAAGCTTGTAAGTTACTGTACAGAAACGTCATTAGGATTTGCGTAGTGACGTCACTGAAATCTGTATGATGGTTGGGCTGGATCTAAAAAGAACAAAATAGTGTAGATAGATGGGTAGATAGATAGATAGATAGATAGATAGATAATATGACCAGCTACTAGAGGCAAATATAATGATAAGATGAAGTTTGAAGTTCACATCATGTTACACATCCAGTCCTTAGGTGGGTTCTTTTACTTGCCTCTTCATATAAAGACACTGAGGTCAAGGCATCAGCAGTTTAACATTTCATATGATTGATTGATTGATTTGTTGACTGACTGTTTGGTTGCATGATTGATTTTATTATTGATAATATTTTCTGTCCTAAGAATAGCTTTAAAGATGAATTGTATTCTCTCACATGCTTCATTGTCAATCTTATAATATGCGATGTTGATGTTGTGAATACAGTGGCACCCTCTATTGGGTAACATGTGTGAAGAAACTATTTTGTGGACGTTTCCAAAATGTGATTTTTGAGGAAATGTCAGTTTTAGCATGTAAGAGGTCGTAATTTGTCATTTATTTTTTTATTTTTTTTATTCTATCGATGACTTGGTGTTGCAGATTATAGCTGAATTAGCTTTCGTAGTATGACCTAAACTGATTTACAAACTTGTGCATGTTCAGCAATGTTTAGGGATTAGCCTGAAAATGCACTCCTTCAAAATTTTATAATTGCGAAACAATTTTGCAACCTTTGAAAGCGCAGGTGTGAGTTTCCCCTGAAAAATTTCACCAGGAAATGCTAACATGTCTGAAAAGAGAAATTTATTTAAAAAAGACAACAATCAGTTTCACACAGGAAGTATGGATGACAGATTTTCAAAAACTTTACGATTAGGGTCATGCCAAAAATAGACAAGATTAATAAATTTCTTAATTTTTTTGCTACTAGGTGGCCTAATGGTTAAGGCATCTGCCATTTTCATTCTGGCCAGCTCTGCTGAAGGTGCCGGGTTTGATTCTCAGCCTGGGAACTCTTCATGAGCTACTATGCTGAGGCATGTTAATACATGGGTGGCTCCTCTTTAGCGGCAAAACCCTCTTGCCTGAGGAGTCTTCTTTCATCCATGACCTCTCATTCATTCATCTTTCTTTTTTTTCTTTTTTATTATTATCATTATTTCTTTTTTTAAATTATTATTGTTATTATTTTTATTTCTATTTAAAGTTAGATTTATCTATGTGTGTGTATGTTAATGTTATATGTGTAGTATGTATGGTGGTGTATGCGATGAAAAATAAATAATTCTGTCTGTCTGTCTGTCTATGTGATATGGTATGGAATCAGAGCCTTATCATCTCATCATTATGTGTGCTGACTGGAGCCAGTAATATTAGCTGATTCGACCACAGACCCATAACATTGAGAAAAAAAAATATTTTCCTGACATATTTTTGAAACAACTATGCCTGAAAGAAAACTTGTTTCGCAATTATGAAAAAAAATTCCTGGGTTATAACTGGCTTTTGTTATATACAGTTAGTTTCATAAAATATGGTCGACTCTATATACAGCTGTAGCAAGCTATCCCTGCCTGTAGCTATAATAACTGACTAAAACCAGCTGCTTCTGTCTACTCCTAGCTAATAGTCAGCTTACACCTACCACCAGTGAAAAAATATAAACCTTTGTAAATGTAAGAAATGTATCAATATATCATAAATATGTATGTAAAATAGACATGCATTTTTTCAACTTATGCACCAAATGGTGCTGCATGTACAGCTTTGAGTAGAATGACTCAAGACAGCTCCGTTTAGTGGCAGGTAGCATTGTATAGCGTCTAGGTTCAATTTGACAGGGCATTTTGAATGAAACTAATAACTGTAAGTGTGCTGTTTATAAACGAGGGCGACTGTATGTGTATTTAGAGTTCCATGTACAATAAACATAAGCATGCTAAATGATTTTGGGGAAAAAAGCTACTTGCATGCCATTTCTTGGAAAATATAATTCAGTTGCTTTTCTTTTTGCTTTTTTTCGTCTCAAGTTACTCTCAACTCTCCAAATTATTATCCCAACAATGAAATGCCTGTGAGGCTTCAACGTGTTATTGCCAGCTAATAGAGGTAGATGTTATGATGAGCTGCTAATATTTCAGTTGTAGGGTTTGTTTCATTGGAAGAACACTTGGTAGAACAGTGTCTCAATTAAATTTCCAGTCATCCCAAATCAAATTGATTGATTGATTGATTGATTTATTGGTTGATTGATTGATTGATTGATGGATAGGAACTGTATAACTATGGCCTGTCTGACCTGATGACAGTAATTTTGAAATTACAATTTTATAATAATAACGGGTAATGAATATAAATGTACATTAAAACTTGGTTGAAATAAACTACAATATATTGAGTAAAACTCATTTAAAAGTTGATAATGAAGTGACAGTTTATTTAGTGACTCATGTGCCTTATCTTTAAATACTATATTCTCCTCTTTTGCGCATGATAACAATTTATTGTAGGCGGACCTATATTTAGATCTGCAAATAATCCATGCTTCTGAGAGGTAATGCATTTATTGACAGAAAGTAAATACTTTGCACACTGTGTAAACACCTGGATGTGTGTAATTTGTGTGTTTACTATAGACGTTGGTTTTTGTCTTGTGATAATGCGATATTCAACCAAATCAGCTGATTTCGGTATTTCCATTATTCTGAAAGCTTCAAAAAGAGATTTTCTAACATATGCATTTATTATAAACAAAATAAGCTGAATGAACTAAAGTTTGCATGACATTGCACCCTATTTACTTGATCACAAATGAGTCTGAAATTACGGTAGTAAAAATGTTAACATGTGAAAGACAGATTTTTAGGTAAGAATCAACCATTGATCCATGTACCATTGTCTTACATTGAAAGTTATAAATAAATTGGCTGTCATTTTCTATGATAACCTTCCTCAACTTAGAACAAGGTTGTTTTTATTTAACAATGACTCAGGAAGGAACTATGAAATGATAAACATGTTCCTCAAATTTGTTTGTCAACTGGCAAAGTAGGTGCTTTCCAAATTGTCTGAGATAAAAATCATAGGGGTATTCCGATCTGAAATACAGTGGTTTAAAGATATGTCACTATCTGGAATATGGTCCATAATTCGATGTGGAAATTTTTGAAGTTACATCACATGTATGTAACAAGCTATAGATGTTAATCTTTCGGAAGATGGGTCATAGAATGCACATATATTTTTATTGTTCATATACCTCTACATGATGTCATGTATTAGCATGGTATTGTGCAATTTAATTGATTTCCCAAAGGCCTTTGATAGCCTTAAAGTCATTTATGTCAACTTAAGTATTTATATCAACATTTAAGTTTATTTCACACCCCTGGATAGTTGGAAAGACCATATTTAAAGGTCTGCATTGTGTGACTTATGTAAAATATTGAAAGTTGATCAACATGCGTTGTAGCCTGAAATAATAAAAAAATATGCATGCTAAATAAATGTATGAAATTTCATTAGAAAATGATACAATTTACATAAATTAATAACTCACTCACTCATTAATTTTTTGGGAAATCCATCAAATTGCACAATGCCATGCTAATACATGACATCATGTATAGGTATATGAACAATAAAAATATATGTGCATTCTATGACCCATCTTGCGAAAGATTAACATAGCTTATAACATACATGTGATTCCAGATTGTGACAGATCTTTAAACCACTGAATTTCAGATCGGAATACCCCTATGATTTTTATCTCAGACAATTTGGAAAGCACCTACTTTGCCAGTTAGTTGACAAAAAAAATTTGAGGCACATGTTTATCATTTAATAGTTCTTACCTGAGTCATTGTTAAATAAATACAAAAAAAAGTAAAAAAATAAATTGATAAATAATATGATATAATTTATGGTTCACACCTGCTCCACCATAGCTACACTTACTTCATGTATGCTATTTCTTTGATCTTCTATTATGAGTCATAATTCAGACACCACCTGTCATGTAAATAATAGGTAGCCGTAGTTGAGTCATGGTACTTCGCATGACCCATACCTAGGACTAGATATTGTACACCAGGTCATTTATGTGGTCAAGTTATTTATGTTGCGATAAAGAAGTTAAAAGTTTGCGGGTTATTATGATGTCTAAAGTGTATAGAAGGACATATATGACTGCAATGTCAAATTTAGATACTTTCAATTTGATATGTTTGCATTGTCCTGAAGTTATTATTTCAATTCTACAAGCATTGTTGTATTTCCTTATTTTTCAGTTTGTGTCATGGCATAATTTCATTTTGCTGTTATTTCGCATTGAGATAGTTTTATTTTATTTTTTTTCATATTCGATATCATTTGGAAATTATCATTCAATTATATATTCAGCAGATACGTGTCAATTTTTTTTTACATTTGTTTGAAAATTGCCGCTATGACACGGGTCATGAAAGAATCTGTGCATCATGCACATTATATTTGACAGATTTTGGACAATTTAAGTGATTTAATTCAAGGGGAATGCCTAAAACCGTGTAGGAACAATTTTGGGCAATTTTAGAACACGAATCGGTCGAATGTGACGTCACTAGTGTACTTATCTTCCACCATGGCTGAATATTAAAATTTGCACTGATTGTAAAAATCATGTTTACTCATTTAGAACCATTATTATGAGATAATATATATTATGATGATTATTGCTCTTGATTATAATGGCATTAATATTGGATGTAGGTAGGTGAAATTAAACCCCAGAAGTAAGACCTTATTTACTGGTCTTAATTGTAAGGTGATCGGATTTGTGAAGTTCGATCTGGAATAGCAGGTTTAAAGTTGAATTTAAAGTTCAAAGAATTAACAGAGAGGTTTACCTTCACAATTTTATTGTTAAAATAATATAGAGAATAATTGTGGTCACTGGTCAAAGATTGAACAAACAATAGAGTAAATTTCTTTTATTTGCATGTTTATGTCACGATTTTGATTCAAATATGCTGACATTTGCCTCAAATTTACTGATTCACTGAGACTGAGTAAATCTTCATTTTCCAGGACCTAGATGATTAGTGCTATTTTTAGCTCATTCGAACGTCATACTAGTGTGTTGTAAACAAGCCAAGTGTAACGTATTGTTTGTTATTTTTCTCCAGTTACGATTTAAAGATATTGACATTTGATAGGATTTAGCGCATATAGAAATAAGCATATAAAACTGGCAGTATATTAAAGGTTATAGATTTTAAATGTTGTGGACTTGAACATAATACTAACATTTTCTCACGCCAATATTGACAGCTCCATGCTAGAACCAGACATACTTCAGGATCTGTGATTTGTAATCATTTGTTGACATAAATAATTGTCATTTGTCAGCTTGTTTTGGCTGCATGTTGGTGAATAAACGGAACAAATAGATATACAGTGATAAGAATATGGTCTGTAATATCAATAAATAGGTTTGTGACTGTTTTTGTGCACTTTTCTTTCTTACTTTCCTTCCTTCCTTCTTTTTTTTCTTTCCTTCATTTCTTTCTTTCCTTCTTTCCTTTCTGTCTTTCTTTGTATAAGCACATTACATTTTACAAGTAAGTGTTTCTATATTTAGTTTCTATTCTATTATATTCTATTCTAAAGCTATTGGAATGTGATCCATCAATATAAATTACATTTTGTTGAAACAATCATGATTAAAATGTTTCCCACAAAATCACGATGTCAAGAATCAAGATCCAATGCTTCTTTTTAGAAGGCCAATGGAAGCATATTTGAAATGCTTTACTCACTATTATCGCAGTGGAATTTGGTTTTGCGGCATATTTAGTGGTTTTGAACTGTGGTTTTAGTGTGGTATTTGTCACTGTGGTGAAAGAATTTCTAGTGGAAGTTTCGTTATGTTTGGGAGCACGCGTAAGTGCTTGTCACGTGCATTTTATGAACTCTTCTGGCAGGGAGGTCTGATCTGAAACGGAAGAGTTACTTCCGGAATAATAAATATCGTCTGCTTAAAAATTAAATATTTGTCTGCTGGCTTATTCAACTGAAATGATATTATAACGGTATGTTGAATTTACGTATTTGAAGCATTTAAGTTGCCAGATTGATTGATTCTTATAGAACATAGAGAATAAGTTTTGCTTTGTGCACGTTTTTTTTATTTTTTTTATTAGAAAATTGTCTAAAATGGAAGCCTGTGTTCAAACAATTGTGGAGAAAAAAGTATTTGTAGTCATGAATTTATGATAGTTTTTTTTTCTGGGCATTCTAATGCATGATATGGACTTTCCTGTAATCCGGAAAGATTCTGTTCAGCGTGAGCGTCTCACCTCTCAAGTTTTCGAAGCAGTCGGAAAATCCATTCAAGAACACAAAGTCTTCTTGTCTCAAATGTAAACAAAATGTCAGACAACGGAGGTGAGCAAGGCTGTACCACTTTGTATCATGGTATTAAGGAAATATTTAGTATCAGAATATTTCCTTTGGAGAAAGAATTCAAACAAAGTTGTTCGTAAAATATATAAAAAATAAAAAAAGATATGGGTAGACGTCTATGTCTTCTAAGAATATGTTATTTAGAAGGTTCTATTGACCATTGCATAAATAATAAATAATATCGGCAATAAATGTTTCATTTTATATCATAGTTTGCAATTATTATGGTGTTCACTACACACACACACACATATATATATATTATAATAAATTATATTTTTATTTTTAGAAATATTTAAACTGGGTCACACACTTCAGGAACAACATGGTTTTTTAATGTGGCCCACATCAAAACGAAATAAAACTAAGACAAATACAAGTCTGTATCGAACAAAACAGCAATTAATATTTTACATAATATATGTTTGTAAAGGGTACAAACTGTGGAGCACGTTGCGTGCAAAAATCTTCTGGAAATGGAACAGGATGCTTGTTTTGTTTATTTACAGAAAAGGTTGTGTGTGTCTGTTTTAGAAAACTATAAAAGGTGTTTGAAGAGGCACATGTAGCTGCTGCAGGAGACACACTTTTTATGCTTTGAAGTCCCTCAGTAGATAGATAGATAGATAGATAGATAGATAGATAAATCGTTAGATTAGATTGATAGATTAGATAGGTAGATAGATAGATAGATAGATACACAGACAGATAAGTAGATAGGTAGATAGGTAGGTAGATAGATAGATAGATAGATATAATCATTCATTCATTTATTCATGCTTGGTATCATGTAAACATTCTTTGAATTTGACAAAATTTAAATAACAGGGAAGTATGTTCTTCCTCTCGCCATGGTCGTATGATCCAATAAACTGTCTGCTGATACCTTTAATGACTTTTTAATTGGCCAATAGAATGATACATGTATATGCATGTGGTATCCAGTAGACAAATATTTTTAGCCACAATGATTCAATGAAATCCAGTTTTTTTTTTTTCTCCCTTCAACTTACTGCAACACAGTATGTGTGTGTAAATAGAGCTTTGATAACGGACAGACTCAATGACTAATGTGGTACGACTATATATGTATACACTGTACATATATATATATATATATATATATACTTGTTCGTGATGTGTTTAGAGGAACACTTTTAATTCAACTTTCAGTAGATCATGTAGATTTTTTTTGGTCTTCAGCTGCAGTGTTACTATGTTTCGGACTTTTAATGGTCTACTTCAGCAGAACCATTTTCCAAACATCACTAAATTAAAGCTTAATTGTAGCACAGGCCCCTTCCAGCAGAGCTGGCACATCTAGACATATGCCAGCTCTGCTGGAAGGGGCCTGTGATTGTAGCCAGGGCCGTAGCCCGTGTAAAAGAAGCTGCAGTGTTTGAGGCAATGTTTGAGCAGATATTTAGAATGATGCTTCAGGGGCGTAACCCCCAATGGGTATTTGGTGGTCAGAAGCAAACACCCCCCCCCCCCCCCTCTTAGCCACGAACTCTGTCTCTTGGCGTCAGAGTCTTTTTTACCCTCTGATTGGATTTATTCTCGATTAAAAGTTGCTCAACCCATAAAAAATTTAATGGTTGTTTATTTGCTCTTTAGAATAATAATATTATGTTGGAAACCCCCCCCCCCTTTCAGAATTACTGGCTATGACCCTGAGATACATTTGGTATCACATTTAAGATAACTGGCAATGTAGATTTATAGTTCACAGGTTAAAAAAATGGTATGTGGAGCATTATATCATGATCAGGAAATAGAGATCACCGGTCTGATAAACTTTGGTGATCGGAATATGTCGATTATGGGGTGATGTGGCGAGCAAGCACCCTTGAAATGTATCTCATATTGTCTAGACCAAAAACCAAAAGATTTCCTTTATGACATTATAATTCATTTGCTGATAATGACATTTTTTGGTTTCAAGTGACCAATCCCTGTGCTTGATAAATGATTATTTTTTTATTTATTGACTGCATGATTAGTTTCCATGAAAGTGTTGCAACGTTGTTGACGTACGTTATTAAATTTGATACTTATTAACCTACGTAATATTTATGGTCAAAATCTTAAGAGTTTCTACAGTAGTCTAATAATAAATATATGACGTAAAAATAGTATAGGTAAATGGCATAAAACAAATGCTGTGGATATATTTTATTAGTTCACTAAGATTCACATTTATTTTGTTCGGAAATTCACGCAAAATATCTTTCAAATACAAAGTAATAAACATTTAATGAAAAAGTGTAAAAATTAATCAGGTACATTGAAAAAAAAACAGAAAAAAAATATTTAAATTTTTTTTTTTAATTTAGATCCCTTCCCCATGCTTTTAATGATATGCATCCTTCAGTAATTCTACCCAGACGTTAGTGACATCACACAGTGCTATTGTTTGCCAAAACGAAGCTCCATTGTGTGAGACAGCTTTAAATGTCATTCAGAACATCTGAAAACCTAATGTTTATTTTTGGAAGTCTGTGGGAATGATCTGAAACAAGAGAAATAGTTGGCATTCCTGGGATTTTCAAGAGAAACTCCAGAATTACTTTACATTTAAACTGTTAATTTGTAACTAGTGTATGTGTTTACAATTGGTTTGGATTGTTTTCATGGAAGTGATTAAGAAAGGTGATGCTATTATAATTTCTCATTTGTAAAGGTTTTTTTTTAAGGGTATACTTTAATTTGTCACTTAATGCGGGTTTAAGGAGGTCCTTGGCAGAAAAAGGGTTCTTACATTGTAGTAAAATGGGGTTCTTAGTTAATTTGGTATATACTTTGCAAATGGGTTTATTGGATGATTTTTAAATCGGAATATTATGACCAGTTGTTAATGAGATAGAAACAAACTTTTTTAAATGTATGCTAATGAAATACTTCATTAATGGCAGTTATTTCCTTCCTGATTGTGTATTGTAATTTGAGACTGCAGTTATCTAGTGACTATTGGTCAGTGGTGACATGTAGGTGATAAGAATTATAAGTTATTTTGTTATAAACAATTAATTTCCAGTTTTTTGTTTTATTTGTAATTTCTTGGCAAAACAATCACTTGGTTTAAAGTTACATTTTTCTGTGTTATTTAAAATAATTGAATGAATACTTTATGTAAATCATTCTTCCTCTTTTGGGAAATAAAGGTTATTGAATCAATATTGATCTTCCGCCTCTAAAACCAATACCAGCTTCTGTTTTAACCAGGCTTGTAATTGAGTCAATATGTGTATACTGACTGTTGGGACATCGACATTTGATAGTTTATATGGAGAACATAAAATGCATGTACATGTACAATGACCACTGTGAGACAATCACGAAGTTAAAATTTGGGAAGAACGAGTCTGGGAAAGTAGGGGAATTTCTTTGTATTTTTCAGTATGCATTGAAAGTCCTTATTTCTTGCTCATTTATCTTTCCAGAATAATCTACAGTATTGTTATTGATATCATGCATTCTCTTTTTTGATTTTATGATCAATCAGTGTATTCGTTAGCAGTATGTCATTGCATAATTATGCATGAAATATGAAGTTAATACCTTAAATATTATGATAATGAAATTATTAAAATTGACATAACCTCATGCCAGGATATTTTTTTATGTACGTGATATTCTAATTATTTTTATGCACGTGATTTTGTAATTATACCAGGAATTATTCATATATGTAGTTTATATATTTACTATTTCGAAATATTTTTGCACAGTATACAATTCCTTATATGGCATATCATGGTAATTAACAGTTGCACTGAAACTCCTACAGTTTTTCAGTGCAATTTTTCACTTTTTTTTTGCCTTCTTTTACAAATGAGGGGGTTTTCCAGGTAAGAACCCTGAGCTATAAGAGCGCAATAAAATAGATCGTGACACCCCTTTTTAATGAGGGTAAATATTTGGGGTTAAAAGATCATTAAATGTCTGTACTGATCCAAGTACCTGCTTGTTGACTTTTTGTATGGAGCCCGTTGACTAATTAAGTGCACTTAATAGGTATTTTGTCACTTGTCAGATTTGAAGAATCTGAGATATTCAAGGAAATGACCAATTGTCTAGCATTTCTGTGAATCTAATATCAATATATAGTGTATTAATTTCAACGGTGATGGGGTTAAGCTGACTTCTAGAGGTTTGGATTTCAGTATCTTTCATACTTATTACACTCCCTTATTAGGACCGATTAATATGTCCAGTAAATTTTCAATCCAATTCCATTGGTCACTAAAATTAGCATTAGGCAATATTCATGTCAGCTGGTTATAAGCATTACGGACATATCTATATCAAGTTGTGACAAAGGCTTTTGAAAGTGTTTTAGGCGAAAGACCCCAGCCATATGGTAAACATTTAACTTGCTTCATCCTTGCAGATTATCATCTCATCATTACATCTGACCCTAGCTAGTCTAATAAATTGAACAGTTTAAATAAGATCATAATCATCAGATCCAAATCGAAACAGCTGTTTTTGTCGATGACTTTAGTTTTCGCCATGAATCATTAATTGATCATCGTATTCCATGATCGAACCATGTAAAAATCCCTTGGTAATAAAGCTTCCTATTTTCTGTGCTGACAATGTGTTGACATAAGTTAGAAGTAAGTGGGGGGGGGGGGGGCAGTAAAAATTAAATTTAGAATACAAAACAAAAAGAAGTGGATAGACCATCCCCTTTGAACGCTTCCTTGGCCATAATGAATGTACCAAGCCTAGTCATGGTTGGGTACACAAAGCACCGTCGTAGGTAGTTCAGAGGAAGATCAGTTGGTCAGAGAATCTAGAGGTGAAAGGTTCTATCCTTAGCTATCCTCTTGTTTGCTGAGCAGTGTCAAGGTTTTTTTGTTGCATCTTGGAATTCTGACCACGTCACATAGTTATCTTTGTAATAGACTTGTTGAGCAGCTGATAAGAGTGTGCCTCTTCACTGCTTAGACAATATTTGACATAGTAAAAGAAAGTATTGTACAACACAGATCAAAAATAACAGTACGCATTGAAATCTGTTGTACGTGTATTGAACACCAAAGGATTACTTTTAACACAATCACAATTTGGATTATAATTAACATTTAAACAGCAGAATGCCTCTGATAGCGCAATGCTTCGGAACGCCGACACAGAAAGCCTTAGGTAAACCAAATATCTAAAAAAGAAAGAAGTATTTTAAACTAGTTTGTGTAATTCTAAAATGTTCTACTTTTTTTGTCACTTAATTTTTCTGATTAATTCATTATTAAAGAATCAATGTAGAAATTAAAGAAATTCTTTCATGAATTAGTGAAGTAATATTAAATTTGATGATTTACCGCTTAAACACAGTTCGTCAGAGGTCGCATCGAAAGTCCTTCTACAGGTCGAACACAAGCTTGACCAAAATTAAGCGACAAAATATCAACAATTTATTCATGAGCCAAAAGATGGGCATGTTGAAGACAGACTCTGAGGAATCTGAGAATCATCAAGTGAATGGCGAATGTCTTTCTGAAGGTTAGTAAAAGAAAACTGGAAAACAGCTGATATAATGTTAAACAATGTCTTTTTTGTTGCATTACTTGGTTAATGGGTAACTTATTTTGTGTTCAAGATAATTATGAGAACATTATCAATGTATGCTGGGATAAGTACCTTTTTTTGAGGTCAGATTTGTCATGTGAGCACTATGCTTGGAAAAGTTATAGATCCCACCCATCAGGTTAAGTTAATCTGTGTTCACTGCAGTTTTATTCATATCATGTCATCATTACTAGTGCCACTGACATTTACCATAATGAGATGATTGAATTCTGATCAACTTTGGTGAGACATCATGATATGGAGAAAAAGTTTTGGTTTAGGTTTGGTGACATTTCGATAAAATTTTCGCTTTTTTCCATTACAAATATTTTTGCGGTCAATGTTTCACTAATGATTATTTCACCTAATCATGCATCTCAAATTTACCAAATTTTTCTCGTTTTTCCCATTTTCACGAAATACATGAAATTTTTCATGGTAATTACACCATTTTCTTCCTTTGTGGTTGATGGGCTTATTTTAATATTAATGAGTTCATTCGAATCTTGTTATCATTTGTTAACATTAATTAAAAAGATCAATGGAACTGGAAGGTATTTAATCTTTTGAAGTATCATATAACATTGAACATTCTTCTGCTATCATGTCATGTTACATGTGTTTTACATTAATTACATGAAGTTATATCTCCATGGTAACAATGCATTGAGATATCAGGTGATAGCCTTTTTGAACCATCAGATCACTAGTAATAGTTTTTAGAAATTATTTATTGGTTATTTTGAGAGCCTATTGTTGCAACGACATAGTTATCATAGTCATTAACTATATTTCAGACCAACTGGTATATATATATATCAGGTTTTGATATTATACATTGTAATATGAATCAATCATTGATATGATTCTTAGAAATATGTTGATAATGGTTAATTGTATTTCATTTATCAATTTAACCTTTTTGTTACCGATGTAAGTAATATTTAAAGTTAAATTAAAGCATATAGTCAGTGATATATTTGCTATTTATGTTATCTTCTTGTCAGTTAGTCAGTTAGTCAGTCAGTCAGTCAGTCAATGATGCTACAAGACCATCACTAACAGTTATACTGTGGTAATGTTGATGCATTCTACATAATAAAATGCAACTATATTCATGTATAAATACCAAATGGGGACAGCTTAGGACATGTACTGAAGGTCAGGTAAAACTCACCTTCACTGCAGTTCTGTGATGTATGGTGACATGCTTAATTCTACTCCTTTAGTCTCCCAGGCATGCACTCAGTCAGTTACAATTTTATTGTCCACTTAGCAGTTACAGAGATTAATAATAACCTTCTATAGTAAATTTAGTACAACTTTAAAGTCTTTCACACCACCAGGTACCATTGTTTCATCTCAATATATACTCCATTGTTCATTGTTTACGTACCTGCATAAAAATGTACACACAGTGGCACATTTAACAGTTCTTAAAAATGTATGCTTATTCTGCTATAAATAAAACCAAGAGACCGTGATCAGAGCTCACGGGTCAGTTCACTTCTTATAAAAGGGGTTATAAATAACACTTTTCGTATTTTTATTGTCACAAAAAAATAGTAAACTCTGCACTGCAGTAACATATATTTGTAACTTTTATTGCTTTGTAACACTGAGAAATCCAGGGACTTAAGCATTTATATATTGTGGACAAAAAAAAGAAAAATATTTAATGGTTAAAGAACCAGGAAAGGAAGTCCTTTTAAAAATGTACAATTAAATGGTTTAACCTAGGACCATTAATTAATAAATGGTCCTAGATTAAGCTTCTAAAGTTTGGTCTTTCTGGATGGCCAGATACTGTTGGCAGATGTAGTGATGAAATGATGTCACTTCATATTGCACTTTTACTCGCAGAGTGAGGTTCAGTTCCTGGTCGAGCATAAGTTGGATGACTGTTTCATCCCTGGTCTCGTTGCCATGGTCCCTGCCTGTCATACCTTGGATGAACAGAGACCATCAGGTGCAGAAATACACCCACCCACCCACTCTCAGGATGATCTTACCATGGAGTCTAGTGACTCCATGATCTTACACAGCTTCTAGCCTAATTTCGAACCCGTGACCATTAGAGATGCTGAGTTATGTATTGGCCACAAGACCACCCTGCTGCATTCCATAATTACAATGCCTAGTATTACTCTGCTTAATTCTAGTTATTTAGTTTTCAAACACACTACCAAGCTGTTTTGTTTGGAATCTTTTAGCTAAATGGTCTAGTGGTCAAGACCTTAGCCAGTCTTCTGAAAGTCCCTGATTGGAATACAGACACTCTCTGTGAGCTTTCGATCTGAGTTGGAACTTGGGAAGTCAGTGGCACCAGATGCTACGCTCTTGGTGTCTGTTAATTGGGGTCTATGCTGGGACAGTGATAAAATATATTGGTTTAATGTGTTGCATTTGCACAATTAGCTGATTTATGAAATGAGCCACTACAACATAGCTTCTAAGTATATTGAAGCTTGGATAAACTAGAGATGTGTATCCAATATTGATGGATTTAGTGCGTTCTTTTAGCGCGTAGTCTTATTGCCATCAATGGTTAAGTCCTCGCTCCGTTGAATCGACATCTTTTCGCTTCGATGCTGAATTAAGCGCACCGAGTCACTGTTCCATGCAAAGTAACTTTTTAAATTTCTATTTTTGGTCTGAAAATTACTTCCTAAGGTACAGTGTAATATGGCATCACTCGTGCAGGTTCCAGTCTTATGAACACATGCAATTCTTGCTGACCACAAATATTCCAATAAACCTTGCTTATTGGGGTGAAACAACTTTCTTAACAAAAATTGTAGGTCACTTTATTTTATTTGAATAAAAAAGTAATTTTGTTGTTGACTTGCTTGAACAATTATTTATATAAATCCCAGTTAGGCCTATTTCCTTTAATTCTGCAGATGCCAGATCTTCACTAGATTAAATTTTACGAGTTGATAATATAAGTGGCCTGATGGTTAAGGACTTAAGGTACTGCAGGCTCATCTGATGGTCATGGGTTCAAATCCTAGCTTGAGCCGCTTTGCACTGCATGGAGCAAAATATCAGCGCTCTTCAGAAATTTAAGATAATGTAAATATGTCGGTCTGATCAATGGATTCTTGGACAGCAGAATATTGTTTAAATTGATGGCTTTTTTTTTTAATTGAATGGTCATCTCAATTTTTTAGGCTGGCAATTTGGTCGAAGTCAGTTTCGTGTCCATAACTTTGCATTGGAGTCAACAAATTCAACCAACCGTTGTGTCCACGTGTCCACCAGACTAAATCCCTGCACTGAGTTTCGTTAATGACAAATCGTTAATCACTGTGCTGAAATGCCTCATAATATTTTCAAAAATGTCTTCCTTATACTTGCAAAATAACAGCACTAAAAAAAATAATCTCGAAATTGTGCCATTTTTTGTACAATACAGATGGTTGTGTCATACTTACTTCACTCCTGGTGAATTGGTGGAAGCATAAGATGGAAAATGTAGCTGTATTAACTCAGTTGCGGGTTTAGGGGTGTTTCAACCCCCCCCCCCCCCCTTGGCCTAGTACATTTTAATTTTAAAAAATTATAAAATCAGCAGTCCCTACAATACATTTTAATTTGTCCCCCGTGAGAAAAATATTTCTGGATCCGCCCCTTTATCTGAAATACCTATTTTGCTTGCTCAGTTACACGGACAAAAAATTGCCTTAAAGCATGTTTACCTGCTAAGTTTAGCGTGAACTTGATGCTTTGTCATGGTTAGTGAATTCTGAAGGACCCCCAAGGTCAATGACCCAACCAAGTTCATTGCCAAGAAGAACAAATTTGATTCTTTGGTTCTACTGGATTGATTGATTAAATTGTTCGTTTGGTTGCCTGACAAGAAATCTTCATTAAAATATGGAGCATTTAAAGAGATTTCGAGATTTATTTTTTTAACAGTATGTAGTTCTTTAATACAGTGAATACATGACATAAAAAAAACAAAAAAAAAAAACATAAGCATACTCATAAGAAAGACATTTATTGAGCAATGCGCTGTGTTTTTTTAGAACAACTGAATTTATTCATTCATTCATTTTCTTTCTTCTGTATTGGAACCATTCTTAAACTTGGTGAAACTAGTTGCAGTAACACTGCCAAAAATGTACAGCAGAAGTGTGAAACTAAGTAAAAAATATAATATTACTATGTTTGGGAGAATCCCTCATTGTATGGTTGCACTACTGTCCAATCACAATGCTCTGATTCATTCTTTCTAAATTTTTGAAATTTCTTCCTTCAAAAATTCCTTATTTCTGATGAAATAGCCCTTTTTACTTGCATTTTGAAGTATTTGGGCCAACTTCACGATTATCGTTCGAGTCATGCAGGTTGGATGACATTAGAACATTATACCCTCTGATATTGGAATTAGTTCATTTTGCAGGCAAATATAACAATTCTATACAATACAAGCAAAATTTCAACACAACTAAACAAATCAGAAATCTACAAAAATCTACAAATTAATATATAATAACATGCCCTCGATATGGACATAATCACATAATCAGCATTGTTCATTTACATGTATTTTACTGTAATGTTACTTAGCGGATATTCTCATTTAGAATCCCTGAGTTGGCAGATGTACAGAATAGGTGCAGGGCAGGCCAGTGCATAATGCAGATACACGCTGCATATTTATATGTGTTGTGTGAAGGAATCATGATCATGTACATGAGCTTGGCATACAGTGTCACCTCTCATATACAGTGGTAAAAAGAGGTTTTCGAGCAGCAAATACATTTTAAGTCCTCTTAATTGTATTAAATTGTATTAGATTTTATAAGTGTCACCTCTCATACAGTGGTGAAAATAGGTTTTCAAGCAACTATTTATGCATTTTAAGTCCTTAATTGTATTAGATTTGGTTATAGACAATGAAGAGCAGCCTAATTGGCGAAGTTTCCACTGAAAAAATAGTCTGCATATAGATAGACATAAACCTTGCTCATTTACCAGGGCAGAGTGAATCTTGCCTAATTGTATCATTACATGCAATTAAAACAACAGCTAATGTAATATAATGGCTATATCTTAAATATTATATTATCTTTTGCACCTATGTCAACTTCTCTGTTGCTATAGGTGATAGGTTAGAAACGGAACGGGTAGGGTATAAATAACACCAGTGGTATTTAGGATAGGTAACTATAAATAGCATTTAGACTCATCATCTTTATTTTTAACACTGTCCTTCTTCATTGGCTTGTAACCCAAAGACTAGATGATCTTGCTAAAGTGGACTCCCAGTTGGAAACATTTCAGGAACAATAATGCACAGCTATTTTTATATCGTGTTTTTATTTTTTTGTTACTGCTTTTATCATTAAGCCATTGTCAATATCATTGGGAGATGATTATGTTTATCCAGTAATTATTCAAAATGGGAGAAGTTCTGTATTGAGACCATATGCAATTACATGTACACTCCATTTTGAGTATATTTTTTCGAGGACGTTTCATATTGATGATAATGTGTTTACATAGTTGAAAAATTATATATTTATACAAAAGAAGAAGAAAAGAGTAGTATTCATGTACATAAAAATCGAAACTGGACATAAAGTACCAGGAAATATTGCTTTAAAGTTTAATATACACGTACACACTTTGTGGTATTTATCATTAATATCCTTGGGAGTATGAAAACTTTTGATCCCGACTGTATTTTACAGCCCCAAAGTGGTCGTAATATTGTGGTAGAACTGTAGAAATGCACAACATATATATATACACTAGCATTATGTTGTGAATGACACTGGCTGCATTATAGAGTAGTGACCCCCCAGTCGCTAGACATGAATGTACATATCTACAGCAGCCGGTCAATGGTGATGTTACAAATCCACAAGATATGTCATTCGCATGTATTCAAAGAGCCACTTACTTTAATAGTCAGTTTACAAAGGATTTATTTTGGTAGATTGTGTGATCGTACACTAAGGAGTATTTTAAGTTGATTATTTTGTGTTTTAATATCATCGTTATCACCGTTATATGGATTTACTTTGCGAAACTGCACGATCATCAAATATGACCATCTTTCTTTATATGTGTGTGTTTGGAATGTTGTAAAGTATATTTGCTGCGAATATTTCTGTTACCATGGATTTATTTTGATGGCAAACTGCATGATCACCAAAAAAGAAACTTTTGAAGTGATCGTGTAGTTTGGTCATTAATTGTGACATCATGTCAACAAGAACAATTGTGAAAATGGATTTAGTTTGGCAAACTACATGATTAATCAAATTGAAAGTTAGAGCAATTTATTAGTTCTGCAGTTGTTATTGGTACAATCAAATATATTTTGTGTGCAAACTGCACGATCATCCAATATGGAAGTACAAGTGAGAGTGATCTAGCAGTTTTGGCATGCGTGATCCAAAAGGTCATTGTTTTGACATCAATCAACACCCTCGGTTTGTTTCTGTGACAATCGAGAGTTTCCATACCCTGTTGGAGTCTTTCATGATGTCAAAAGTCACTGATGTGTGGGTTATGTGTAGGAATGGCCTGTGTCAAGATGTAGACTGTTAAAATAGAACCAAGTTGGCTAATAGCAACTAAATATCAGTGATTTGAATTGTACCGTAAACAGTGATAAAGATATTGCTTTGAAACTGAAAGATTTGCCATTTTGAAATAAGTAAGCTGCGAGACTTTATAGAGAGAAAGTAAAACTTTTTGTTTTGGTTTTTATAGAGGCTTTTTAATGGAATTTACAGCCACTCATGTGAGTGGTTTTGGTAGTTTTTAGCTTAGAATTTGTGCTTAAAATGTGTGCGTATGCATGGATAACAATTTAATTGTTATGAACCAACAACATTTTTGCAGTACAGGAATGAACAGTACTTTATTGCTGTCACTGTAGGTCTATTATATACGTATATTCAGAATACGATTTGCAAATATTGCATAGACCTAAATAATATTCTAGTGAAACTTCTGGGTACAAACTTACACTTATTTTAGCCAATGGTTTGTCACACTGTGAGACATGGGACTGCACACTCCTCCACATTCAGGCTGGGGGTGCAGAAATAACACTGGAACTTATTCCAGCAATATTAGTAAACAGTGTTCTATATTAGGGTGGCTTTGTGACGTCATAGGACTTTTGTTGTCCTTAGCAACAACCCACGTGTTTGTGTGATGGTGGGTATAAGTGGTGTCCAGTTGACTGGGGTGTTTAGTCGAAGTTTAGTGGAAGGGCAGTTTGGTGTAAACTACCATCAACAGTGACACGTGTGCTGATGGTTTTATATAAAGTGTAAATATACAGTGATGTAAAGTTGATGTAAAATTAGAAATGATGGCTAAACAGTGTTCTATGAACCGTTTTTTGTCATCTTTAGGCATCTTGAAGTGATGAAGCAGGGTCGTGGTTTGAAGGGACTTTGAAAGTTCCATTGTGTCTGAAATTGCATAGTTAGATTTATCGATATACAATGAGTTATTAATAAGCAAATGATAGGCATCTGGCATCATTGAAACTCAAAAATCTTAGATCTGAATTCGTTGTAACTGGGGGAAAAAGGAGCAGTCTCATCTCATCATTACTTTGCCTGTAAGCTTTATAATTATTAGTGTAAGTGTCCTTAAGCTATAAAAGAGTATAACTACATTTATTTATATATATATACATGGCCAAATGTGCCACGTGCGTTTTCCATGAGAAGGATAAACGCATGGAAAACGCATGGTTTTTAACTCATTTTAATGAGGCAAAAACCATGCGTTTTCCATGCGTTTATCCAAACGCATGGAAAACGCACATGGCACAATTGGCCATGTATATATATATGATGTTTGACGTTTGTAACAGTCTGCCATTCTACAGTCCATGGCTAAAGGTCAATGACCTTTGTTGGTGTAACATGATCGTGTCATGATTATATAAACATTCCATGACATTTGTCTTTGATACAAGACAGGCTATTTAGACATTCTATGCCCTTTTCTTGTCCTCCTGACCTACAGCTTCTCTATGAAGGCTAAACAGGGGTTAGTCCAAGGGCTAAATAAGCACACAGTGGGCTGGCCTAGTGGTTAGGCTCTTCTGGTAGTCCTGGGTTTGAGATCTGAACTGGTGCCTTGGAGCTTAGACTAGCACTGGTTGTTAAAGCTGTATTTGTATTCATGAAATTGTTGGCAGGCAACCTTTGGCAATACCTTGGATAAACCAGGTTTATTCAAGCTTAGCTAATACCCTGTTTGCATACAACATACTGGCCCTACTGGCAAATATAGTTACTTTACTGTAACTTGGTGTGGCTGGATAGCCTTATCACCTCTTCGTTATATCTGCCTGTGATGCCCCACACACTATGCTGCCTTAGGTCAGTGTCATTGTGTGACGAAGTATCCAATAAGGACCACATTGGAATTTAATATGCATGATTTATTTTTTGTGTATAGGCTTTTTGGTATGTGTAGTAAATAATATATATTAATGTACTTAGTGAATTGATTAATTGCTATATAGATTTAGATGATAATTACCAATTCTTGTTATTACCACACTTTCTTGATTAAAAGCCATGTTCTTTATTGATATTAAGACATTTGGTGCACTGGTTTCAAACTGAATTTATGTGTAGTTTAGGTTTTTCAGAACCTAATTTGATAAAAGCCTCTTTTTGGCTGGCTGTCAAAAAAATATAGGCATTAGAAGATTATATTTATTCCTTGATGCATAGAATTGAGGATGGGCTAACTCAAGACTTTTCCATTTAACAATGCTAATAACAATCTGTGGTAGTGTGCAGTGTTTCTGTGGTAGTGTGCAGTGTTATATGAACTCTGGATTCTGTTGTAGTAAAAGCTGCTCTACAGCAGTATGACAATTGACACACCTCAATCAGCCTGGATTAACACTATTACAGTAATGATCTATTGTATAGTGGATGTGTTCAATTGAGCTTGTTTTAATCATAGTTTGTGTGGATTCTGTGTACATTTTGGTCTGCCGTTTTCTTTCCAGCAGTCTGCGGTGTATCTCTTCGCCTCTTCGACTCTAAAATTATCTTTCCGTCATTGGCTGAAGAGGCTCTTGGTGAAGTGTTCTAAACATTGTACCAATTGGTCACTTCCGAGTCAAACTCGAGTGTTTCTTAGGTGTTTGAGACTTCGAAGAAAACAGACGGAAAATCATTGCGCTATGCATTGCTCTTTTGATCACAGGATGTTGCGAATTATACTCTTATAATGCAGATCAGCACATTTTTAGCACTCATAAATGGAGCGCATGCAATTGAAAGTGCCCTCAATGTGGACCAATGTAGCCCGTATGGCTCTGATAAGGTTTTTATATTTAGTGACAATACTTATACCGTCACATGAAGGAGTGAATCATATTGAACGATAAGTCGGATAAGATTCGAACCAATGGTTGGCTGAGTTGATAAAGGACACTTTGTTGTTGCTTTTAGTTCTATGCCTCCTTGTGATAGAAGAATGGGACATTGCTAAAACTCTTAACAATAATGTGGATAGTTTAACTTCATTTGACCTTCAAAATTCGCTGAAGGTGACCTTGAGGAAGATAACCAAAAAGGACCATGTCGGCTGGGTTGAAAAAGAACACTCAGCTGAGGACCTACAAAGGCCCTCAAAGACCTCAGACTCTAGCTATGCACCCCTGTACTTATTCTAAAGGAGTCCGAGCGCACATCAGGAAATTCGAAATGGGTGCAAGGGATAGTGGTGTTGGTTCACTTGACAGTGACACCTCAGACTCTTCGCAAAATGTTCGACAAACTCAGGACAACAGCAAAAGCAGTCAAGGACAGCAGAGGTCAAACCGACCATTTCAGGCATGCGAAGTCTTCCACAGGAATCTTGGATTTGATAATTTTGAACCAATCATTGGGCGATCGAATTGTAGTGTTGATAGCTCCACGAACGAAAGGTCTAAGAATCTTTCAATTCTGCACAGAATGTCTCAAATGAAGACTCATCGAGGCTCTGTTACTCCGGAGACCCCAGTAACCCCTGTTGGTGAGGATAATGTTTATAATGAATAATAGTAGATTTTCACGGAAAGTTCTCAGGTGGCTAATATAGAATACTGCAATTCTATTGGCTGAAAAAGTTCCCACCCTTGACTCAGATTGGCTGAAGCGAAGTGCATCCTAGCAGCAGTATTTTTAGTGCATTTTCATGTATGTTTGACATCTTATCATTTAGTTGATTTTTTTTTATTTCCCAGAGAAAATTATATTTATGGAATCAGTTAGTTATGACCTACTATGTCTAAAAAGCAACATGAGTAATAAGAGGAGAGGAAAGACTTATGTCTTGCTGAATTCTGGGCTGCTCAGTGAAAGACTGTATTCTGCCCAATCAAAAAAAAAGGCACAAAACATACCAGTTTAGACTAACAGTAGTAGTAGTGATAATACGGTGAAGATTAATGTATGCATGCTCATATTTGTGTGCTCAAGTCTATCCTGATAGTGTTGACAAAATGCTTATAGGGATTATCAGCATATTTCTGTTTAACCATAAGAGCAACAATTGCTTATCCAAGTGGTTGAATTGTGCGAGTTTTGCATTCTAAGTTTTTTTCTTGCTCAAACAATTGTATAACCTGAAGCAAAGTGGTACTCGTCTAGATAAAAAGATAAGATTAAAATTTCTGCATAATATGCGTTATAGAATACGAGATTAGTACAGTATATTTCTAGACAACACGTGTGGGTATATAGTCAGATTGGAAAAGTCAATGTCATCTAATGTATCAACAAAGTCCGTTGAAGTTAGACTGTGACAGGCTGAGAGTGATATATAGTACAAACTGGGATCTATAGAATGTTGGGACCAACAGATATTGGTAATTTAATGATATGAATGATGAGATATTTCATCATCATGCATGAAGTTGATGAATTTATTTTTTGTCTTTTTTGTTGTACGTTATCTTTTTTCATGAAGTGTGTGCACTTATTTGTTTTGTATTTATTATCTGTGCTTTTTAACATTTTATGGATCGAATTGAAATAGATACATGATTATGATGAGTTTGTCACTTTGTTGTTGTTTGATCCTGGGTTCAAATCCCACTTAGCCCTAAATGCGAACATTGGTTGTTCACCTGCGTCATAATGTTGGTGTACCTCAAGGCGTCAATATGTGCTGTGGACAAATATGATCCAATAAACAAGCCAAATTAATTGCGTTAAGTTTATTATTACCATTTTGACATTTCTCAATTTAATTTGTTATGTTTGTGTCCACTTTTTTCAGAGGAGGGGGAGGAAGAGCAGTTTGTGGAATTTTTCTTGACGTCAGAATCGTTTTCCCGCGACACTTCAGGCGATGTCTGTCTTGGCGGTGTTCCCTTCAGAGCTTACAAAGGGACGTTGTCTCAGCTCCGGGAACAGATGTACCTTTCCCTCTGCACATTGCCTGTTGAATTCTCATTCGTCACCAAGAACGGGTAAGACAACATGTCGCTAAATGTCATGTAACAGTTGTGTGATGCTCGTTTGAGATGTGATGTTATGTCTCTCTGTGTTGTCGTACAAGGTACAATCTATATCGCTGTGTATTGGTCATTGTACATTGAATGGTTTGTTAACTGCTTCGTTGGGAGTTGCACTGGTGTTGCTTTGGAATTTTTGTAATTAAAGTCATTGGTATACACCCTTTTCACACAACACTGCAGCTGTAAAGGTCAATTTGGTATTTATTGATTATGGTAATGCAGCACCAATTCAGTATACAAACATGTTTGTGTGGTGGCACTTGATTGCAAGAAATTGACATAAACTGCCTCGACAAGGTCAAAATAACAGGACCATATACTGAGTAAATAAGCGATTCTGCTTTCCCATAATTTATTGCTCGACTGAATAGTACATAACATTGTGGAACACACTGCCAAAAATGGTCATCTCAGCCAAAAAGTTGAGGTTCAGTTCTGCGTAATGATTTATACAACAACCAAAAGAATCATCATATATATTTTAGTCGTAATATTCTGTGTTTCTTTTGCAGAACTTCGATAGTGAAATCTCAAGAAGCCAGCCTCCGAGTATCACAAATCTGGGATAGCCTAACCAGCATTATCAGAATTCACAGAAACTATGGCAAGTAAATTTGGAATTATTTAGAAGAAACTGATGCTTCTTTTTATATATGATTATTTCTCAGTTTTATAAGTGCAACATTTTATCACTAATATGACTTATTTGTGTCAGTTTTTCTCAACAGTATTAATGATTTTTCTCATTTTGCAGGAAAGCCACGTGTTGGTGTAGCTACTTACGACAATCGATCGATTGGATTTGTATTCGCAGAACACAACACTTCAATTTCGTCTCTTAGAACAATAGTCAAACATCAGGTGAGTAAATGGCATGATATGTAACCATGGGTAACACAGAATGAATTGTAGACCTCCCTTGTCTGACACCTTTGATAGAAACAAAAACTGGTATTGGCAGTATTGGAAAGTGACAGTTTCTAACATATTATGAATGGTGCTGCATGTACTTTGAGTAGCCAGCGATAGGAAGAAAGTTCCGTTTAGTGGCAGGTAGCATCATACAGCAGAAGTTGTCTATCTTTGTCTAGATTCAATTTGACAGGCCGTTTTTAATGAAACTCACTGTACGTGAAAGTCTTTTAATGCTGGAGTGTCTAGTGTCTATTTAAATGGCTATTTGTATGATTAATCAGTAATTTTGAATGTTATAAATCATGTTACTGTTTTACTTAATTTACTACTCAGCTAGGAGAAATCGGACCCCAAACAACAGGAATCGGTTACCAGTTCATGGACCGAAATGGTTGGCCACTCAGCCGGGAACAAGAAAACTGTCTCAACATTGTCGATTGCATGTTAAATGGAGTCGTCAAAGTTTGTCCTCCTGTGTTCGAAAATTCATCATCATCTGTCCCTGCCCTGATGGACAAAATTCACGATAAAAAGTTTGGAAGCATTGAATCAATTCCTGAAAAAAGAAAAAAGTAAGTGGCGTGCTTTGGTATTTTAAAGACAAATCAATGTGAGAACTACCACAAATGTTCAAAATATCTATGAAGTGTTAGTTTTGCTGCCATTATATGGTGGCAAATGTCTGTCTTAGCTTGTGGAGATAACGTAACCGTAACGTAACCCCCGCTTTTTGTTTTTTGACAGACCCCATTCACCACCCCTTTTTTCCTACATTTAGATATGTAGAAAATACTGGTCAACCAGCCCCCCCTCCCCCTCTTTTTCAAAAACCTTGCTCCCTCTTTTTTATATGGAACAGCCCTTATGCTATTTCTGGACCATGGATCAGAACCGAAAAATATAAAACGACTTAAGAAATCTTGTGAATGTGAAATCCATACTTTATGGATTTCCCAGATTCAGTAGTAACCAATCTACATGGTATAATACCGCAAAATGTATGTTAAGTATGGCTTTCATTAATGCATATACTTTATGAATCAATTGTGTTTTTGCAGAACTGTAGTACTACAACCTGACCACATACGAAGGTTACCCGGGTCTCGTGCAGTCTCCATTCGCACCAGTATTGGACTGGATGAACCAAAGCAGATCCTCATCAGTTATGTCAGAGCTGAAGCTGCTCAGTATGCATTGCGACTCAAAGAATTCCTAACAGACGATGGATTCAGTGTGTATTTGGTAAGTCAGTTTGTGAGATTTAGGAGCTGTGGATAATATTGCCCATGGCAATATATGGTGTGATGAGGGATTTTTAGCAGCTCATTTCAGCCTGTTTTAGCTGGTGCTTAACTTACGTACCGTAATGATGTAATTGTTCTACTGGTCGAGTTCTAGTTTGGTGATAAATGTTGCGAAAGTTGGGATCAGTTGGGAGGATATCTTTTAGCATTATTATAATTTGTTGGATTGTCTCAGTACTGAAGCTCTGCAGCCCTGACTGAATAATTCAACACAATGTGGTAGCATTGAAGTTTGATAAACTCATATCGTACTCAACTTAATAATGAAACTGTGGTACATATAATGTAATTCAGTCTGTGTAAATCAGTGTGTAATAATAACTCTAATCCTTTCTAGGATGTACATGAAATAAAGAGCGGCAAGGACTGGCAGGATGCCTTGAATTATGCAGTTAGTAATTGTGAAGTTTTCATTCCTTTGGTCACTCCAAGATACGGAGAAACGAGATGGACCAACAGAGAGGTACGAAACTTTAAAAATCATTATTATATCTGATTGAATTAGAGCTTATTGTTTTTGTAAGATATTAATGTGTTCTTGCGTATTTTTCCTGCAGGTGAAACTTGCTGACGTGCTACAGAAGTTGATCATCCCGATTAGCTTCGGTGACAACTGGCCGCCAAAATGCCTGGCCATCCAGTTTGCTACAACTCAGTACATTTCTGGCAAGACGAGTGAACATATTCCTGAAGGTATTGTGCTCTTTATTTTATAAAACATGTATAAAAAGTATGATAAATGCATAAGACCAGACATGAATATGATGAATTGTGCAAGTGGTTCAATATTTATGAGTGGCATTGAGTGACATTGTCATGCGCAAATTGTTTGCATGACTGGTTCTATTGCAACATCTGTCATTGGCTTATGCCTAATTGGGGATTCCCATAGGCTCCTACATTTAGAGGGTGAATAACGTCTGCACAAAATCATTGCTCTTCAGCTTGACATGTTAGACAACACCCTGGACTGAGTTTCCGCAAAGTTATGATAGACAACCATTTTTTTTTTTTTTTACCCCTCTTTTTTCACGCTAGTTGTCAGAGGGTGCGAAGTTGGCGAAGTGGCGAAATACTTGGGAATGTTGACTCCTCATCAGTGCTCATTGTTTTCACTAGCAGGCTTAGCAATCGCTGAAACCAAAATACAGAAATTCTCGACGATAGGTGTCAAGAATGTAAAAATAAAGGTGATTCAGGTGAAATATCCAGGCTGAATGCTATGATTGCCAGGTTTTGTAAGAGCAAAAACTGCTAGCTGAGTAGCAAGATGGCAGCCATGATTAACGGGTATACCACTACAAATAACTGATATATTTGACTGAGCAATTTTTGTAGGAGCAAAAACTGCTAGCTGAGTAGCAAGATGGCAGCCATGATTAACGGGTATACCACTACAAATAACTGATATATTTGACTTAGCAATTTTTGTACCCCGGATCTATTTCTTGATGTACACTGTGAGCAACTGTACCTGTGTTCCAAGTTGAACTATTGATTGTATGCGAAAGGTATTAAGTTAGAATTACTAATTGCTGAGTAAACCTTGTTAATTAGATGATTTGGAAAATAATATATGCATTAGTCAACAAATTGCATTTTGCATAATGAATTTCCTTTATATAAGATTTACTGCCAGTTTTATAGACTTGGAAACCAATCTCATAGACTTGGAAACTTAAATCCAGAGGACGTCATGTGAGTTAAGGACTGCCTTAACCAATGGGAGTCCTGGATTCACATGTCGTCCTCTGGAGTTTAGCTTCCAATTCTGTGAAATTGGTTTCCAAGGTCTATGAAGTTGGTTGTAAACAATTCGTCAATTTTTTTTGTTTTACATTTCAATTATTTCCCAGATGATTGATGATATGTGACTTTGCGTAATTTAATTCATGTTTATTTTAGCCATCTCTAACAACTAATAAATATCATGTAATTGATCTAATTGTCTGGATATTTTTCAGAATATGATGGGTATGAAGCAGACCTTGAACCAGTTTGGTTGAGGTGCATGGAAAGGGTTGCCGAACAGGTCAGTGAGAGAGTGAAGGAGGCTGACAAAATGGCGAAACTTGGAAGGACCAGACTTACTAAACGAGTAAGTAGAGAAAGTAGAGTAAGTCGCTAGTTCATGGGTTGGATACTAAATTAGTTAAAATATGAGTGAAAGATGATCTTGTGTTTTATGTGCACTTTATCATTATGCTATTGTGACTGATTTTAAGAACTATAGTGACTCATCACACACATCAGAGTGAGCCATGCTTCATTCATCTAGTGTTAATAGTCAACTTAATACATTATACGTTATCGAAATATTTAGAAGACATCAAAAGGGTGAATTAGATCTTTGTGTAAACCACAGCATGGAGAAATATTTAACCAGGTGATGATTGTTTAATTTACTTTCGTTGCAACTGTTACGACACATTTAGGGTGTTTCTTAGTACTTCAGGATTGAATAAACAAACATGGCAAAGTTGTAGTCATCTGTGTGTAAAACAATTCGCTCCTTTTTCTCTTGTGATGACAAACATTTCACATGGCTACTCGAGTTTTTGTCCTGGTTGAGGACGCAAAGTGTTTTTCATCGTTGTTGCGCTTCTGTATACATTGATACATCGTTAATTGTGAAATTTTCTCGTAAACAGAATTCAGTATTAAAGAGCTACGCGGGTCCACCTCTGCCTCCTGACTTCAAGCAACTGAGCGACGAATTGTCCGCCGATCGTCCTGGTGTGCCCCTGGTTGTGATCAGCGTTCATCCGGAACAGCAAAATATTGTAAGTCTTCTTATTTATTATTTTCATGGTATATAACATTGTGACTTCTCAGAACTGTATGGTAAAAAGCTGTAATTGGTTAAATGAGCCAATAAAAATATGAATAAAATGAGGAAATCCTGACCTTGCATGAGTATTTTAAAAACATGAAAATTGCTCTTGCTAGTAAACAGCATTACATGAAGCAATAAGAATCGGCGCATTTAATTTTTGTTGCCGTGCCAACACTAGTAAAATACAATGTGGTCATAGGCATAGTCAAAATTTTAAGATATTTAATGGGAATTGCTGGTAGCAATGCTACTCATATACGAAAATAAAGTCTGTGCCAATAATGAGTGTGGGATATATAATGTATTAAGTTCTCGTGAGAAAATAAAAGATGATTGCATTTATGTAATGTAATAGGAAAACATTGCTGCATTGATATTTGACTGCGCAGTTGTGTGTCTTTTACGCATTTCTTAATATTCTAAAATAACTATAGCCATCATACAGTGCAGGCAGTGATGGTGAAAGTATTTTGATGTAATCATGTTGAGAAAATGGACTGACGAGACAGTAACAGATATATTTATAGTTTAAAGCAAAATATTAGCCTCAGCAATTTTACCGCTCATTCATTAATGCATTATGTTACACATGTATTATATTTAAATATCTGTAAGGTAAATGAAATTTGGAATTACAGTCTTGTCATTTCATCGTTATGTCTGCCTTAGGCTGTTAAATCAAACAACATCTTATCACTGCCAATGCATAAATACTTTTATCGCTAAATTGATGGACTACCCGAACATCGTCATGTAATGATGGAATGTTTACTGTTTTTCCAGGGCATACAGTTAAAGAATGTCTTGGAAGAAGAAGGCTACGAAGTGTGGTGCACCACGGAGTTGCTCATGGTGTCTGAAAATGGATTGCCCTCGACACAAAGCCAAGAGTCGACGAAATCAAGCGAATCGCTGGAGCAAGATAGCCAGGGTAAAGAAAACGAGAAAAGTGCTCCTCTCTTCTCTCCCTGTGATTGTTGTGATGGTACGGTTTTTTTCGAGAGAAAAAAAAAGAATTGTGGTGGAAGTGTAGTAGTTGGTTTTTATTTAGTTCAGTTTTATTGCCACGTTAGTTGTTCAGATGGTGAAATTAATTTTTATTGCTCTTCTGCAAAGAAGTACACTTGGCATTTTTAATTTTATTTGTTGACAGTTTGGCTAAAATTAACATTATTCAGTTATTTTGTTCATTAGTCTTTTTTTAATTTACTGGCTGTAGTCTTATTGATTGTAAACAACAATGCTTTAAGCTCCTACAATGTAGTTGTGAAGACAATAATGAGCCTTTATACAAACTTGATATTTCTTTTGTGTAGATTCAAGTTATCAAGGAGTTTTCCTTTTGTGTTAAAAATTATGAATGAAAATTTTAAGGCATGTCCCATTCATAGAGAACTCATTGAGTACTTTCTGTGACGGTTGGGTGAGCATGACCGCCCACAACTGTAAAGTTAAACACTTCCGATGCTATTTCCTTGTTTGCTAAGCATAGGGTTTCACATAGTGTCTCCTTTGCACAAGAATAAATTCAACATAGGTGTTCCTCGGTTGCAAATTGATGGCTTGTATGGAAGACACGCCTAGTTACCAGTCACGCTTCAGTCGATCCGATTGTAAATATGGAGTGGCTTCTGTCTCTTTCCACTCCACTTTCCCAGGGTCCATAAGTCACGACTGACTTGCGTAATAATGCATAACGTATTTTACACACACAAAAAGAGTACTATCTGCAATCTGATTGGATCCCTGAAAATTGCAAAATTTTGCACATTACTTTGGGGTGATCACGATGCTAGTTTTTTTTTTCTCATACTAATTTTGCTTTCTCTTTTGTACTTGTTTTGGATGTCTAACAGTGCTAATTTGATAATTCAACATGTATGTTAGAATTATGATTTAAATGAGTCAGTAAATAATTGCAAGAAGTTGATTAATCTTCACTTTTGGCCAATTAAGTTATTACATGTAACTTTTTCTCAACAATAATTAAAATCTGTTTTATTTTGGGTTTTTTGTCTGGTTGAGATTTCTCACGCACTTGCCTTATGCCTACTGTCTTTGCATTTGCAGAAACCTCGAGCATATGTCTTAACAAACTCTCACAGATGTCTCGGTTAAGCTCCGAAGATGCTGCAGTGACTCCAGACAGCCAAATCACTGAGATGAACCTCAAATTTCAACAAAAAGCGGATGAGGCCGGCCTTGTATTATTTGTACTATCAGAGGCCTTTGCAAGATCTAAAACTTGCAAACAACATGTGAGTGTCTATTTTTAATCCATTCTTTATTTTGATCGGCTTTGATTTGATAATTATGAAAATTAAATGATACAATAAGTCATTAATTGCATGAACTCTTGAAAACTGTTTGGTCTACATGAATTTTAAATTAAATTTTTCGTAGTTGGCATCATTTAGGTTAGGTATGGTGCTGTAATAACATAATCTAAACTGGCCATTGCTGTATTCTGAGATTTCACTTGTAGGTTAAACCACTTGGTGTAAAGTTCAATGCAAATCTGACATCATTTGAAACTAGTGTTTCTCCAGGTTCCCACACTAAGAAGAATATAGTGCAGATGTACTGCAGTATAGTGTGCTAGAAGACCGTGACATCAGCATTGCATTGCATTGCACCATATAATACAATACATGAGATGCAATACTGTGCAAAACTGAGAAAGAGTATACTGACATGTGCTGCCCTCTTGTGTTTTTCAGGTGTTCTACTGCGAGCATAGAAAACGAGTGATTCCCGTTAGGTTTGATGACTTCCCCATGCCAACCTGGATGAGCATGTTGATCGGTACTGGGGTTCTAGAGGTAATTAATAAACAAAGATATATATAATATTATGTATTAATAAATTTAATAAATTTAAATGGGGAATTGTGATGTCACATATTAACAGAAATTTACGAATTGCTTGCATTTGTGTGTATTAATCTGAAGCGGCACACACTTAACTGTTCATCATACTGACTAATTTTAATAGTTTGTTAGTTTCAGGTACATCAGAGCAATGGACTTTAAAATAATTTTATGTTACTCTTTTATTGTCACAGGATGCCACAAAAGAGGGATACGAAGAAACGCTTCTTGCACGAGTCAAGGCCATGTTGGATAAAACTGCACGGGGGGACGGTTTAATTGAGACAAATGAAGTTGACGAAGCCAAGATCAAAGAGGTATGAGGAGTTCTACTTGTTTGTTTTTTACGGTAAGCCAAGTGATGGGTGTGTAAGAATTCATTGTAGAGTGTGACCCCTCGGCGAACTAGTAAACCCTTCACAGGCTTTATTTACATCACAACAATTCCTTCCCGCTTTTATATTCACCTTTATTTATTTTATTTTTTTCTGTATGTCGCGCAAGATAATACCTGAATATACCTACCTACATGTTTGTTCCAATTTTCTCAATTAACAGCAGTATTGTACACATATGTTACATACAGACCTGTATGCTGGCCAGCATGAGTTATACAGAATGCAGGATGTCACGCAATACACGCAGCGATTGATTTAAGTCACCACCTGCTGAAAACAAAACACACAGATAAGGGCATTTTCCATGCAAAACTTTGGTGAGATATCATATGTGTTAAGATCTGAACCAGGCACTCTTTAGTATCGCTTCGTTAATTTTATGCACACATTCTTAAAATTACTAAAAACTAAACACAAAACAATAAAACACGGTACATGGATACATTCAGCAGGTGGTTTTAGAGGTATATAAGGTCCATTTTTGCGTATTTAGCCTCCCATATTTATCATCAAATATACACATCTAGCACAGTACGAAACATATATCTGCACGTCACAATTGTACACAAACAAAATAAATTCATCTGCTTTCCACACATTAATTGCCGAAGAGTTGCATGGTATTTTAAGGTGGATGACTGATTGTCTTCTTAATTCTGTTTAATTGGTTAATTAATAATCTGGATTCTGAACATTCATTCTGTCTTAAATTTAGACAACTATGAGTGAAATTAAATTCATTCTTTAAATTTTTTTCTAAATTCTAAATTTTTATTAAAATCTGACGACCTGCATGTTAACAATTGTAAGGTTGAAAGTTAAGACTTAAAAATAAAAAACAATTAAGGGCTGTTCCATTTAGGAAAAGGGGGGTTGGACAAGACTTTTTTATTTTAAAGCGGGGGAGGGGGGTAGACTCCAAAAGAGAAAAAGAGGGGGAGGGGGTGACCAGTATTTCTAAATATCTTAATGTAAGAAAAAGCAGGGGTGGGCCTGGGAAGTGCCTGTCAAAAAACAGAAATAAGGGGGGGGGGGGGGGGGTCTGAACATTTCTGGTACAACCCCCCCCCCCTCTTTTTTAAATGGAACAGCCCTAAGGTGAACTGTAACAGGAACACTTTTAATTAAAGTAAATTTTGCACTGGGAAAAAAGCAGATAATTTCATTTTGTCTACTAACAAAATACTTACAAAATGGGACTTTTTAATTTGTAGATAAAGCAACTGAAAGAAGAATTGCCTAAGAGAGTGTATGTGTATGTGGCGGGAAGCACAAAGTTCTACAATGAGAAGTCGGAAGAGATCTGCAAGTATGTAGTATAACCTGTAGATTTAATCAAATGCATGTTGGTTCCAAAACCTTCGCTTATCTCCCTTGCTCTTTAAGGACGAACATATGATACACTGGTTGTTGGAAACATTTTCTCAATTACAAATTTTAAGTTGAGTTGAAACTAGAAACCTATCTTCTAAATAAATTTAAAGATGCTGTTATGATGTTACATTTCGAATAACAAGCAATTGCCGTAGTGCCATGATCATCCCTAATTTTGTAATTGAGAAAAATCAGTTGATCAGTATATCGTTGATTTTACACCCTAATATGACTTATTGCATGCAGTTCCTAAATAACATTGAAAAGCTGTTTTCATGTGATGGTATTTTTCATTGCTCATTCTGTGCCTCAGTGTACGGTGTAAAGTGAAATGTAATTGTTTAATTTCAATTGGGTTTGATATACCTGTGGTGCTGATTTTAAATAAGTGGAAGTTTGATTGCACTATAATCCATTTTATGCAGTTTGACTGCCATGATAAATACAATTGTTTGTTTGAACAATGTTAATTGCAGTTAAGTCGAATTAAAGTGACATCTGTAGGTGTAAAAGTTATTTTATACATTTACCTGTTATTGCTTTCAGAAAAATGGGAAAACACTTAGCACACGTTGAAGATGTTCACATGGTTACCGGAGGATTCTTTGGTGCTGGAGATGTGGTGGGGAAAAGTTTTTATGAAGAGAGACAGCACATGGACGAATCGCCAAATGTCTGGCACGTACTGCCGAAAAAGGATGACAGGGTATGTTGAGAGAACATTTCGCATGTTCTTTTGAAAATTTATGATGCAAGAATTGCAAAATGATAAAGAAAATTATCGCCTAACATCACCACTGTGCAAATGAAACTCTTGAGAAGTTCTTGCTTCTCAATATCCAGATAATATATGCCATATCAGTTCAGTGTTGACATCAGCCATTTTTCTGGCGTCCACCCAATTCGGTGTGCTGACTCTTTAATTCAGTTCTATTTTATTGAATTGTGCTATCAGAGCTATAGTGCTGTTGAATAGGCTCATAATTATAGGTACAGCTGCCAAGTCTACCCCCTGTCATTACACATTGGTAGATGAAAATAATATGATTGCACTTACAGTCAAATGCACTAATTTTTTTACAGGCACTAAATTTGCTTCCACCAATATCCTGCAATTGACTGATCCTCATTTATCTGCAGTATCTATGCTGAAAGTACTGCGTACCCAGATGTGTCATGTAACGCATTATCAAAATTATTTGTGATTTATTTCAGGACCGCAGCCATCAGTCACTCCAGAACAAGGATCTAACATTCCAGGAATTGGATTACGGAGAGACAATATTTATCGGGGATAGTGTCCGAGAGCGCGAAGTGATTGTTTCGCGGGTGTTCGACATCTGCATCCTTGTTGAAGGTATGCTGAAAATATTTTGGATCTTGTAATATATAGACATGATAAACAAAAGATGCAATAAAGAAAATGTTTTAGCTTTTCTGTATAGTTTGCCCATGGTTCCATGCCAGGGTTACCCTATTGAGGCAATTAGAATGATGCTGGAGCCTGAAAAATACGGACCAAAATGTTTCACTCATGTATCCATAGTAGAAATATATGTTTGACATTTTACCGCAATTTCTTATTGTGTCTAGTAATCTTCTAGTACTATGTAAACAAGGTAAAAGGTATCTCTTGTCCGGATAACACCAACTCAATCTGTTTTTTTTTGCATTTTCAATCAGGTGGACCAGGAGCAGCTCATGAAGCCGAGCAATTCACGTGGAGTGATCACGTTGTAATTCCTGTGTCTTCCACTGGAGGTGCTGCAAGCGGTCTGTTCAATGTTCCAGACAAGATATTTCGGGTATGCAACATCATCATAATTGAAAATGTGTTTTTGTATT
The DNA here is from genome assembly GCA_932294295.1 of Alitta virens. Classification (NCBI taxonomy): domain Eukaryota; kingdom Metazoa; phylum Annelida; class Polychaeta; order Phyllodocida; family Nereididae; genus Alitta; species Alitta virens. Next base: position 28,312,155 of record OW028580.1, on the reverse strand, counting down.
GTAAAGGCACAACAAAATTAGAAAAGAACATGGTCTAACAAACAATAATACATGAGAAGCCTAAATATTGACATCAGAAGAGTTATTTTTTGACTGTGTGTATCAGTATGTATCTGCGCATACAACTGCAGTCTGATCAAGCTGTCTTAGGGCCGTTCCATTTAAAAAAGAAGAGGGGGGTGGACCTGACAATTTTTAGACCCCTCCCCCCATGCCTAATATCTGGTTTTTGCCACCCCCAGCCCCGCTTTTTTCTACATTAAGATATTAAGGAAATACTAGCCTCCTTCCCTCCGATATCAGTTTTCCCCCTCCCGATATCTGAAAAATCTTCAGTTCCCCCCTCTTTTTTAAATGGAACAGCCCTTACAATATTTTTCACAGCACCTCATCATTAACATAGTATATTTAACAACCTAATTTGTTCTTTCAGGTCCCAGAAGGAGCTCAAGAGTGTGACTTCAAGATACTCAGCAATTCTGAAACTTCAGCAGAAGATATTGCTCAAGCGTTGAAGAGAATTGTCCGAGGAGTCAGAGACAAACTTTATCTCGACTCTCCATCTACCCAGGGGCCGCTACTTAGCCCCTTGAAGTCACCCAGGTCCTTAGCCAGTCAGCGCGGTGCTCTATCTCGCATGAAGACTTTCCAATTTTCATCTACAGTTGACGAAGATTAGAATTTTAAAAAGAAGAAAATTTTTTGAAAGATTATGATGTTTAAAAAAGTTGTTCAAATTAAGCCAGCAGGATCCTTCGTAACTCGAATAATTCTAGCATTAACAAGAAAATATTTAAATATAGATCATGTAAGCAAGCATGCTGTCAAACTAAAAGGTGAAATTACTCTTAGCCACAATGAGCTTGTGAACCATATTTTAAGAAAAGTGAAAGATCTTACCGAAAAAATGTTGCTTCTGGTAATGTGATCATGCCACAATATAATAGTTACTGCTTCCTTAAAACAATTTAAAATTCATGGAAGTATAGTAAATTGTTTTATTTTATATTATATACTTCTCAGCCATAAATGTAGCATTCGTGTGTGACTACTGTAATGCCTTTACACCAGTTAATTACAATCATGCAAAGGGTAGATTTATCTAAATAACTTGCGTGTGTAAATTAATTGATGTATCGCTATACCAGTAAGTCATTAGAGAACTTTGCTGAAATGTGCTACATTACTGTGTGCTTTTTTTCTTCAGTTGCTTATTGAAAGTTATTTTACTTTAGCATAAAAGTAAAGACAAGACAAGTACCAATATTATCCAAAATCTTATCTGTGTGTAATTTTATTTCCAGCAGTGGAATCCTACAGTATTCAAACATTTATTATTCATTTATTTATTCAGGACACTATTTATTTGATTCAGATCTTCAGTCTAGAAATGAAATTTTTTTTAAATCTCTTTGAGTTATGTACATATTCTGCTCTTATTTGCTTTTATTTATTTGCTATTTGTATGATATTTATTTTATCTATGATCGCAGTCTATATGTACCGAAGTAAACGTAAGTTGGCTATTTGATGTAGTTATGTCAGTGTAAAGGTTATAAGATAACACAGTGATATCATACATTTGCTGGACATAACTTACAATTTAGCCAGTGACTAAAACTAGCATTTATGCAATATTATGTGCTTTTAGATATACAATTTATATCTCCATGTGCCTACTACAGACTTTTATGTTATGCTTAAATACAGTGTTATAGATGCTCAATACATTTACAAAAAGATTATCAATGTATAATCTATTGCATATTGTTATTCACAGGACTATACTGTCTTTATATCGGGTGCCAAAATGTAAAAATTTATGTGGTTTAAATTTTATGCAATAAAATATATATATATATATATATATATATATATATATATATATATTCATACATACAGTGGAATCAGCACATAACACTACTGAATCAGATCTTAACAGACAATGTGTATGCAACTAAAGAAAAGCACATTATTAGTCTTAATTAAGAAATGGTTGTCCTATGGGGCTGCACTATTGCTTGTTTAAAATTATATTCCTGTGCTACTCAGCAAAATTTATTTTATAGGGTAAATGTTTCATATTTTGGCATTTGTCATGTTTCTGAATATTTTTGGGCACTCTTGTAAAAGTTATTTTAACCTTGTAAAAGGTTTTCAAAGATGGGTCAAAAGGAAGCCTGTGTGCCTATTAAATAGTGGACAGTTTATATCACACTATGAATTGTTGAGCGTTCCATTTTAAAATGTTGCAACTCCTTTCTGATGTTTATCCTCTACATTTTTTGAAGAATCTATTTGTCTGATTGGCTGAGAGATCGTTGATATACTTTTAAGTTAATACGTTTTTATTATCGACAATGACATGATTCTTAATGTAGACTGAGGTTGGATAATAAACAATAATATTCGGAAAATAGTGTAAAATATGTCCATTATCTCTAATATTTGGGGTAAACTTTTCAGTTTTACTGTGTATCATTTTATGGCCTTTAGTGCTTTTTCAGCACAAGGAGGGTTATAAAGTGAAGTTATATCCTTTGCTGATGTTGTGACTGCAGTGTGGATTCAAAATAATCCTGTTGTTTAAAGTTTATTTTGTATGCGTTTTTGTACAAAGTTGTATATTATCCGTTACTGCGTATAGTTCTATTGTTAACAAAGCTTTACATATTGACATTCCACCAATTGCATGGAGTACCGTTATATTTTATGCATAATTGTAAAGAATGTACTGCATTCACAGTACTAGGATCGTAAAATGAACTTATATATGTTGTAGCCTTTTAAAACTACCACTTGTTGCTTCCATACTCAATTTTATGCTAAGATGTTGCTATAAACGCTTTGTACATTTCATTGTCTTTTTCTATCTCTTTACAATTACTAGTTGTATTAGCAAAGATTGTATCTAGCAATACTTAAAAATTTCATATTTATAACCATGCAAATATTGTCTTTTTGAGAATATTATATAATCTATACAAACTGTAGACTTATAATCGTTCATTGAACTTCATTCATTGATGCATTGCTATCTTAATATTTGCTATTGTTTTTGTACTGTTAATTTATGGCATTTAGTCCCTGCATTTTCTATAAATTCTCTGCGTTGAAGTACTATGTCACGGTGTCTGCCTTTTCCATAAAGCAGCTTAAAATTGTGCGACTTCAGAGTGATGTCTCTTTCTGTTGTGCCATGCTTTTTTAAGTTTAGAACTTAAGTATGAGCAAATACCTTCAGTTTTCACATTAACCAGAAATTCCCTCGCAGAAGAACTGTCCGAGCTGTAATGTAATATATTGGTTTTGTATCTATGCATTAAATGCATGTTTATGAATATATAATAATAAATGTTAGAAAAAAAATTGCCTTTTTGGTGTCATTGTGGAAAAACAAAGTGAACACAGTCAATATGCTCTATCGAACCAATTAACATCTTTGAGTTGTTGACATATGACCCACAACTGTGGAAGGTGTGCTCTTGTGTCTGTGCTCATTTCCTTTTAAAGACCTTTTGGGCTGTCTGCTTGGGACCCTTGAATCTGCAGGGTCCCTGGAAACTTAAGTGGCCTACTTTCTTAAAATCACTATGCATGTACAACGTATTGCCGGCTGCACAATTGATTCAATGTTCACCACTCTAGATTGCTTCGCATTACCAAGTTCGTAAACAGCGTATAATATCTAATTTTGGTGGTTTTGTATTACCTTGAACAATATTGAGAAACTTTGAATAACTTTGAATCGATGACCATAGGTCAAAAGTGGCTGGGTTAGTGTGCGAGACATTTGGCGAGTTGCTCTTAATGAGAATCTTTAGACGCTCGCGGTGCTCGCCTAATCATGCTAATAATTAAAGTAAATATAGATGGCGCGGGCAGTCAACTTGTGGACAGCTTTTTGGGATAACTACCTCACTGGCCTTTTCTCTTATGCCCCTGGCAGCAGAACAGCCAGAATGTGGACAAAGCTGGAGACCAAATAGCATTGGCTAAGGGTATAGTGCAGTATAGCGGACCCAAATGCACACCCATATTTGGCGTCCATGAAATATTAAAAAATATCACTATTTTTAGCCCAAATTTGTTCTAGCACAGAAGAGGAATAATATTTGCGTAGCACAGCGGGGGAATGGGGCAGCAGCCCCCGTTAAAAAAAACAAAACAAAAATTTCTTGTCTTGTAAATGAAACATGTGAAAAGAGCAGTTGTTTTTTGTGACGTCATTCATTAAATTCAGGGATATGACGTCATAGGCATGACAAAAAGGCTCGCTAAATAAGGTCATAAATTTGGGTCCCCTATACTGTACTTTTTCCTTGGCTAAATGCATATATATACATATAGCAAGTGGTGGCCTAACACCTAGGTTGGGTTAAAAGATGGCAGTCCAGAACTATTTGATTAGAATTTAAAATCCAGCACAATTGCATGAAAATTTTGACATTGTCGTGGCAATTCCCACCAATTTCCGGCAGGTTGCTTCCAGGGTCAAGAATCGCAAATTTTGATCAATCAAGCCCAAAAACATAGGCAGATAAAGCTGTAATACAGCTTGTCAATGTACTACACCACATAATGATAGTGATACACGGCTGCTAACTTCTGTTTTCATTTGGAAACTGATTCCGAATTTTGGTGGGAAAGGCGACATCATCATGAGAATCGAGGTGAGAATATAAGCTCTCCCCTGCGGGAGAGCTAACAAATGGTAAGCCTAGGTTAGCTTAAATAAATTTGAAGTAAGATCACTGCGCAATCAAAACTGATTCATTCACTCTGCCACAGCATCATTTATTGAAAACAAAAATCCAAGCATACTAGTTACAAAATTACTGTCTCTAAATTATTTTAATGACTTAGAATCTTCCAGTCTTAGTGTCCTAGCTCTTTCTAACAACACATCAGTAGCAGTCTTTTCTTTGTGAGGTACTTCAGACAGTTTACTGTTAGGAAAGTCTGCAAGGTTAATTCGAGAGTCTTTGTTGGTAAACGGTGTCCACGGTCCTTGTATACTTGGGTTGTCCGTGTGCCACAATTTCAAAAGTGGAACAATTTGTTGACCAGATCTGTTCCTTAAGTGTTCGACCCATTGGCAGATTTCATCTCTCGATTTGTTGTTCACTAGCTGTTCGACCAAGTTACCATTCACTGAAATTGATAAAATAAGTATTCCTGAACAATGTTATCATAAATCTTATTTGCTGCAATTATTGATAATTTTGTTTGATAATAAATTTTACCACAAAAAAATTAAATTAATGAAGTATTATAGTATTTAATAATTTCACTTACAATATTCTGCCTTCACCAGAGCGGCTCCATGTCTTTTTGGTCTCAAATACACAACAACTCCTGGGTGCGCTCTTGTGAATTCCAGCAGATCCTTCTCAATGAAGTCCCTAGAAATTATCAGGACATACAAAATCAGTGCAATTGCCAGAGATGACACAAAGTGATAAAGCCTTGAAATGGAAGGTGAATGATAAGCAAAATGACAGCCAGCTTTTTTTTTTACATACTTGATATTATTATCATGTTAATTACAATATATATGTACCCCTTCTACACATTGTCATTGAATTATTACATTTTCAAAACTCCACTAGCTATAGTATAGAACGACTGGAAACCATTAACAACCTAGGGTGACTCCACCTATCTATCTACCGTAACTGAGTCAGTTTAACAGTTTTGACAGAACTGTTGTCACTGTGTTGTTGGTGTTGACATTGAATTCTTGAAACTGCACGTGGATGCATTGACAACCACAAACTGACAATTATTTTATGGTATTTACTCGTCACAAATGCTTACCTCATCCCCCTGGAGTTGGCAAAACTTTTACAGAATTGCAAAGTTAGTCTTTGCAGTTGACAGACATATCTGCCGACACCATTTTGAAGGACTGATCTAACAAAATCCGACGGTAGCGCATTCCTCGACATTTTGTTCCGCAAAGGTCAAGGTTGTTTTAGCAAAACATTTGACAAAATGCGGGTAAAAACATGGGCATTATTGATAAGATTACAAAATATATTTCGTTTGTAAATAATTAAAAGTTCCATTAGATAAACACAGTATCTTCGTAAGGTACATTCATTGTAATAAGACTGTGTAAAATAATCAAAATGTAAATTTATTTCGCCACAACGATTTCCGCAACCAAAAATTGCAGACGCTCTTTTCTGCATGCCAATGTCGACACCGGAGGTCAAGGCCGAAAAGTTTGTGAAAACTTGCCATCTGGATAAACAGTTGTCCAATTATGTTGATTGGTGGATAACACGTCTTATTCTTGTCGTAAACAACACTTGAAATGAAATTACCGTTTAGTATGTAAATTTATAGGATTACATGCGAGTCAAAATGGCTAGGCTCTAGACATTTGTCAATTATGAGTTATAACAACAGTCTGCAGTGAAGAGTTGGATCATTCAAAGCTGTGATGCCGGGTGTGATAAACAACCTGAACTTTATTTACTGAAGTTTGATAACTGGATATCTGAGTAGCTTGATTTTCCCTGCATTGCTGTGTTTAATACCTCAGTGATTGTACATATGTCTACAAGCGTCTATTTATTACAATTTGTGTAATATATCCAAATCAGGATTCAGTCCTGATCAATAGGTTAAAATGTCCAAGAAAAACGATGATCATGAACAAGAAGATGAGGACCTTGTAGAACGCGGTGATCTGGGTCTGGGACGAGGGTTGAAACCAGGTGCTCCTGAACCCCTGGAGAGTGAATATAGTGGGTTTACAGACCATGAAATCGCCTTGCTGCAACGTGCGCATTCAGCAATGGCGAGAAGCTCTTCAGTTCATGCCCTTGACAATTTTGACCAAAAATACACAAGCTTTCCCATTCAATTGGCTGGAACGTCCAGATCTAAAATACGCATTCCTAAATTGGGCCTCAGGTGGCTGCGAAGAACTAAGTCAGATGCTCAGGATCATCCGCCTCCCACGAAGTTCCCAGAGTTTGCCGAGGTAGCTCTTGGAACGTCTTTTCGGCAACAGAAAGAACTCTACCTGCAGCAAATGAAAGAGGTCTTTCCTGACTTGTATGTGGAGAATGAAGATGGCAAAAGTGGCCCCTTTAGTCCAACAGGTAAATAGTGTTACATGCTCTGAAAAACAGCTTTTAAAATATTGTAAGCTAAATACATGTGTCAGATATGCAGTCTATTTAAATGGGGTTTACTTTAAAAAAATTGGTGGAGTCTTTGTATAATTCATGGTTTGAAAGATCGTTGAGCGTTGAAAATTAAGCAGGTACTGAAATATTGTAATCTTCTGATTTTTTATAATCTTTCCCCTGCTTATTGTCACTTTGATGTTTTATTTTCCTTGCTTGTTTTTAGATTCCTCAACACAACAGAAAGGTGACAAGATCGATCACAAACTTCTGGAACAAAAATTGAAAAAGGCAGAACTGGAAGTGGAATTGCTTCAGCAAGATTTGGATTTGTGTCAGAAACAGTTAGAAGCAAAATACAAAGCCATAAAGATTATGCAAAGACAGGTACCTGTATATACAGTCCTGGTATATATTTGATAATGCTCTACTTTTAACTTAAATGCAATTGGACACTGTAAATATCTGTCATTTTACTGATCGTTATGATATTGCTAGAAAAACTAAGTTTGCAGATCCTAAGATTATCATATGATTGTTAGTAGATAAATGCTTAATAATTGTATGTAGGTTTTGGATTTTAGTGTCATAGTTCTGTTGTAATTTCACTAGTAATTGCACTTTAGATCCATAGACAATGCACCATAGATTTAATTAGGTTTATTTCAACCCTTCCAGTCCCATGCTACGCAGCGGCAACAGGTGGATGTTAATAACTGGGTGAAGCAATCTAACAAGAAACTTATAGAAGTAAGTGAGTTACCTGAAAATGAAGAAGCTCTGACTTGTGTTATTAATGTCTAATTGCTCTAGATGTTATATGCTTAATGTGCATAAATCAGCATGCCTGTTAAGATGTTGGCTAACTTACCTTAAGTGATGTTGTGTCATAGAATAGAGGGCTTTCACATTGGTAACCTCACAAGATTGTTCTCCAATGGAGGACGATTCTAAAGGTCACACCAAGGGGAAACATTGTAAATGACATCACTAAGCACAATACTAGATGATGTCATCAATAATTGGGCTGTGGTGAATGTATAGACAAACAAGACCTGTGAGGGCAGAGCAAGTGCCCCTCATGGCGCCACCTATGAAACTAGTACATAAACGCATATATATGAAAGTCCTCTATTGGACAGTTGAGTTTATTTAAAAAAATTGTGATTTTACATTTGTTATTTCTTCATCAAGGACATGAACTCACTGCAATTCGAACTTGATCATCAACAGACCTCGATGATGTACACCCAGCAGATGTTCGCAGAAAGACTGGACAGGTAATTATAGCTGAATAAGGAAATTTGAAAGTTACGCAATCTGATTAACATTGATATACATTAATCGAAGTATATATCTGTATGCAGTCTGCAGTGTTCAAGCTTAAAGTGACTCAGGAGTCAGGAATTCCTTTGAATACCTAAGAACTATTTAAAACATTGAAATTTTCAATACATTATTCATCTTTTTGAAAGAGAGAGTATAATTGTAATAATTATATAATCTATTGTTGCTTTTAGTAGTGTTGGCAATGATATATATATTTTTTTTTTTTGTTATTCTGCTATTCCGAATCAATATGAACATGAATTTGCTATTTCCAGAGTATGTCAAGAAAACACAGCCCTCATGGCAACCTTAGAAGCTCGGGGAGAAGAAACGCGCAAACTTCGTTCTGAAAAAATGGGTAATAATTTAATTTATACCCTGAATTATTACTTTTCTCACTTTTTAGCATTATCTTCTAAGGCCTCTTTGCATGTGAATCTCTTTTTATTCTATATGAATCTTATTCTAACATCATATATATCATAACAATACATATTTTTCAGCCCTCGCCAGAGAAAAGGATGAGTTGCTAGCACTGCTGGATATTCAAGAACGCCAACGATACGAGAGTTCTAATTCTGTTATGGCTCACAAGGAAGAAAGATACGGAGAGTTCACATCTGCTGAGGTATGTGATTTAGTCTTTCGTTGGAGAAGAATTCTAAGCAATCTTTATGATTTAGTTTTAATAGAGTTTAAGTACATTCAAGGGAATTGTTACTGGTACACAGCAGTACTTTTAATCAGCTTTGAAAATGAATTTACTTCAGTCCATCACCATTTAATTATTAAAAACGCTGTGGCAAGCATTTGGCTATTCAGTGAAAATGCTATTCCCAGAATATGTTTATGGATTAGAAATTGAATATTGCTCTGGGCAACCAAATCCTGTTAGATTTAACAGAGTCACAATTTTAAAAAGATAAGGCAATATGGTACAACAGACATCACCGAAAGTCACCTTCATCGAAAATTGCCACCCACGAAAATATGCCTGAAACTTCACTATTTTGTGACTTCAGTAGCATTGAAACATAACTGATAATATAAATGCTTAGTTAAACAACAAATTGTTACATGTACATTTAGATATTGCTTGTTATCGGGGGTGGCGAACTTCGGTGAGTGCTGAATCTTGGTTATACCTTGTGTATAAAACAACATGTGCAATATATTTGGGTGGGTATTATCATTTACCAATGAAATTATTTATAGTACATTCTAAGGTATTTTTTGTGGGTTTAGTGCAGTATAGCGGACCCAAATGCATGCCCATATTTGGCGTCCATGAAATATGAAATTTTATAAATTATTTTGAAGTCGTAGAGTAGCGGGGCTTTGGGGGTGGCAGCCTCCAAGGAAAATAAAATAAACAGCAGTCTGTAAAAAATGAAACCCGCCATTATTTGTTTGTGACATCATTATTGAATCCAGTATTTATAGCAATGAGGCTCGCTGAATATGATCATAAATCTGGGTCCGCTATACTGCACTTTTTCCTTTTTTGCTTTGCAGTTGGCTGTCCTCGGAGCGTGCAGATGTCGTATTCGTACCCCAGATCCATGTGGCTGTGCCCATGCGGCAGCCTATATGAAGAAACTCATTAATAGGCAGAGGGAGGAGGTATGTCAGTTTACGTACAGGATACTGATGATAGGTTTCATGTACAGGAATTTCATTTGGCTAGCTTCGTTTAGTAGTGATGAACTTTACATTGAAGCCATTTATATAAGAGAACACAGGCACCACACGCCTTTGGTGTGGAATTAATCCCATCCCCCTCTGGCAGCTGACTGTCTTAATACTCCCTTAGTAGATAGATAGATAAATTTTATTGACTATATAGAGTCAGTAGTGACCCATTTGTCATATATCAAGTACAAAGGATACACAATACAATAATATGTAACACAATAATACAGAAAACAAAAACGTTACATAATTTATTTAGAATATGCTAATTATATCTACTTCCGGCACTACTTAATCACAGTGGAGAGCACTTTATACTAGATGTCATATAACAGCCAGAGGTCGTAGTGGAGGCTGGTAAGTTTAGCTGGAACAATAGAAGTGCCTGTGCCAGAGAATGCCTTGTTCATCAAATAACTCAATTTACTGAGCTAGTACTTCCTTTCACTCTTATAAAAACATAGTATATATGTTTATATTACTGCATATTCATACACTTGTAAACAAAACTCCAGAGAACTGCATGTGAATCCAGCAGGATTCCAATTTCTCAGGCAGTCCCTCAACCAATAAGAGTCCACATGCACATGGCATCCTCTAGGGTTTAATTCCAAGTATATGAGTTCAGCTGTAAAATCATGCAATTTTATTTTTCAGATTGACCTACATAAGAGAAGACGAGATGATGCTCTCCTCATTGCGGATGCTTATAGAATGGCGTTCGAAGAACAGTTAGCGGGGAACAAACGTCTAATGCAAAAGATAGCGGAGATAAGCAGTTCACCAATAAAAAAGACAGACAAGGTCAAAGCTGCTCTTCGCTGGGTTATTAGTCAGCTGAATGATGGTAAGAGCTCGAAAGAAATATCAGAAACTTACGTGATTTCAGTTTAATTGCTTTACAATAATAAATGAAACCCCACAACTGAAACTGTCTTTATTGCTTGATGACTGTATATTATATGCAGTGGTGGAAATAAGTTATCTCACACCAATACATTTTGCATCCTTTCAAAATTGTATTAGATTAGTTTAAAATGAAGAAAAGTGTAATAATTATACTGTACTTGGCGAAGTTTCCACTGACCTTATTAAGTGCACTGGCAAAATAGTCTAAACATTAGAAGACCAGAATTTTAAGAAGAAACATTTTTTTACACTTAAGTCATGCTCATTTAATGGGTGTGGGAAAACTTTTCCACCACTATATTATTCGACCAGCAAATACAATTTGAACTTTTTTAATAATTGCATGGTAGAGCTTTCTTTTCTTTACTCAGTATTTTTGTTCTATTCCAGATGATGAGGGTTCAAGACAGAAAAGGGCGGCAGCACTGCATGATCATCACAAAAACAGCGAACCAAGTTACGGCAACGAGGAAAATAACGTGTCTCTCAGTGAAGTGTCAGGTTTGCAAGATACGAACACTGAAAATAAGAGCGTTCTTAACCAGAGTGAAGTTGAAGAAAATCTCAGAAATGGTGAAGAGAATGGCAGCATGAACGAACAATTGCCAAGTTATGATGAATCAATGGATGAGATGCAACAAAGTGTGAATCAAAGTATTGCGAAAGTGCATCAGATGTCGGATGAAGAGCTTGTTTCAATGCTTATTGAGATGGTTAGTATTGTCTCTGATTCATTTAATTGTTATTAAGATCTAATCTGAGAGAAATTTGACTTAGTATGATTTATTTAAGAGAAGGTTGTCCTGTGTGGGTTTTTTTTTTGTCAAGTAAAAACTTGTAATCAACGAAACCACAGAAGAATATTGCCAAAGTTTCAGTTGAGGCTCATGCTGTTTTACATTAATTTAATGCAAGGCAGAGCAGCTGAAGTGCAGCTATATTCATTGCCTGTATGAATGCAATGATTGTTTTTCATAAATATTGTCAAGAGAGTCTTATCACTAAGCAGCCCAGAATTCAGCAGGACAGAAGTCTTTCATCTCTTCTTATTACTCGTTTTGCTTTTCATACACAGCAGATCATAACTAACTGATTCCATAAACATAATTTTCTCAGGTAAAAAGTGGAAGTCATTTAAATGATAAGATGTCAAATATACATTAAAATGCACTAAAAATACTGCTGCTAGGATGCACTTTGCTTCCAATCACAATCAAGAGCGGGAACTTTTTCAGCCAATAGATTTGTCGTATTTTGTCATAGCCGCCTGGTGGAAATATAGTGAACCTTCTGTGAAAATCTACTATTGTCTATATTTTTATCTCAGTTTTATATGTTATGCTTTCATGAGTGTCTTTTCTTCTTCTTTTTCCATTTTCAGATAAATGATAAAACAGAAGCGCTAGTGCACCAAAGACTTGCGGCAAGAATGTTGGCGTCTCGAACACAGAAGCTCGAGAAAAAACTTACAGAATATGGCGATGATTTGGAATGGGAAACAGAGTCACTTCCATAATGGTCAGAAGTGTTTCAAATTGGAAGCTGCTACAGGACAACAAAGAGCATCAACTAATTTTTTTTCTTCTGTACCACGTATTTTTTCCCCTCTTTACCATGTATACCTCATTAGGTATGCACTGTTAAAATACTGCAGTTGTTTTTACCTGTGTCAACATTGTTTTTATATTAAGTCTATTTTGAAGACTTACTGTGTCGTATTGTTAAGCTACAGTGTCGTGAATTAGTGAACCCCACGGCAAAATGGAAATTTCTTAGTTTAATTATAATCAAAGTGACAAAGATCATCTTGAAAGTGATTTTTTAGTAAGTGCAGACTAATTTCATGATGCTGTTTTGCTTTTGTTATTTTGAGAACTCGAAATACAAATTAATTTGAAAAAATAGTTTTTTTTATGGAGTTAGATAGCTTTTTTCGCTAAATTCTTCATATATTTTGGGAACTGTAATTATTTGGATTTTTTTTATGTTAACATAGAGAATCGTTCAGTCGTTTTGATGTAGTAGTCTGTTGCTTCGTGTGGTACTATATATAGCTAACATTTTTATTGCAAATTCAAGTTTTCTACCCAAATAACATTGTGGCATTGGTGTTGCATATTTCTGATGTGCATCGGGTTTACGTTGGGCTGCCCTTTGCATGTTTGTTGGGTACTTTATGATGTTAAATGTTAAATAGAGAATTGTTGGGCTGACCTTTGCATGTTTTCTAGGTACTGTTAAATGTTAAATAGAGAATTGTTCTGTCATTCGGGTGACTGTTGCTTCATGTGATATTAAATAGGGCTGCGTCATTTAAAACTGGAGGGTTGGTGGTGTGAAAAAGAGGAGCAAAAAAGCATATAGGAGAGACTGGTATTGTTTTCATATTTTTATTTAAAATAAAAAGCATGTGGGTAGGCTTCGAAGCATCTTTGAGGAAAAAAATGGATGGGTTGTAAGGGGTGGGGATCTGAATATTATTTAGTCCTCCTCCCCCCCCCCCCCCCACCTTGCTTTAATGGAAAGGCCCTAATATTTTATGCATTATAAAATCAAGTTCCCTAAGTGTATTGGTCTTCCAATTATATGTGCAGTAAATTGTACAATGAAATTAGTCAGATATTAATTATTATTTGTCAGTACAAATATAAAATTGTTTCTTTTTATTTCCTCATTACTATGATGTATATATTATATATAATTGTTGTTCTTGTTACTATATAGTACAAGGTTATCTTACCAAATATATTGAATATTAATATATAGTGAGGTGGTACCCTGGCAAAATGTCTAATATTTTATTATTTATAAATTCAAGTTTCATTTTTGTATATAATAACTGTCTTCCAGTTATGAAATTTGTAGTGAACATCTGTTATTGAATACCTCAGATTCACATGAACTTCTTTTAAGTATTTTACTGCTTAACTTCATTGATAATGCACTTGATTATTAATTAATTTTTGAGCTAGAATTGATCTTCGATCCATCCCTGTTACAAAGTTGAATATATTTGTGTGCATTCCATTATATTTTATTCAATATTTGAATATCAACGTACATTGTACAGTGTTCATTCTAACAGATATTCTGACCTGTCAATCATTAAAAATGATCTTCCATGCCTGTTACAGAGTTGAATATATTTTATATGCATTCCATGTCTTTTTAATATAATATTCAAATCAAAGCATTTGCATTCTATCAAATATTCTGAGTGATCAGTCGTTGAACTGGAAATATAATTTGTATGAATTCCATATATTTTTTAATTTATTATTGAAATCTATTTATATGCATTCTATTAGTGAATTTTGCAAGTGCCTTTAAAATACACAGTGTTAAGGTGAGGCTGAGGCTTCGTTCACTGTTGCATGAAACGTTTAAATGTTATCGACCTGTCTTTATTTCTTGTTAGCGAATAAACTGAGATTAATGTTTGATCATGGAATTTTATTTTTTTATTTGTGTGAGGTATGGTGGGTGGCCTAAAAGTTAAGTCACTGACCAGTTAAAACATTGTCGAATGGTCCCAGGTTCAAATCCCTGTATCGGCACTCTTCATGGCTATATTCTCTGGATGCTTTGGGGTGAGATATTAAGACCGTGTCTTGTACTCAATATCTATGCTGAGTCATTGAAACATCCCACACATGGGGTAAATGTGTTAAAAACGTTTCACTCTCTCTGGTAATCCAATCCTGCAGAAGTTTATAGTGGCCTGTTCCTTTGAAATTTTGCATCTTGAATTCAGTCAGAACTTTGGGTTGGGTACTATATATATGTTGCTAATTGCTTTAAGGATAAGCTGGGGCATGTAAAAGACCATGCAAGGGGTAAATGTGTGATATGATTGTGTCTGATTGTGTGTTATCCTCGAGAAAGAGCTCTGCCAACATTACAGATTTTAGTATAGTAGGCCTGTTCAAGCTTGAGCCTGTCTCAACTCCCTGGGGAATATTACAATGTATACACCCAACCTGCATGCAGCCATTAAGGCACTTCTAGGGTCAAACACTTTCAAATCACTGCCTTTAGCCAAATACCCAGTTGTCCCTGGGTGGTGTGAAGCAGTGGTATAAGAAAGATATATACAGCTCTTTCATGCCATGGCTGGATATGAAGTTTGAACTCATGGCTGTACAAGTCTCACACCTTATCCACAGGGCGAAAGTAACCATGATGTGATGCCATGCCCTATCATCTTATCATAATGTCTGCTTCTGGCAGCTGGTCACAGTAAAGACGTGAACAGCTTTAGAGTGTATTTTGGTTACTATTGTTACTATTATCATTTAACGTCTTATTTTTTATTATATTTTAATCCTATGGCAAATACATCTTCGGATGTCTGCCCCTCTGAACTTTGTGATAATTTGCATGTATATATTGCTCTGTATATATTGCAAAGAGTAATAAATTTTAAATTGATATTTGAAATGGTATTATACATTTGTTCAATCGCAACAGCAGAGTAGTCCTGTAATATTAATTAAACTTAAAGGGAATTTTACTCTATAAAAAAATCTATTTTATTTGTCTTTAAATTCTGCTTTTTTGTTTTGTTTATATGTATGTGTGTTATTACTGATTGAAATGGAATTTAAAGTTATAAATATAAGAAATAAATGATTTCCTTTTATAAATTTTATTCTGAACGACTGAAAATAATAAATTCACATTTTCTCTAATTGCGTTGTTTAAGAGAATAAAAAAGGGAAAATTACTTATCAGCTGTTATAATAAATAATAATATATTATGATACATTCAAACAAGTAATTATTTCCTTATTTCTGTACTTTCATATGTATGTATGTACCTACCTACCTATCTACCTATCTATCTATCTATCTATCAATATATCTATCTACCTATCTATCTTTCATTACAGACGGTTTTGGAGTAACAAGATCACTGTTATTTTCTTGTAAAGAAATAATAAAATCATATCATACATCATCATTGTTTGCTATATCGTCCTATATATACTAATGACCTAAATGTGCAAGATGACCTTCTGCAATACTATTCACTTAAAAAGTCATATAAAGCCACTACTCAAAGAACGAAAAGAACCTTTTAAAATAAACTTAGAAATGAGCTCTGTGAATTGGATATGAATAACCCATGTGACTACTGGAAATACTGGGATAGATTACATAAAAATAATAGTTTCTCAATTGCCAGTGATATATCTCTTGACTGTTTTGAAAAATACTTTGTAAGTGTGCAAGCCCCACCTAGTGAGTATACTTCTACATTTGATATGCAATTCCTGAAATATGTAGAAGAGTTCATGGTAAACTTTAACAACAGTCCCACTAATCCTAGTACCTACATGACTGATCACCCTATAACAATGAGTGAGGTACAGACTGAACTGAAAAGCCTTAAGCTGGGCAAGGCCCCCGGAATAGATGGAATCAGTAATGATTTTTACAAATATTTGTCTGACTACTTCAGCCTCTTACAGTATTGTTTAACTACATTTGGGAAAAGGGAGTTTACCCAAACAAAGGGTCTGAGGGAATAATTCAACCCCTGCATACAAAAGGTAGTTATAGTGAACCTGATAACTATCGCAAACTGACTCTAATGGCATGTATGGGTAAAATATTTGAAGCCATTTTAAATAAGAGATTAGTCTTCCAAAGTGAAGCTACAGACATTGTAGATCCCAATCAATTTGGTTTTAGTAAGGGTTGCAGAACTAGCAATAATGTATTCATATTAGACACAATCATATCTTATTCAATTCGTAAAACCCTATTTATAACTTTTATAGACTTTTCGAAAGCTTTTTACTTTGTCAACCGATCATTCCTGTATAATAAAATGATAAAAAAAAAAGGCTATGGCGGAAAGCTTGTAAAAATAATACAAAGTATGTTTGACATGTCTCATGCTAAAGTTCAATGGCATGGTGAATTAGGGACCAACTTTGATAGTACCCATGGCGTTCTCCAAGGTGGGATAGTCAGTCCCAAGCTATTTAATCTGTATTTATCAGACATGTGTGAATACCTAGACCAGACCTGTGGAGTAACAATATATGGGACAACATACACTCATCTACTATATGCTGATGACCTTGTCCTAATTTCAGAAAGTGCTTATTGTAGAAAGTGGCATCTAATAATTAACTCTCAGAAGAGCAAATTTATGATCTTTCGTAAAATCTGGCAAATGTACAGCCCAAGATAATCATGATTTCATTATTGAAAATGAGAAATTAGATGTAGTTAATTCATACAAATATTTGGGTCATGTAATTAGTAATTCTAGCAACATACACAAAGTAATGTATGAGCATTTGACAACCCAAGCACAAAAAGCGATGTATGCTCTTAAAGAAAAGAAAAAGTCTACAGTTGGCTATGGAAAAATGGAATGATATCTGCTTAATCTTATTCCAAGTTGCTTGTAAAATACGTCGAGGGCTGTACTATTTTCGATCCAACTGAACAATTCTTACAAATATTAACAACTAAGAACACTAACTTTAACTTTGCTCTTGGTAAATTTCTACAGGTAGCATTAAAATTAGACAGTAAAGTATAAATGTTTTATATAAATAGTAATTTAATGTCTCCTAGAACTGAGTGGCTGGCGGCACATTGACGAAACTGCTTCCATGTGTGTATGACTTTGTACATTTGTATATTTGTAAATATCTACTATTGTATGTCACTCCATATTGTATGTTGTATGTCAACATTCCCATCTCATATTGTATATCACTTCATATTGTTTACCATGTTGATAACAGTCAAGAGTCATGTATATAGCTTATAGCTTATAGCTTAGTGTTTAGTATTGTTATTGAACCTGAATTGTTGTGCTAAAACTATTTGTTGGTGCTTTTTAAACGGTATTATTAC
The DNA here is from genome assembly GCA_932294295.1 of Alitta virens. Taxonomy (NCBI): domain Eukaryota; kingdom Metazoa; phylum Annelida; class Polychaeta; order Phyllodocida; family Nereididae; genus Alitta; species Alitta virens. The sequence goes on along the minus strand of OW028580.1, from coordinate 28,294,198 downwards.
TATTATTTGTTTAGTTCCGGGTGCTTTAGAATTTCTTAGACAGACTATGTAGTGTTGATTAGTATTAGTTGATTAGTATATTAGTCATAATATAGCTCCACTTATTTAATTATTTTAACTGTTGATCCATGTATTTCTATTATCTTTTTATTTTTTGCCATGCTGACACATGTATCAATTTGATATTTTGCTGTCAATAAAAATCTCTATATATATATTGAAAAGAGATCAGTGAAGTTGGCTACCCGAACCTAGCTACCTGACAGCTACCCGGCAGCTACCTGAAAGTGAAAAGTTAGCTACCCGAACCCAGCTACCTGACAGCTACCTGGCAGCTACCCGAACTTTCCATGTATATAACTCAAAAACAGTTGAGTGTAATTTTTCCGTTTTTGCTCCAAAAGATACTTAGGGCAAAGTTTTACGTTCTAGAATTTTTTCGGAATTTTCCGAGCACGTCGAAGATGTGATAAATCAAAATAATTGAAAAAATGACGTTTTTTACCGTAACGCAAACGGTAGCTTTTTGGAGTGTCCGGTTGAGAAAGCGCCAGTAGAAAACAAAAATTAACTTTTGTGTCTAACTTTTAGCATAGACAAAACTAGTCTTTGCAACCCTTAAAGGGGTCAAATTCATTAGTACTTTCGGGTAGCTGCCAGGTAGCTGGAATTTGGCTCGCCTCTTTTTTGCCACCCTCTCGTAAACGGTTTCATGGATCCTTACCGTTTTTGACACAAAGATACATTTGGCATAGGTCTACATTTTTGAATTTTTCCAGAATTTTCCAAAGGGTTACGGCTCTGAAATATCAAAAAAACTCAAAAACAACCTCTTTTGCCGTAGCTGCGATTGTAAATTTACCGGTTGACCGGTTGGGACAGTACCGGTAAAAAACAAAAATTAACTTTTGTATCTAACTTTTGCAATATGTAAAACTGACCTGTGCACCCGTTAAGTGGGTGTAATTAGGCCTTAGATTCAGGTAGCTGCCAGGTAGCTAGCTTCGCTATCGCATATTCCTCGAAAACGGTCAAACGTGATTTTTCCGTTTTTGCGCCAAAAGATACTTAGGGCAAAGGTTTACGTTCTAGAATTTTTTCGGAATTTTCCGAGCACGTCAAAGATGTGATATATCAAAATAATTGAAAAAATGACGTTTTTACCATAACGCAAACGGTAGCTTTTTGGAGTGTCCGGTTGAGAAAGCGCCGATAGAAAACAAAAATTAACTTTTGTGTCTAACTTTTAGCATAGACAAAACTAGTCTTTGCAACCCTTAAAGGGGTCAAATTCATTAGTACTTTCGGGTAGCTGCCAGGTAGCTGGAATTTGGCTCGCCTCTTTTTTGCCACCCTCTCGTAAACGGTTTCACGGATCTTTACCGTTTTTAACACAAAGATACATTTGGCAAAGGTCTACATTTTAGAATTTTTCCAGAATTTTCCAAAGGGTTACGGCTCTGAAATATCAAAAAAACTCAAAAACAACCTTTTTTGCCGTAGCTGCGATTGTAAATTTACCGGTTGACCGGTTAGGACAGTACCGGTAAAAAACAAAAATTTACTTTTGTATCTAACTTTTGCAATATGTAAAACTGACCTGTGCACCCGTTAAGTGGGTGTAATTAGGCCTTAGATTCGGGTAGCTGCCAGGTAGCTAGCTTCGCTATCGCATATTCCTCGAAAACGGTCAAACGTGATTTTTCCGTTTTTGCGCCAAAAGGTACTTAGGGCAAAGGTTTACTTTCTAGAATTTTTTCGGAATTTTCCGAGCATGTCGAAGATGTGATAAATCAAAATAATTGAAAAAATGACGTTTTTTACCGTAACGCAAACGGTAGCTTTTTGGAGTGTCCGGTTGAGAAAGCGCCGTAATGAAACAGAACAAACTTTTGTGTGTAACATTTAGCGTACACGGAACTGGTCCACTCTCTTTGATATTCATACTCTTGTTAATATTTTTTTTCCTACATCTTGATGCATTGTGTAGTTCTGCAGTCACTGTAAGTAAAGAGGTTTTTTTATGACAGTTTTTTTCACAGACAATTAGAAAATCCATAATGAAAATTTATTTATTTTCTGGATTTTCTTTTGTGAGAAAAGTAAGAAAAGCTAAATTCGATCTGATGCATAAGACTTTAGCTCCCCTGGTGGATGCATTTGGTAACTGCTACCTTTGGTACCTTAAAAATTCTAAATTATTTTCATCATCTTAATTATAGAATGCAAATGCAAGTATGAACTTTTAGAAACACATTTAAATGCAAATGTATTTGCTTTTTTCAAATGTAATACACCTAAAAAAAGTATCAAGATATATAACAATTATTTTTAAATTAAAGATTTAAAAATGGAAGTGGCCAACTATAGTGATGATTAGGAATTTCCACTGTATTATATTATTATATTATCCCTCTATAATCAAATCATTGTGGTAAAGACGCTTATGTAATATTCTCACTCATTCATTAATAAATGCCAATGTTGCAGTGAACAAAATGTTATGTTTAGGTAATGTTTAACAATATTTATTTATTGTGTAGTATTCAAGTATTGCACCTGATATTTTACTCAGTTTCACTGGGTGATTAAACAAAGACCACATGTTTGGCAAAATAGAGGTCTAAATCTAGGACATTTTCTAGGTCAACAATAGTCAATTAAATGTACTGTTTTGCTGAGCCCCTATTGTTAGGAATTACATAAGAAAGGGTGACAGTCAGTAGAAGGGAAATTCCTCTTCTCTATTGTTCAGATTTAGCATGACTAAATTGACCTTTGAAAAAATAGCTTAAGAATTATAATTTTAATAGTAGTTATTTAACCTCTTTGTACAGAGAGAAATTGCATCAAAACATACTATAAAATAGTTAAAATCTACGATGGCTGGGTTAAGACATGCACTCTTTATTTTTCATTTTGTGGGAATTAAATAGTATTTCGAACTCACGGAAAATACGTTAAACTGTTGCTGATATATGGCCAGAAGAATTACTCAGTCTAAGTAAGTTGACCTGCATTCAATAGTCAATGATAGAATAACATATATAACACATTGTACAAGTGGTGTCAGTTGTTGCCCCTAATCTGAGTCTAATACCAAGGCAGATAGACAGACAGACAGACAGACAGATAGATAGATAGATAGATGGATAGATGGATAGATAGACAGATAGGTAGATTGATTGATTGATTGATTGATAAAGATCTATATATATATATATATATATATATATATATATATATATATATATATATATATATATAGATAGATAGATAGATAGATAGCAGAAAGTGAACTTAGTGCAGCCCTTTTAGGCAAGTTCTTTCCCACTCACAAGGGTTGATTATCAACTGAAAGAGAGAGACACAGGCACTTACGTTACACATGTATGGAGAATTTTATTTGCTTAAGCATAGACACCAAGTACAAGGGAACATCTCCAAATGCCATTCAGCTGAGAAGTTGCACATGAAGATTGCCTGGAATGGGGGAAAAAGCATCTTATCCTATCCTATCCTATCCTATCCTATCAAGCACACTATATGATATCTTTATCTGCATACATATATACACCACAACAAGTAGAAAAAGATGACAAACAGAATACCAGGTTATTAAATCGAAAAAATAAAATTGGCTGCAGCTATAAGACAAGAGGGGACTGCATGCTTATAGGCCTACATAATGTAAGTCATGAAATCAAAGTCATTTGACCAGTGGTGGAACTCCTTTGGGAGGGTCGCAACCAGAGCTAACATTTTGAAGAGGTTGAGCTCTTTAAAAATTTTGAAAAGAAAAAGAAACTTATAACACTATTTAAGTTCACACTAACTAAATAATAACATTAAATAGTATATAATTTTAGCTTAACATGCCGCAGAGGTGAAATTTTCAAATTTTTCATTCCAACTTCTAAAGGGCCTTGGGGTGGGGGTGTGGGGGATCTGACCCCATATCGCCCCCCCCCCCCTATGTGGCTGCACCCTTTCTCTTCAGTAGGGGATAACCTAATTTATCTACAACCCAGATAGATAGATAGACAGACAGATAGGCATCAGTATCACAACAGAAGAGCATGACCAGAAATAGGTTTTCAATCAAATGCACTTAACGAAACTGCAGGGGTGGGGTTGGAAATGTTTGGAGGGGGTTGGGAGGAGGGGGGGGGGCTAATTCTACCTTTGATGTACCCCAGTGTCCTCTCCTGGTCTAATTTCTCCAAGCCATTTCTAAATTAACAGTGTGCATTTTTCTTGTGTCTTATTCTGTTAAAAAGAAGGTAACTTTGATGGGTTCACTGGAAAACCAGTGTCAGCACTTCTTGGATCTTGTAAGGATCTTGTAGGGACTAATATTTCGTCCAAACAAAATAAGTATTTCGTTTGAACAAATTAGTAATTCATTATAACGAAATACTATGTCGTTATAACGAAATCCTGCATGAATACTATTTCGTGAGAACGAAATAAAAAATAAAAAGTGCATGTCCTATCCCAGCCACCGTAAAAATCTGATAAAATGCATCATTTAAAATGAGATAAGATAAATGATATTAGAAAAGAGATCATCAATACATTGGACAGCTTATCAAATAGGTAACACAAGACACCATGGGGTAAATATGATGTGTACTAAAAATACCTGTTTCAATGCACACTTTAATAGCAGATAATAATATAAGAAACATGATGTATATACAACTCTTATTGATTGAGTAATTGACAATTTAAGCAACATTAACCTATACAATAAATGCCACTTTTTCATTCTTTTGTGAAGACTTTTTAGCTAATAATTGTTTATCAATTTGTAATGAACTATCTACTGTGTGAAGTTTTAAATCTGTGTAAGTTATATTACAAGTAATTAATTATAACTTACAATATTAGTATGTGCTTATTTTCAAGTCTCACCTAAACTAGCATTTAGAAAGACATTTGAAAAAATGCAAATGTTTTAAAATCAAATGCAAATGTAAATATTCAGTTTAAAAAATGCAAATGTAAGTGCAAATGTTTGCAAGTGCATATGCATTTAAAATGCAATGCAAATGCAGCATTTGTAACTGTCTCTGCTCGGGATCCTTGAATCTTCATACTCACCTATGTAGATTGCTTCACAAAAAGCATAAAAATATCCTTATTGTTTGGATTTGTTTTCCTCTGTGTTGTAATTCTAATGACTTTCACAAAATGGACAAATACTCTTAAAGATTAAATGAGTCTATGGGTATAAATTGAGTATGAATTATTGTATGAAAGGGGGAAAGAACTTTTGTTCTCAGTTTGTGATGTCCATGATGTCTTTGTCAACATTTTGGTTTCCAGATGAAAGCAAAAGTTACCGGGGGAGTATCGCATTGTGGCTTAGTACGTAGGCGAACATAGCTGTGCGACAGCTTCTTAATGTTTTTGGGCTGTAATTTTATCCTACGCTGGCATTATTTGCCGATCACATTGACTTGAATCATCAGAAGAGGTTCTAGCCACAAGATGCAGCCCTCCGAAAATTGCGGGAAATGCTATCTATCTATAACTTTTTACTTTCATCAATCAGACTATGCTTAAAATGATAAAAATTGTTTAGATTTAGATCTGTGAAAATAGCTGTCATAAAACCTTTACTTACAGTGACTGCAGAACTACACAATGCATCAAGATGTAGGAAAAAATATATTAACCAGAGTATGAATATGAAAGAGAGTGGAGCAGTTCTGTGTACGCTACAAGTTAGACACAAAAGTTAATTTTTGTTTTCTACCGGCGCTTTCTCAACCGGACACTCCAAAAAGCTACCGTTTGCGTTACGGTAAAAAACGTCATTTTTTCAATTATTTTGATATATCACATCTTCGACGTGCTCGGAAAATTCCGAAAAAATTCTAGAACGTAAACCTTTGCCCTAAGTATCTTTTGGCGCAAAAACGGAAAAATCACGTTTGACCGTTTTCGAGGAATATGCGATAGCGAAGCTAGCTACCTGGCAGCTACCCGAATCTAAGGCCTAATTACACCCACTTCACGGGTGCACAGGTCAGTTTTACATATTGCAAAAGTTAGATACAAAAGTTAATTTTTGTTTTTTACCGGTACTGTCCTAACCGGTCAACCGGTAAATTTACAATCGCAGCTACGGCAAAAGAGGTTGTTTTTGAGTTTTTTTGATATTTCAGAGCCGTAACCCTTTGGAAAATTCTGGAAAAATTCAAAAATGTAGACCTATGCCAAATGTATCTTTGTGTCAAAAACGGTAAGGATCCATGAAACCGTTTACGAGAGGGTGGCAAAAAAGAGGCGAGCCAAATTCCAGCTACCTGGCAGCTACCCGAAAGTACTAATGAATTTGACCCCTTTAAGGGTTGCAAAGACTAGTTTTGTCTATGCTAAAAGTTAGACACAAAAGTTAATTTTTGTTTTCTACTGGCGCTTTCTCAACCGGACACTCCAAAAAGCTACCGTTTGCGTTACGGTAAAAAACGTCATTTTTTCAATTATTTTGATTTATCACATCTTCGACGTGCTCGGAAAAGTCCGAAAAAATTCTAGAACGTAAACCTTTGCCCTAAGTATCTTTTGGAGCAAAAACGGAAAAATTACACTCAACTGTTTTTGAGTTATATACATGGAAAGTTCGGGTAGCTGCCAGGTAGCTGTCAGGTAGCTGGGTTCGGGTAGCTAACTTTACACCTTCAGGTAGCTGCCGGGTAGCTGTCAGGTAGCTAGGTTCGGGTAGCCAACTTCACTGATCTCAAGAAAAGTTGAAGTCTGGACAAACGCATTTTGTTAAGTGTAGACTTTAAAAAATGTTGCCACAAGGTGATTACATGGACTTAAAACAATTGTAACAATATTTGAGGTAATATTTCCTACAGATTATCAATATCAACAAAAAAAATTTTTAACATCATGTCAATGTTTGAAGAATAAATATTGTTTCCTTATAATGTGTACAGTTTTGTTTATAGATAATTGCTAATTGCAATTCACACTTGACAACTTGCCCTTATCAAACACCTTGCCCTCCTCACTTAGTGTTTCATATGCAGATAGGACCTACCTGATTTCAATTAACTTGCTAACAAACGAGCTCTATTAATCATTATCCGTCGGACCAACGAATTGTCGGACTAGCGAATCGTCGGACTTATGAACCGTCGGAATAATGGGCCATCAAGTCATTAACCTGTGAAGTTCAATGACTATTATACTAATTGACTATGTTAGATCCAGACAGCACTACAATTTAAGGCTTGACTTAAAACACTCTAGGATTATCTTTAAAGGGTAAGAACTCAAATTGGCAATATAACAAAATTATGTAAATAGTTTTTGTGTGATTTGAAATTTGGTAACGATATTAAGATAAATAAATAGATATTTATAACATAATTTACATATTTATCAATCTGCCAATTGTGTGAATAAAAATCCTGTAGTATAATATGTTCAGGAAAGAATATAATTGTCAAATACCACATAATGTTTTTATCCCCTCAGTTAGTGAATGTTGGAAGAGGGTATTGTTATCACTGATGTGTGTCCGACAGGTGGGCTGGTGGCTGTCATAACATGCATGGATCGAAATCGGTGAAGTGTCTACAGATAGTTGACTTCCATTTAGTTTGTTTGACTTCTGGACATTTGAATGATATTCCCGTTGATAAATAGGTGTTTCCTTAAGCTAAAAAAAATATCACTGGCTGATCGTTCTATTTAAATAAGAAGGCAGCTTGACAATTCATTTTACTTAGGGCGAGATGGTTGCTGTCCAGGGGCATTTTTTTCCAATTTAGATCTCGGCAATATGCACACGTCACACATGATCAATCAGTGTGTCGTATGGTACTTGTCCATGTTATGACTTTCTTAGTATATATATACAATTGCAGTCTACAATGACAGTTTCAACAATAGTAAACAATGCATATAAAGAAATAACAATCTGACAAATACATATCCAAACTGGTTTGATCCATACAAATGTATCATGGAAGGAGTAGTCTTTAATTATGAAAGCACAAAATTATCTCATTCACTTCATGATTGAATATTTTGAAAAACAAAAAATATGTTATTTTGTTTAACATGAATCGAACATATGAATGTTTGGCCTTCAAAAGTAAGTATTACCACAATCTTACCTACTGAGCAACCACTAAATTCAACAATTACTAGTTAAAACTGTCTAATAAGCAAACACAGGTACAAGGCAAGCATCTAATCCACTCAGCCACCATTGCATGACTATGAACATGACCTTATTCTTTCATTTTGACATACCCAGTGTTTACCCACTTGTGAAATTCAGATATTCAAGTCCCACCAGGGGCCTCCAGGTGTAAAGCAAACGTGGCTCAGTACCTCTACTAGATAATCATAGTCATATATGTTTTATATATTTGAAACAATTACTACCAATTTTTCTTTTATCTCAAAATTTTATTATTTTCAAAGTGTGGTTTTACCTTATTTTGCGTTAAGGGAATTTATTATACAGTTCCGTTTATAACAGTATTGTAGCATATCTATATTGTATGCACATGTTTGAGAGTGAACTTAATATGTGCAACAGATAGACATGTGAATATGTGCAGCAGATAGACATGTGAATATGTGCAGCAGATAGACATATGATCACACCAACAGTTGCCAAACAATGAAAGAAATTGTGTTATATTTGAAGCAAATGACTTGGCCTTTAAGAGAAGAAGACCATGAAATGACAAACCATTTGTCATAGAGGAGATAAAAATCACCAATGCATGTCCCTATGCTGGCTTGATCCATACAAAATTATCTCGTTCACTTCACGGATAAAATGTCAGTCTAGCGAAAAAAGCCATGGGGTTGAAAGGCCCCAATATAGATGTACCTTGTTCAAGCCCCACCAACTGATGGCCTCTGGGTGTAAAGCAAACAAAGCCAAATACCTCTACCAGATAATCATAGTAATATATGTTTTATATATTTAAAACATTTACTACCAATTTTTCTTTTATCTCAAAATTTAATTGTTTTAAACTGTAAATTAGAATGCATTTTCAATTTCACTTGCAGGTTTCGTATTTTGCAACAGGTTGAATAAATATTGTTTGGACAGTATACACAATCCGTGCAACTATCACTATTTCACATCATTGAAAATGAGTAATTAGTTTTTATCGGCGATGATTAAGCCATGTAGTGATATCATTAAAAAAAATTTAAGAAGCAGAAATATCTGATTGCTTCCATGAAAATGGTGATTGTGGAAAACTAACAGCATGTCAAGATTATTAATAGTGTGTGCACTCATTATTTTTCAGCATAAAATAGATTCAGATAGGTCGGAAGGTTATTAAACCGCGTGCACATATAATCCCACGAAAAATATAAAGAATGCTGCATGGCCCTCATTCTGCAAAATCGGACGCAAATGATGGTCATGCTTGCTTGGCAATATTCCAGGTGGTTCATCTGTGCTTTGTTTTATGAGCAGAGGTCAATGAGGATCAGTCTATGCTACAGCAAGGGCCACACATTTTTGATCATATTAATGTATGGAGCTTGAAACAACACAAAATGAACAGAATAGAAACCTCTCACAGCACCAATTAACTTAAAGATTCCTCTTTCTCATCTTGGTCATTTTTTATGATCGCGGGGGAACAGCAGAAATATCAAAGGAGAATATAGCAAACTTCACAGAAGTCAGAAAGTTGGTGTTTGCATTCCTGGCCGTTTTGTGCTGCTTCGAGCCACTTATGGAAAAATACGACCGAAAATCAAGTGGACATTTATTTTGAATCCTATACAATAAGAACTATAAAGCCATACAGAGGACATCTAGAGATTGGTTTAGATACTTCTGGATAACTATGGTTTCTGGTGTCTACTGGGTGGTTTTAGTCTGGCACTTTTACCAAGTTGTATTGCATGCTAAAGGGGCAACATAAACTCATGTTCATGCAAAATGAACTCGTGTTCATATCATTATTATTTCCGGTCAAGCCAAATTAATTGCTGTTTTATCCCTCATCTCATTGTTGCTCACAAGGGGGAGTGCAAGACGGGGTGCACTTCATCCTTGCCGTCACCCAATCGGCCATGACCGATTTCACCATATATAGTTCCTGGGTCGATCTGATAGGAAACACCTGTCCAGTGTCCTCTAACGGCGTGCTGGGAGACCGGTTCTACTCTTTTGGTGTCATGGCATAAAAATAGATACGTTATAGTCTCCTAATAAGAGTTATGGCAGAAACGGGTGTTAGCATTGATATATGAGTAAAGGGGTTAATCTTTATAGTGAAATCTCTCTTCAAATCCCTGCGCCTGACCAATGAGGTCAGGCCTTCAACTGAAAAAGGGTAAAAAATAGGTTAGTCAGCGTTACAATGGTCATAAACACGTGTGTATTGTATTATCTTCTTGCAGATATTAATTGAGGCTAGTAAAAGTTGTTTTTAACATTGCAAACTGTTTTCACACTCCGTATGAGTGAATATCGTTAGCTGTCCACAGAGGACAAGCCCATCTAATTTCTGTTACTAGTTTGACAGGTCTGCCATGTGGGCCTCATGCAAATTATCTGGAAATATTTCAGAGTGCCTGCAGCGATGAAATGGCGGTGGGGATGGAGGCACTGCCAGCAGCTTGCTCAATGCCAAAGTCCCTAGCCAATCCTAATTGGCCCATCAGCTGCAGAAATACAGAACCTAAACACCCACTCCACTCACCCACGTCATATCATTATTTCTTAAAAATCATTAGACAAATTGCATTGTAAGGTAGCCCAAACAGACTGCTTCGGGTCGCGGTAGCAAGCCAGTTCCTTGGAGTTAATTGTAAGGCTGAGAGCAGTTCCTCTTACTGCCGCACATTTTTCATATGAAGAACTGTAATGATTTGTTCACAAAAAGGACAAGCACATTTTCTGTTGCATGAAACCTTTATTTACTGAACATCACATGGAGCATACAGGAAATTGTTAGGAGTGTCATCAAAGCCCAACAGGTCAATGGCACCTTTCGTTGAGGTCTGTGCCAACCAGCCTCAAATAGCTTCAGGAGATGGTCTGTCTCCAACTTGACTCAAATGACGAAGTACCACTCCAGCAACAAGCGGACAAGCCATTGATGTGCCAGATAATGCGACGCTATCATCTTCATCTCTGATTCCAGCTGACAAGATGCCCACACCAGGAGCAATGACGTCAACGCATACACCATGGTTGGTGAAAGCAGCAAGGGAATCGGTGTTATCAGAGGCCGCCACGCTTATACTGGCATCTGCTCCAGAGGGTGAAAAGGTACAAGCTGATATTCTGGAATTTCCCGCAGCAGCAACAGTTGTTAAACCTATGTCTGACAGCTCTTGGACAACCAAGTCCATCACCTGGCTACGTGGATAACCTAAGGAAATGCTTACCACTGCTTTAAACTGGCCTCCAGCTGCTTCATCTTTTGTGGAGAAGTCATTGAAAACCCATCCAAGACCATCGATACATTCGGAGACTACACCAAAGCCATACTGGTCCACAACTTTGACAGCAATAACATCAGCATTTTTGGCAGCTCCATATGTGGCTCCCAGAACTGTTCCTGCACAATGTGTTCCATGCCCATGCAAGTCCTCGTCACCTTCAGTTTCATCATATGGGGGCGCTGTGTAACCATGGCTTGCTCTTCCTCCAAAATCATTGTGCTCCAGATACACTCCAGTGTCTACTAAATAAGCGGTTGTGCCAGTGCCATCTCCTTCTTGGTAAGTATAAACATCAGGACCACCAGCTTCTCTTACGTTGGTTCTAACCAGGTTCCAAAGACCACTGATGCCTGTCAGGTCTTGATCTACACACTGAAGAACATATTGACGCACATCTGCTTCAACAGGTAGGACTCCTGGCACAGAGGCTAAGCTGGCAACCCTGGCTTCGTCTTCAGAATGGATAACAAGAACAGACAACTTGCCAAAATTGTGTGTCCTTTATGGCAACTCCATTTCCATTCTCACTTAGTCTCTTGGAGATTTTACCAAGTTGGTTCTGATCATCAGGTCGGACAGTGACTAGATATTTTAAGGGCACTCTTCCTGGATTGTTAGCATTCTGTACAGGGTGCGTGACTTTTCCTTCTGATGCAAATGCTGCCAAGAAGAATGGTCACCCTAGCCATAGTGAATGAGGAATTCAATCAGTATTAAGCTTAGTATTCCTGTTCCAGAATTTGGAAGGCCTATTTATATGTGGCAGTGATGTGAAGTTTACAGGTGTCAAATAATGGCTTATCTTATTTTGGCGAACACACTTCCTGAAATCATGAATGGTGACAGGTGTTGGAAATGGGACTTTAGTATTCCTCTCTAATAATTAGCATGCAATCCAAATTTTCCCAGGTATTAGCTTATTCTTTTATCATGATTATAGCCATCCAAATCGGAAGTACTTTTTTTAACATTGGCCGCAGTGTTATCTGTGTCGTGATTCAATGAGAATACCAGAAATATATAACATGAAAACATGGTGTGTCCCCTGTACTGAGGAAAGCCAGGATTTCCAGACATACTTTTGAAGATTACCAAGAAAGAGGGTTTCACATATTTCGAATGCATGTTTCCTTTATTGGAGGAACCTTCTATACAAAAATCTCTAAAAAAAATAAATGCATTTATGTATATGTGTTAGAGTTGTGTTGTTCTTTATCTCTCAGGAGTAAGTCCTTGGCCAAATGAACCAAAAATATATGAACAAAACTAAATTTGTAATATCAAACATATAGCACTGCTATATAGCAAACCTCGAAAGTCCACTAATGAGCCCAATCAAGAGCTGCCCTAAACCTGGAATGGAGCCCAGCCAAGCAAGCATGAGGGCCATGCAGCAATTCTTGTATTTTTCATGGTATTATCCTGTGTCAATCAAATCCTAAAAAAATTATGAGTATACGCACTATTGCTAATAAAGTCTTTGGAGAATTTTCCCGTCGGCAAAGATCCCCGAGCATTATAGTATTACAGTCCAGGGGTACACAACTACCTCGCCTACTAGCACTTGGCTGGTGGGCAGCTGCTCTTTAGCTTACTGTTATGGAGTGCAGGAAAGTTGCACACAAGAGCATGCAGCGACCTTTACCCTGAAGGGCCTAAATTTGTGTGGTTATTCATCTCCTTTCTTATTGGTTGCAACAGAAACTTATTGCACAATCAAAGAAGGCCTTACCATGTTTGGAGATGGCATCATAGGATCATGGTGTAAGCTGATTATTGATTGGCCCATACATTTATTTTCTGCTAGAGGACAGGACCTGTAAGGCCTTCAATTGGCCCAGCAATGACTAAATGCAATCCACCAGAAATCCGGCTCTAGGGTTCAAGGCTCAATGAGTGACACCTTGAAACTTTTATTTGATGTTCAACCTGAATCATGTACTTGCATAAAATGCATGCTCCTCCCAAAGGATCTTCTTTCTGATACAACTTCTCTATTTTTATTTTGATGGCATTGGCAATGAAAGACTCTTTAATGGACGATAAAAATCAAATAACATACCATCTTCCATTTCTGATTTAATGAAAAGGTTTTTATGCATGTTTTACTGATGCAAAATATCACGCATAATGACGGGACAACTGCCAGGCTAGATGGAGCCAGACATCTTCAATTTCCCCAAGAGCAATTTCCCCTAAACCACTGATGCATCTTTATATAATGCTAATTTATTTATTTTTATTTATTGAAAATATTTACACAGGGTGTATACAATCAGTTAAACTGTTTTTCATGTGGACCCTGTTAAGAACATCAATATAAATATAAAATAAAAAGATTAAAAATAATAATAATAAAACATAAGCAAAATAATATAAAAGTATAAGATTTACATTAAAATATATACTTTAAGTGCTTTTTTGAAAGAATTAAGATCATAAATGTCCTTAATTTTGTTAGGTAAAGAGTTCCAGTAAATAGCACTACAATAAGCAAATGTTCATTTGTATAAGTTACAGTTTGGTCTTGGCACATAAACATTCATAGGATGGCTTTGAGTCAACAAGCCAGAGACATCACATTGCATTGTAATACTGTCGCATAAATAATTAGGACAGAGACCATGTATACATTTAAACATTAATACTATTGTAAAATAAGTACATCTTTGTCTAATATTCATCCATTTTAACAATTTTACAATATCTAGTCCCCTGCAATTAATAAAGTCAAAGTTGTTTGAAATAACTCTTGCAGCTTGGTTTTGGAGTTTTGAATTCTGCCAATATTTTGATCAGTTGTTTGGGCTATACATGGCTGTACTGTACTGTGATATACTTTGGCTAATAAATCAGGTGAGACAAAACCTACTAATCTGCGTAATTGTTTAAGCTTGAGAGAAACATTACTGCACAGTTTGTTTACATACATGTTCCAATTGATATGTTTATCAATCCTCATACCCAAATAATTAGCACAAGTGACATTGTTTAGTTGTTGTCCATTTAAACTAATGCACAAAGAATCAGAAATATATTTCTTTTGGGATGAGATCAAAATAACTTCACTTTTAGAGGCATTCAAAAAAAGGTTATTATCTTTATACCACTCTGACAAATTATGTATACTTTCTTGCAGGACATTGTTAACATCACCGCAATTTGAACCTTGACAAAATACAACAGTATCATCCTCATATAAGTTACATGTTGCATTACCAACATATTGAGTGAGATCATTAATAAAGATAGTAAACAAAATTGGGCCTAATACAGAACCCTGGGGCACGCCAATATGTAAATTCTTAACATCCGAGATTGCATCTCCGTGGCTCACAACTTGTGAACGATCATCAAGGTAGTTACAAAACCATTTAAGTTCAGTCTCTTGTATTCCATAGTAGGACAACTTGGTTTTCAAAAGCTTATGGTCAATGGAATCGAAGCATTTACGGATGTCGAGAAAACAGACACCTGTCATAAGTCCATCACATATACCCTCGATCTATGTGTCGATGACTCGATGCAGTGCAGTCTGGGTATTGTGGAGATGTCTGTATGCTGATTGATCTATACTGATTAAATCGTTACTGATGAGATAAGATAACAATTGCTTTTGTATAAGTTTTTCGAGCACTTTCGCAATGTGTCCTATGACTGAGATGGGTCTGTAATTTCCTTCATTGCATTTTTCACCCTTTCCCTTGTAAATAGGTGTCACTCTGGATAATTTCCAATTAGAGGGCACATCACCATGTAACAGAGAGGAGTTATATATCCTTGTGAGAAGGGGCAAAATTACAGGTGCAGATATTTTTAAAAGTTTGCTGTCAAAACCAAGGACATCAGTTGAGGACTCATTGTCAAAGGAGTTTATGAATTTAAGAACGTCATCAGGGCTGATATTAATAAACTGAAATTTGTGAACACATGGTGGATTCTTCCACTGGATCAGCTGATTATTGTTTCCATTGTTTGTCTGTTGACCTATGTTAGCAAAATATTCATTGAACTGTTGTGCTGTTATATCTTTTGTTGGGGGATCATGTTGTTGTTTGCCAGTTAACATGTTAATCTTCTTCTTCCGCTAATATATGTTAAAGGTTGTAATTTTTTTTTTATATATATATACCTGCTGTTCGTAATTTTATGAACAGCCTGTTTATAAAATTACATAGATGCCAAAACTATTAAACCATTCAAATGGCCCTTATGCAAGATAACATAATGACAATTGTTCACAGCAAGTAATTGCAAGCCCAGTTGAGAGTATTTCAGTAGTCAAAATTGGAAAATATAATTTCCCAAATTATTTAATTGTCATAAGGCTATAATACATGCTTCCCTACAAGATGCTCACTTCATTAATGCTCCCTTAATCATTTATAAAAATTATTATACAAAAGTATAATAATCCTAGGAAATTTCCATTAGCATCTTTGAGCATGCCCATCTGCAGCTGCTCCTGCCACAGGCCAGCCTGGCCACTTTAGGCCAAATACAATGTATGTAACCTGCACTGGGCCCTCCTCTAGAGAGAGGGAGAGGCACAGAGAGGCAGGACATCTGCAGGACAGCATGTATTCTTGAGTGAAGGCTGATCTCACATAGAACATTTCAATATGTAATTCTTTGGACTTCGTGGGGAACACACAGTTTGATATGATAAACCATTCAACTTTACTTGGATTCCATCTTCATTTAACTTTGACTGGATTGTACTAAGGCTTCAGATCCTCACTGCTAAGCAAATAACCACTTCATTAAATACTAGAAGCTTTAGTGCAACATAAGACATATTTCTCAGTACATGATGTCTTATTTACATGGAATATGGCAAAGATTTATAAGATGTTAAGATTTACATATTGCACTTTATTATCTTACTCTATGGTTATCCTTGTATGGGTTAATAGGACACTAGTCTACTGACACTAGTCTACTGACACTAGTCCACCTACATGCATGCAACTTTCCCAGAATATATTCAAAATAGTAAAGCATAAATTTGAAATATAGAAATATCACAATGAAGGGAAATTATGAAACATTCATCCATATTATACACTATATTCCAGAGCTTCACAGCCAAGAGAATATTAGCATGGAATATTGAATTAAAACATCTATATTATAGTACTTCAACCTTTTTAAGCTTTATTTTGACACTTATTACTGAATCATCCATAATAATGGGAAACTAGAAAACATTTATTTACAAAATTTCCCTTGAGCAATACAGTTTACAATGACATCCATGAAATAAGACAATTAAGTGCAATATGTACCCTTTCAACATTAATCCCTTTTGTCATTTTCTATGTAAATAAGACACCATATACTGAGATGTGTCTTCATAATGGTAGATTATAGTCTGCATCCAGACCTTCAGGCCGTGTCGTAGACAAGGGTCTGGTGGATATTAAAGCACAGCAAGCTACGCGATGAAAGTAGGTCACTCACTTCCCACCTTAATTAAGAGGTCAAGAGGTCTTTTTTAACAATATTGATTTTTATTCAACTTGTGTTTTGAGCAGGTAATTTGCTGTATTTGGCCTGATGAACCAGATAATTGCATAAGCAGCTTAAGCTTCGATCATAATCTAGATGCACATTCACTGAGGTTTGCTGCGTAACAGCACTATGTTTTTGAATCATTCACAATGTCTTATGTATACGCAAAGAATGTTGGAATGATCATACATGAAGTCATGTATGATATATTTGGATTAATTGTTAAGTATGATCATGATGATGTACTAGTATGAGATTCTAGGAAGGAGAAAATATATAGGCAAATTATGCCAGGTGAAGCCAGTTCCTTCTGAGTTCCTTCTGAATTCCTTGAGTCCTTGAGTCATTGAGTCCTTGAGATAGTGAACCCAGTTCCTTCTCTCAGCTTCTTCTTGCAGAAAACCAACCTCATTTACCATGGAGATATATATAATCAAGTTTTCAAAATGTAAAATCAAAAATCTTATTGTTTGTAAAAGCATAGTGTCTCAAAGTGTATTACCTAATTAAACTCTTGTCCTATGAGACTTCTATTACATAATTAACTCATAGTCAAATTTTTGTAAGACAAATCTTATTGTTGCATACGACTGCTATTACATAGTACGTTAAACTTATGTTAAGGTCCCGGTTTTTTTGGGGTTTTTTTTTTGGGTTTGATCCCTGGCCCGAGCACTCTTGAGCTACATCCCTGGATGTCGATCGCATAAGACGTTAAATTGGTGGTGCCTTGTACTCTGTCTATGCTGAAGTAAAAGACCCACCCATGGGGTAAATGTGTAACTTGGACTCCAAGCCTAATCATCTCATTATTACTTCTGCGTCTGGCAGGTCATATGAATAAGACCCATGCAGGGCATTGCCAAGAATAAGAGTTCCTTGAGCAGTTGAGAATTCCTGGAAAATTAGGTCGTATACGCTCAGCACCAGAACTGGGGCAAATTTAATTTGTTCAAATGCACAATGACCTCCTATTAACCTCCTAGCATATCTTTTAGAAATTATACTATGCATTGAAAGGTCTAGTTCCTTCAGATCGAGTTCCTTCATACAATGACTTCCTTCAGAATTCGAAAATTTGTGTCAAAATTATGCGTACTGAGTATCTACTATTTATTTATTTTCGAACTCTTCTTCTTCTTCCTAATTTGTGCTGGTATATCCCGGGTTTCCGGGTAGATCTACTCTGAAATAAATTTCGAAGGAGCTGCACTATAATTTGGTTTTAGATTACTGTTATTATGGTGTCGGAAATAGATTTATTTTCTTATTATTGTTTACTTCTTTTTATTTTCATTCATATATTATTATTTGTTTTTCGTTTTATTTATTTTCTTCATTTTCCAGTTTTATTTTTATTTCTTTTAGTTTACCTGATTAAGTATGTATGAACTTTTTGAGAATAGTAGGTCCTTTTTGATTGTCAGCCCTTTTTCTATTATTACTTGACATTGTGTTAATATATGTTCTTGTAGGTTACATAGTCTACATGTTTGGTTTTGGTATTTGTTTTTGAAATTTCCTTTTATGTTTAGCATTCTGTTTCGAGCTTTGAAGATAATACTTGTGCTTTCTCTGTTGTACTGGTTTGTATAGTTTGCCTTTTCATCCTCTATGTATCCTTGGTTAGGTACTTGATTTTGCTTTTCTCATTCGTGTTTTTAAATAGCTCTTTGCTGAAGACTTTGTGTACTGTTTTTCTTATATAATTCTTAACTTTTTTAGGGTCATTGTTTTTATGTTGTATTTTTCAGATGTTGTCTCAATGCTTTTAAGCCATTGAGTTTTTTCATTGTCTTGTATTAGGTATGTAGTTATATTATTTATGGTTTTGTAAATTCTATAATACATGTTTAATTTTTTTTTGTCAATGATTCTCTCGATGTCCATTAGATTGGTTTCTACGTACAATGCTTCTCTTGGTGTACTTTGAGGTACCATTAGTATGCGTTTAAGAATTTCATCTAGGATTTTATTTAGTGTTCTCATTTCGGTTTTCGTTGGATTCCATGTTTCACTTACATATGTATTTACAGGGATAATGCATGTTTCTACTAATTTCCATACTGTACTCATTTGTATTTTGCCAAACTCTCTGTTGTGTAATATGCTAAGTACTGTTTGATATGCTGTTTCTACCCTTCCTTTAATTGATTTGATATGGTCTTGGAGATTGTTTTTATTATTAATATAATATCCTAGGTACTTATATTTGTCTGCATAGTTGATTTTCATGTCTCCTAGTACAAACTTGTGATGGTTTTTACCGTTATTTGGATCAGATCCAATTTTTAGTATGTTTGATTTTTCTTCTCCGAAGGCTATATGATATTTGTTTGCTATTTCGTCCGTGTTTTTTAGTAGTTGTTCCATGTCTTTTATATTGTTTGTGATGAGCGCTACGTCGTCCATCCATAGTAATGTGTTAATCCATTCGTTGGTGTTCGGTATTTGTTTTCCGATTTTATACTTTTTGTTTTCTTTGCTGATCTCATCCATTCCGGGCACACTGTATTACCGAGAGCACTCCCCCTTGTCTAATGCTGTCCTTAATTTTTTATTTTTCTTGTAGGTCCATGTTTGGTTTGTATTTGGGCTGTTAGGTTGCAGTTTGTCTACTGTATTCCATATTCTATCAGTGATTCCTTCTTTGTAAAGTATATACATTATTGCTTTAATCCATGCTTTATCATATGCTTTCGTTACGTCTAGGAATGTAATGTATGTCAGTTTCCGGTCTTTTTTATTTTTATTGATTATTGAGGTTATTATAGCTATGTGATCAGTGGTTGCTCTCTTTTTTAATCCTCCTGCTTGTTCGTCGTTTATGTTTATGTTGTTGGTGATTCTCCTGTTGACTACTCTCTCAAAGAGTTTTCCAATGTTACTGCTAAATGTGATCCCTCTTTCTGACGAGCACTTCCTTTAGTCCCTTTTCCTTTATAGAATCTTATTATCAGGTTTTTTTGCCATGTTTCTGGAATTTTTTCACTAGTCGTGATTTGATTAAATATTCTTCTTAGTGCTTCTTTATTCTTGTTGTCTAAGTTCTTTATTGCCTCATTTGGTATGTCATCAGGTCCTGGTGCTTTTCCTTTTTTTATTATTTTTTTATCGCTTCTTTGAGTTCTTTCTTGGTTATTGTGTCAGTTATCGGTTTCTTTGTCATTTCATCTTTTATCATATTATATTTGTCTTCAATATATTGTAGGATGTCCATTGTGTATATTCTGGTTTTCCTGGTCTGGCTTGGTATAGGTTTTCGTAATACTTTGCTATTTCTTCCATTGTTTGTTCCGGATCAATTATTTGTTTGTTGTCTTCTGTTATGAATTTGTATTCAACTTTTTCTTTATTTAGTAGTTTCTTTCTCAAATCCCAAAAGTATTTTGCTTTAACCCCTCCTTCTTTTACGAGTCTATCTGTTATTTTATTAACTTGTATTTTAGTATCCTCATCTATTAGTTGTTTTAGTTTATTGTCTATTTCTATATATTCTTCGTAACATTTAAATTGTTTTGTTCCATTGTGTTTACATTCATATTTAAACTTCTTTTTTGCTATCTTTTTTTCTTTTTGTATATCTTTAGAGCTTTTTGGGGGTTTTTTCTTTTTGTTTAGGCATATCTCTTTTTTTCCCACTGTCGCCTCTAGTGCTTTATTTATTCTTTGACCAAACTTCTCATATGTGTTAATATTTGGTGGTTCTTGTATGATAATATTATATTTTTTCCAGTCTGTATCTTCTTTTATATTCCATCTCGTAACTTTCTTTATTGGTTTTTTTATGTCAATTTTCATTTCTACTAGTATTGTGTTGTGGTCTGTTTCATTGATTCCTTTTAGTCGGTGTTTTCCTTCCTCATCAATCATTACCCATGATATATTTCTTGTGATTTCTTTGCTGGTTAGGACGTAGTCTATTATTGATTTTTCGTCTGGCTTGTGTCTGTTGACCCTTGTCCATCTTCCCCAATCAGGTTTAATTGTTACTGGATGAAGTTGTGTCATATCTATCATTTGTTGAAGTTTTTTTCCATTTTTACTTTGCTTTTGTATTATTTGGTTTTGAGCTTCTATTTCTATTTTCACATTTAAGTCTCCTGCTAGTATTATATGTCCATCTTGCTGGAGCCTTATTATTGGGGTATTAAGTGTTGAATATTCTCTTTCTATAGTTTCTCTTTTTTCGTATTCTTGTTTTCCATAGTATGCTCCTATGTATATATTAGTCTTGTCATTTCTTATTTTACACCATATTATTTCCATTTCAGTTTCTTTCTCTACTTCTATATCCATTACATTGTTAGTTACGTCTTTTCTTACTCCTATGGCTACTCCCCCTGCTCTATTAGGCTTACTTTGGTTTGCCCACGTGTAACCGGTTATTTCTGGGCATTTTTTTGTTTTTGTCTCCGTTATTATTATTATATGTGGGTTGTCTGCTTTTAATATAGTTTGAAGACTTTCTTTTTTTGATGTTAGACCGTTTACATTACAATACCATATTTTTAAATTCCTAATCATACCTTTTTTTTAACTTCTTCTAGTCTTTATTTTACCTCTTTTTTTCTGCTACATATTCTCTTCTTCTGTATTTTCTTGGTAGTATCTGGTCATTGCTTACTGGTCTTTGAGTTCCCGTGTTTTCTTCATGATTAGTTTCGTGTTCATAGTTTCGTGTTCTGTTTATTACTTGTTCTTCATTTGGGTTGTCTTCATCATTTTGGTCAGTTCTTGGCTTGTTTTCTGGAATCGAAACATTTTGATATTGATTATTCATAATTCATTATTGCTTAACTTCTTAGTTACTATGTTTGTTTTGTATTTACCTTTCTATTGTCTAGGGCTGCTCTCTCTGTATCTAAGTTCCATTTTTTCTCGTCTTTCGTTTTCTTGTTGCTGTAGTTGTATTTGGTAACAGATTTCCTCTTTGGCCTTCTTGATCGTCTCTTCTTGTCCTTTAATCACAAGTAGTCGTCTCTGATAATCATTTGAACTCTGTATGTTTCTTCTATGTCTTGTCTGTTACGTCCATCTCTCCCTATTATTCTGGCTATTGCTTGTCTCGGTATCTTTGTTATTGATTTCTTATTTCTGACGGCTTTGTAGTTGGGCATTCCTTGTTCGTCTATGTCCTTTGCTATTCTTTCTGCTCCTATATCGGTTAGGCTGGTTTCGTTTTCTTCAAGTGCTTCAGACTCCTTGATTCGTCTTACTCTGTCTATCTTGAAGTGGTATCTTTGGTTCTGTCTAATGTGGTTGTTAAATTCGTTGATCTCTGCTCTAATGTTTTCTGTCGTTTTGGTTGGTGGTAGTTCGGCTATTCTTATTTGGGTAAGCGAATCTCTTCCTAGTTGTTTTGCTAAGTTTGAGAGTTGTTTAGCTGTATCTTTGCCTTTCTTTCCTCGTTAATATCCTTGGCTCCTATCATCATGATTACAAGCTTGGTCTTTGTGGACATTCTTCTTTTTCATTATCTCTTTCTTCTTCTTTGTGCCGTTTCTGTGTTATTTTTTCTTTCAGCGTAGTTTTCCTTATGTCTTGTAGCATGTTTCTTTCTTTCATTTTATGTATTCTTTGTACTCGTCGTTTGCTTGTGTAAGGCTTTCTATTTCTGCTGGGTTTTCTTTCATTTGTCTTGTCGCTTCATTCAGTTGTTTTTCATATTCCTCTCTTTCTGATCTGTGTCTGGTCTTCAATCTTTCATACTTGTCTTTCCATTCTTTCTGGTTTTGTATTTCGTTGATGTGTTTTCTGAGCTGGTCTTCCTTGTCTTTCGCCTCCCTTAGGTTTTCATTTAGTTTTCTGATTTCATGCTTGTTGTGTTGATTGTTTGCCACTTGCCATTTCTAGGTAGTTCTTATGTTCTTTCGTTCTTGTTGATCGTCTACAGTTTTCCTCCATCTCTTTTTCTTCGTCTGTGGTTAGATGTTCTAGATGTTTCGTAATTGTCTGCATACTTTCTGAACTTAGATCAAGTAGGGCTTTTTCATCGACTTTGTCTATGACGTCTTCCTCATTATCGCTCGTGCTCATCTTCTCGTCTTGTTCGGTGTTCTCTTTGTTTTCTTCTTCTGTTGGTTTCTTAGCATCTTATTTTGATTCGTTTTGGCTTGTTTCGTTTAGTTCGTTTTGGCTCGTTTTGGGAGAAGGAACTGCATGGCTTAACCTACAGGCCTAATTATAAGCTAATTCACTGGCGGATCCAGCCACCCCCCCCCCCCCCCCCCTAATGTCTATCAGCCTATTATAACATAGGCTGCAGCTAAACCCTCAGCGAATCCCACAAGCATACAGGCATCATTAAAATTGTAAATGTTTGTCCAACAGGCAGGAGGGCGGGCGTTACTTTCATTTCCAGAGCAGAACTCTAACACACACTTTCATTTCTAGAGCTGAACTCTAACACTAATACACTTACCATTATGAAATTTTATACAGTAACACTCTATATGGCCTAGTGGTGCCTTGTGATAGCCACACTGACTTATCTTGGCTATGTTTACAAATTTTGAAAAAATATTATTTCTTGAGTGTTTATATAGTGTGTGCGATGACCCAAAACAATTGCTACTTTGCCAACATAGCCTGTTACGCAATGCTAATTAGAGTCCAAGATGTCCTATTTTTTTAACTCTTGAATTTCTTCATTTGTTTATTATATTCTGTTAAGTGTGAAATAATACAGTGTTCTCGTGGGTTATTACAAAGTCTGATAAAGTCTTACTTTATTTAAAAGTAAGGCCCGTATGAAGTCTTATTTTTGTCCACTAAGTCTTACATTGTCTTGTTTTGATGCAAATATACTTGGATATTAACATCCATATTGTAATATTCAGACGATTTGGTAAATAAGAATGAATAGAAATTATGAACTTTCTTTAAATACACAAGAACTGTGTTTATTTTATTAATAGCCAATACCCTGATTGTTTTTTGGACAATGAAATTAAAAATATTGGTGTATATTACTGTATTAGTGGTCTTATTTTTCATAAGCGCATGATATTATAATGTCTTACAAATATCTTACTTCTTATTAAGGTAAACCTGCAGGAACCCTGTATTAACAGTAATCCATTCTGTTCAGAGTAAAGCCAGGTGAGCATAAAAAGTTTTGTCTATCATTTTCCTGCCGTTTAATTGTTCTGTTTCAAAGATTTTATTTACAATAAGGAGTATTCAGTTCGCTAGAATTATCAGCACAATAGCATGTTTCCTTAACTAATCTGTGACTAAGATTATCATTTATACGTCCAAAATAGTCATATATGGGCTATGGCAATGATCCTAAGGAATATATATATGAAATTCAGCAACAATGTTATGCCACATAAAGAGGGTATAATTTCATACAAAATGAACCTTTAAGGTTTGTATTTACTTGTATTTAAAAAATGAAGTCTAAATACAAATAAATACACATCTTAAAGGGGTACTAACACCTTCAGCACTTTATCTCTCAGATATTAGCTTGGGTCCATTAAAACACATCCACGCTATTCATAACTTGTATATATGCACTGCTAATGAAATATCCTGCATTTATTAGCTCTGTGTTGTGAACCACGGAGGCCGCCATTTTGGACTATCCCGGGTGTTTTGCACCAGCCGGAAATACGTCACTGTTGTACTGGTGAGAACTGAGAGTTTCAGAAACAGGTGTTAATTGCACTTGAGCTCTTAATTTGTTGAGAACATGTCACTGGTTATCACCAAGTGTCAAGTAAATTGCCATTGAACAATTTGAGACAATGTACATAAGTAACTCATTTATGCATGGACAATTAATTAAAAAAAATTACGGCCCTTTCACCTTGATCTCATGCTGAGAAATATTGATTGAAGTCAATTGACTTTGTAATACAACTATTGAATGCTTGGATAACTGAGTACTATGAATATATAAAGTATATAGATAGGGGGCCTATATTTATATATAAACTCAAATGGAAAAAAAGGAAAAAATCATAAAACAGTTTATATAAAATCATAAAAGCAAATAACTGTGTGTAAGTAATTTCGTATAAAATACTCATCAGTCCATAGCTTTACATAATTATCATGTTAAATATTATAGATTTTAGGCCATTAAAAATTGAAGTGAATCATACCTGCTATTTTTCAGTAATGGAGTAATGTATGACTATTTATCTATCTAACCATCCAGGAAAATTTTTTTTTAAAGTAGACAATACAATTTAACTACATTTGTTTAAAATCAAAATATTGTGTGAATAGTTTATAATACCTCATGGTATTGTACTGCATTACTTTAATACCCTACACAGCTTTTTATTTTTAAGCATCCGTTATTGGGAAAAAAATATTGTGTTTATATTATTCTTTAGGCATTCAGACAATGGAAGCATAATATTTGCCCAGGACTTCACTGCAATCAGTAATTAATCCCAGTTATTAATTGGCATTAAAGAAGTATAATTAACACCTGGTGTGCAATCTATTCTGTTTTTTCTTTAATTGCAATGAAATTAAGAAACCGATTGCAAGCTATTAGTAGCCTAGCTGTATTCATACATTCAGTAGGACATAAGTGACGTCACTAGCCTTGGTGCCGTGTGCAATAATGGCGGCCACCTACATGTTGGTGGTTGGTGTAAATTGCACTTTTAACTGGCCTAAAACCACACTAAACTTGATTTCTAGACATACTTTTTCACTGCAATATATTCTTTTACATCTAATTGATCATTTAAGCTTAACATGCAAACTTCCTTTAGTTCCCCTTTAAAGGTTTATTTTGTATGAAATGGTACTCAAAACACCCATTTTAATGCCTTTATAAGTCAAAATATTTTTTGCTTGCAGTTTATATTCATTTGGCAATTGAAAGAACTATATATTATCAATTGCCATATTCCCTTCAACAGTTACTGAATTGTTCGGTTGCTGATTTGCATTAAATCTATGGCATTTAAATTAGTATTTATAACTGAACACTTTACAGGTGTATATGAAGAAAACAATAAAAACGTATTGGAGTCAAGTGAAAGTAATATAGATCATTATGCAACTAATTATTATGAAATTGCTAATTAGGCCTATAAACAAAAACTGTTGAATTGTGCAACATTTACAGCTGTCATTGCACACAATTTATATTTTTCTAGATTTTCCATTATTATGAAAAAAGAAGAAGATATATATATATATATATATATATATATATATATAAACAAATATCTAATTAAGCTATATATAGAGTAATAGGCCGCAGGAGCGGCCCCGTAGGGGCCGCCCGTAGGGCTTTTATGACTAGAGATTGGCCAAAAACAAAATCTACTGTCATGCTATTCTCAGATGACCGGATCGAACTATGTTGTCCTAATTAATCTGCGCGGCCATGATGCGCACAAAATAATAATGACCTACTTACACAAAAATCGTTCTTAACAGCTCTTAACTTAAGATCTAGCAGACAAATTGAATTAACTCACATTAAAACACTATTAATGATCATTTCTATGTGATTCAAGACTGGACAAGCAGTAGAAGTATGGTTTTGAATGTTCCATGTTAGGGATGTCCACTGCCGTGATATTCCACAAAGCTAGCCAACTAAATGAACGTTCGACCAATCAGAGCAGAGCTTATTTAATTACTAGGCCATTTGCTAGGCAACGAGCTTTAACAAACTCTGTGATTTGCCGTGGCGCTTAGGTTTTAAATCAATACGCCGTCATGATGCGCGCTTACAAAAAAGGCCTTTAGAAACGTCACAATTAAAACTTTTATTTATGACGTCACAGAAAATGGCTTTGGCCGCACCACTGGCGAACAAAAAACGATGTGTTCGCTCAACCGGAACGATCGCGATTATGGTTGTTATTACTTGAAAATGGCATCAAACTTCAAAGTATCATTTTAGTACTAATTCTACAACTCCTGCGGTCTCTCATGCACATTGCATATTCATATTAGTATATCAAATGATGTTAGGATAAGTGAATTAAGAGTTCTGCTGCGGATTCTCATGTTATCAGTAATAAGTAAATACTGTCTTTTGTATGGAGGTTGAAAAAATAATCTATTTTGCCCTAATTTTGAAATTCTATTTAGGTCTACGGCCATGAGAACTATTTTAGACATATTAGGCCGCAGGAGCGGCCCCATAGGGGCCGCCCGTAGGGCTTTTATGTTTAGAGATTGACCAAAAACAAAATCTACTGGCGTACTATTCTCAAATGACCGGATCGGAACTATGTTGTCCTAATTAATGAACGTTAGAAATCATTGCGCAGTCATTCGGCACGAGAAAAATAGGCCAAAACGTCACAACAAACTTGTATTGATGACGTCACAATGCCTCTATTTAATAAGCTCATTGGCCAATCTGTTGAGTGGGAAGGGCCCTGCAGATTTAATTTAATTTGATTGGCTAAAATGTCAATGACTGACAGATAGTGTAACTTTATTTTGTCACAAGTCTACAATGTAACCAAAAAAGTAGAAACAATACACATTTTAACAAAAAATAATGGGCCAGACGTAAACAATGTCTGCACATAACTTTTGCAGGAAATGCACTTGACTTGACTTATCACCTTCATTTCTTATAATTATTAATAATAATCATCAGAGATTTACCTGAAATATATCAGTTCAGTCAAAAAGTGGGAACTTGCAGAACTCCACTTCTAAAAATGATAGAAAGATGCAGTTTTCAGCTAAAACTGTCGCTTTGAAATTACGTTTTGTGTATTTATAACTGTGCATCTTCTTTTTTCAATGTCCCAATGCTGCTGAGTCTGAAGCTTACTCAGTTTATATGGCCAGCTGTTAGAGGCAGACATAATGATGAGATGATAAGGCTTGGGCGTCCACTAAATTGTATGCATTTAAACCATTGTATAATTGTGTATTATACCAAGAGCTAATAGCCCATATGTAAACAATGTCTTAAAAGTTTATATTAATCCACAATTCAGCAACACATTTAATATAATTTAAGCAACAAGAGCAATGAGCTTGAGTAGTTCCAAACCACATTTTGCGTTTACAATTTTCAGTATATCAGATATTGATAACACAATATTGTGTTAAGAACAAATTTGCCCATAAATTGCAGTAATTCTTGAAATTTGGTGTGCTAAATCAAGCCTTTCCCCTACTAAAAGGTGTTTTTTTTGGTTTTTTTTTTTCACAACCAAATGGCTGAATACTGCATGTAAAATATAAAGGATAAAACTCCATACATTAAAAATTATACATAATTTCAAGAGGAATTGCAACTAATTTATTGTAGTTCAATGCCTTGAATTTGTCGGTGTCAATTCAAGTGAATTGCACCTTTCCAAGAAAGATTGATTTTTCAATTAAGTAGATCTACGTGATATTACCCATATATGCATGAAAATGGCAAAGTACAATTTAAATCACACCTGCGGCCTCTCATGCACATTGCATTATCATATTATAAATGTTGTATAGGTGCAGTAGTGTAAGAGTTCTGCTCCGGAAACTGAATAATATTTTATTTTTTCATTTAAAAACATAGCCAACATAGGCCTAGCTATAGATTATGCCATTGGTGCTGTCAATTCCAACGTGAAAGTGTAACGCCCGGACATTGATGATAACACCTTTTCGAACTTTATTTTTTATTTGCTGAGGGTTAAAAATTACTGACATCGACATCTATATATAGTCTACAGTCATGCTTTTGCCCCCCCCCCCCCCCTGTTGATCTAATTTAGTTCAATCCATGAATACTTTCATTAAGTATTTGTATCTAAAGGAAAGTATGGCTCCATTTGGGTTTACTTAACTAATCTTTACTCTATTTATAATATTTTTTATTTCAAAATCAAATGCCGAGGTTATGTACGACTTAAAGCAGCTTTTAGGCCCAAACAGGCCTACACACTGTCAGCATCAGCTGACCAAAGATGTCGCAAAATGATTCATCTTCGATCACATGAGGGTCATGTGACTTGGCTGAATGTCAACAATACGAAGGGAGAAAATGGCGACCGTATGTGAACTTTGATTAGCTGAAAAATCGCTTGGCTGACAGGATTAAGAGCTCCTAGACAAATATTCCGTTATGGTGAGAGATAAATAAAAACCGTATCTACCGAAAGCATGGCATAAATATCGTTAATTTGATTTTATCGCGTCTGTATGGGCAGCGGAAAGTTGGTTGGTAGTTGATTAAGTTTGACAAGTGCGCGTACGTGTGCACTCGGAAGTGTGGAATCTAGACCAAAACAAAGTCTCAGTTTGGCCAAAAAATGTTGTCTTTTAGATGTTTTATTGGTGTTATTGCAGTCCACATCATTGTCAGTTTATTTGTATTACGAAAGACGTAATGGTAGGTGTGCATGTACGTATATATAGTACATTTTTAGTATTTTTACTTATTCTAGTTCTACTTAAGTCTTCACTGTTGAAGAATTCAGCTGAAGGTGTGTCAAAATTAAATGTCAGTCTGGCAAACATATGTAGATCACTGGTTCTACTTCAGCTGAAGATGTGTCAAAAAATGTCAGTCTGGCAAAAACATGTGGTTCTCTGGTGGTTTAAATAATAAACCCAGGCAATTGGAGATATGCTTTTAGTTTAATTAGTGTCAGTGATATTGGACATTTACTAATTTAGTTTTTAAGCATTCCTTTTTTGCTGCTCTATTTTAAACAGTTCTTCACTTAAGTTATGAAGTTAACCTTGCTCATGCTTTTGAAAATTTGAGAAATACTTGTGAGTCCCGTGCTTATATTATTCTAGATAGACAATTTAATGTCAGTCATGCAGTGGCACAGAGCCATGTTATAATACAACAGAAAAGGTGTCAATGACATCGGACAGTGGGCTGTTTCAGTTCACAAAGGAAGACCATGAAAAATGGTGAAAAGTTTTGGTTAGCAAATTGGACTCAGACAAAAAAATTTAAAATCTCTTATTGGATTACCCAGAGTCATTACTCAAGAGTCAGGATCCAATGTCATGATTCAATTAAATGTATACGGGCAAAAGAAGAAAAGCAAGTTCAGTCAAATTTAAAGTTGTGTATTGCACAGTGCACTATCTCAAAGGAAACCAACATATGACTAGAAAAGTTATTACAAATTTTCTAGGCTACAAAACACACAGAAATTGCAGTTGTTTGTAGCATTCCTAAATGTTATAGTCCTGCAGTTTCCAATTGTGCAAAACATACATTATGATACTTGCCCTGGGCAATCTATCTGTTGTTCATGTGGAATTGTTTTATATTTATAAAGTTGACGCTGTGAAACTGGTAATGTTACATCCAGGGTTGGCAAATTTAAATCAAGTTTTTATTTAAAAATAAAAATCTGATATGATAAAAAAAAAGTAAATAAAAATCTTATATGATTTTATTTTATTTTTTTAAATTATGATTTTTACCAACCCTGGTTACATCTGATTTTAATGAGAGACAAAATGATGCGCTGAACTCATCTACAGACAGAAAAATTCAAAAGGCATTTTTGGTTAGTTTGACCATTTTATTAGCCCCTCCTTTTTGTTAAGTAGGAAATAACATTCAAAGATGGATAGATAGATATATATGGAAAATGCAGCCCTCTAAGGCAAGTTCTTGCTGCTATCAAGGGTTGATTGATGAGATGAGAGAGAGGAGGAGTCCAGCCATGTTACACATTTACCCTATGGGTGGGATCTTTTACATGTCTCAGCATAGACACTGAGTACAAGGGACTGCCAAGTTAACATCTCATCCAAATGCCATCCAGTTGGGATGTAGCTAATGAAGAGTGCCCAGGCCGGAGATCATACCCAGGACTGTCAGCAGAGCTGGTCAATGTGGAAAACGGCGGATGCCTTAACCATTAGGCCACCATCCTGCTAGGTTGTGTTACAATCGCTGTTTTGTTCCGATAGTCTCTGAAATGCATATGAAAATAAAAAACTGTATTCAGGGATTTAGTTTAGTGTATTTCAAATTCTGGATGCAGGAATAATTGAAACCCAGCTCGAAAGTGATGGTGATAAAGTGTTTCAATATTATTTGATCAATAGCCAAGTGTTGCACAATTGCTTTTTCAATTTCTTGAGCTCCGAATGACCTTTTGTACTGGCCTGATCTGATAACACTATCCGCCTGCTGCCATAGTAAAGTATGCTGAGGCACAAAATCATTATACTTGGAAGTCTAATAGCATATCGGACTGTGCACTGGATGTACTGACACTAAAATTGGAAGATTACTTGTTGCTCACAAATGCAAATGTTTGAAACCATGCTAAAAATACTACAACTTGACAATTTCATCTTACCTACAAACTACAATGTCAGTATCTTTGGTACAGTGTGAATGGTTTACATAATGGACTATTTATTTGATTAAGTTTTCATTGGTACTTGAAAAGGTTTAGTGGATTTTATTATAGCCAAAGGCCCATAGGCCATATGATCAAGCTGGCAGGAGGTCACGTGACCCACGATTATTGAAGAAATCAGAAAAATGACAATCTCGCGCACGCGCACAGGGTTGAGTATGCGATTCTCGTGTCCAACGTCATGAAGAGCATGGTCGATTGACAAGTTTGTAGTAATCTTATGTAACAGAGAGGCTGCATACATTAAACCCAATAATCTCGTTGTATAGCACAGCTCTTAAACTTTCATTACGTGTATTCAGATCGAAAATAAACCAAATATTAAGCAAGATACGAATAGGAGAAGGCAGGTACTCAAACGTCATACCCATTGATAGTCCATCATTTAGTATAGTTTATAAATACTGATTCCATACATGTTTTAAGATCCAAATATTAAGCGAGATAGAGGCTGGAGAAGACATGTCAGGCAGGCGGCGGCAAAAAATATTTGTTGACCAAACAGATCGTGTTATGGTGCTGCCATAGACGTCCGCGTCTGCACTATGTAATTCTATTAATTTGCCACTGCGCTGCGGTCCTATAAACATCGCCTTAGGCTAGGATGCTTCTGGCATTTTCATGTTACTGGTCATTACTAACATTGTGATTTTGTGTTCTTGTATCTGTAGGGTTTGGCATGACTGGAAAAAAAGCATGTTTAGGAAAACTAGTTATTGATCGTTTCAGGCTTCAGACGAAGATGGCTCCTTGGGAAGTTTCTCTCCACCCGGATCTGTCGGGTCATCCTTCAATGACAGCATCAACAACTCTAAGATGCTGGTATGAAACTATTGTATTTGTCTCTTTCTTTGAATTTGCATTGCTGTTATAGGCAGGTTTTGTTGAATGGAATGCAGTGAATTAAAATGTTTTAATCATTCATTGCGCTGTCGTCTTGCCAAGTGTAAAAAATAATTGTACCATTAATTAGTTTGATACTTATGGACTCTTTGGTATAATGGTTAACATGCAAGCCTCTTGTGCTCCAAAATTGCAGTTCACAGTGTCTTTTTATGACAGACTAAGGCTAATATTGCTAAGATAAGAGAAAATCTTTGCCTTATTACAATTTTAACCTCTGGCTTTACTTGTTTATCAAGTTTATTTTCGTAATTTGTAGCATTCCCCTGGCTCCGGAATCTGTTCTCCTGGAAGTTGCAAAGATGAGGGTGGCGACCAACCTCCTCGGAAAAAAGCTCGTCGAGCGCCTGATGACAAGGTATGACAGTTGTCCAGTGATGCACCAACTTTTTGCGACATGTTGTCTGTCATTTCACTATAAATGCTCTTCAAAACATAACACTTCCAAAATGTATGCATGTTCTTTGAATATTGGAGTATACAATTGATTGTTTTATGAATTTGTCTTACCTATTAGTGTTAAATTCAATTAATCCACTCTTCATTAAATTATCGTTCAGTATGTAAACACAAAAGTACGCCTTTATTTTTTGTTACAGATGTGTGGTGTATGTGGGGACAAAGCACTTGGTTGTAACTTCGATGCCATTTCTTGTGAATCCTGCAAAGCATTTTTTCGACGGAATGCTTTAAAGGACAAAGTAAGTTATATAGTTAGATTATCAGGGAAATATGGAGTTGGCAACAGCCTGAACTCAATGAATTCTAACGTAGTAACTTGCCCCTGTAGAGCTCCATGATACTAAATCCGGCCTTAATAAACTGTAAAGGCTTCATCTGAATCGGATGTCGCTCCCATCATATGTTAAATTAGGCGTTTTTTGCTAATGCTGTTTATGCTTAGGCACGTAGAGGAGACCACATTCAGGACTTTAATTCATCCTATTGAACTGTATGCTTATCGATCTTGAAGTTTGAATGAAGAACTGTAATGCCTAGAATACACTAGTCATACCTTTGTGGGACAATATATCGTAATTAAGCCACAAATTGTTCTTTGAGCTGAAGGAATTAGTCTGCCTATCTGAGTATCATACAAAGACGATCATGATGGTTTTTATTTGCTAAGTGGCAACTAGCATTATTTTAACATGGTTATGACCCAGTAAAATGTAAAATATTTAACTGACCTTAAAAAGTACCACTTGGCAACAATCTTTAGTACTCTTTACTCATCGTAATTAAATTACATGGAATAGGTTGGCCATGTCCAGTTTCGAGATAACCTATGTGTACCCTAGAGATAAACTTACGTATTGAAACTATATATTTTCGCATACATTTTTATCTAAAAATAAAAATATTGACGTTTACTCATTCATTATTTTGCATGACCATTGTTACTACTGATAGTGTCCTGCTCCTTGTTCGAATTTCGAAATGCTTGACACGGTAAACTTTGAAATGTGGAGCAGATCTGATCAATGATTGAAATTCTTAATGTCGTGCAGTTACATCAAGCTCTGGTAATTTGAGCTGTACTTCTCCTTAATTTGTTTAATTGAGTCCGTATGACTTCTAGTGTTTCACTGAAATTGCCAAGGGAGAGATACAAATTGAGTCATTTTTAAAAATGTGTGTACGGTTGTAAAATGTGTGTATGGTTGTCGGAAATTGCTTTTATGAAGTTGGCTGCAAGAGTTAACTGGCCCTATGATATTTATTTATGATGCGTGGGAGTTATTTGCAGAGCTTCTTTACACTGACAATAATAAAAAAAATGCAGTAAACCATGCCACCCCCCCCCCCCCCAACTGTTGTATTTTTAATTGGATAATTGTCACTACTTGTTTTTGTGCCTCACTCACACTTGAGTACATGGTGATGCTTCAATTATTCTGATTTATCACACTGTGAATAATTATTTTGATGTATCACACTGGGATTTTGCGATTAGGCTAATTAAATAACTATTTGCTTTCAGAAAACGAAATGCTTATTTGATGGTAACTGCAAAATTGATGCCAACACAAGACGTTTCTGTCCGCACTGTCGACTAAATAAATGTTTTGCCGTAGGAATGAAGAAGGAGTTAATTTTAGGTGAGGATTTCTTGCATATATAGACAAACATGGCTATATCACACTGAATGATTGAAATGGCCTGTTATTTATTCCTCGCTTTTGTTGGATATGATCATTCTTGATAATCAGCCTTATATAAGAATTTCAACTGGAGCTGAGGAATCGCTAAAACTTTATAGTAATGATAGATAGCACATTTGTAAAGTGTCAGTATCGATTAAAATGAAAATTCGAAGGTACTTTACAAAGTTTGAAATTAAAAGTCAATATAGTAGAAAACATCTTAGAAAGAGAATTCACAGAAATTGACAATGGTAGATTAAAGATTGAGATTTAAGAGCATGTCCAAAGGGTTCAATCTTCAAACGTGACAAAGAAGGAACTATGGTATTTATTGGAGTGAGAGTTTATTAAAGCTTCAACACTGCTTAACCTTGTTCTTTAGGAAATGACGAACGCAAAAAGAGAATGGAGAAAGTTATACAAAACCGTGTGAAAAGAACAAAAGGTGACGGTTCAGATGGAAAATATGACGACATTATGGGACCAGCCACCCCAGCTACACCGACAACACCAGTTGATGCGACACCAATGTCAGTGATTGACTCGACACCAGTGTCAATGACAGACGTGACACCAGTGTCAATGACTGACGTGACACCAGTGTCAGTGACTGACGCGACACCAGCGTCAGTGACTGACACCAGCTGTTTGCCATTGAACATCAACGGAGCTCAAATCACAATCAGTCAGTCGACGGAATCGACTTCAGAATCAGTGCTCATCATCCAACCAGCCATGACAGACAGCTCTGTTACAACCGGAGCCCAAGACATTGCCCTGCAGTTAATAAACCAAGTAGAGGTGTGTAATATTGGGTATTCATGCTCACTGCATGAGTATGTATTGGGACATTGGGACTGTTTATATAGGAGGTTATTGACAAAATTGATACTGGGATGCTCCTTAATCAATACTCGAGAAATTCAAGTTCTCCGAAAGAGAAAAAGAAATGGAGGAAGGGAGTGGGGGGGGGGGGGGCCTAAGAAAAACGCCATGCGGGGTTGTAGGGGGGGGGGATTGAGGGTCTGAAAGTTTTCCACCCCACACTTTTAAATGAAACAGCCCTCAGATGTTAGAATCGGGTCAATATTGAAAATTTTATTATCAAATAAATTGGAATTGCTGCGTAAAAAAATTGCATTTTAAGCCTAGGTTTTTCATGAAATTTTGATAGCTGAAAAATTATCATTTAACCAGGGAAAGAATATATATCTATGTGATAAAAATTTTTGGAAGTAGTTCATGTTAACCTGTCTTTGTGAACATTACACTTGGGGTCATCGAATTTGGCCAGGGTCATCAAAATTCGCCACTCTGAATAAACTATGAAAAACACTTCTGAGATACTTGTTGAGGTGTTAAACATTGTGAAGGACGAGAACAGTTAGTTTGGTAAGAAATTATGGCATTGCAAGGTGTTTAATATGTTTGTCGGGGGTGACCAATTTCAATGACCATTATCACTTTAGAACTATAAACATGGTGCTGCTTAATCAGGTTGGATACATAGGTGAATGCACTGCCACAGAATTTAATTATCTCTTACTTTTAATGTTGCTTAATATAAAGAGATAAAGAAGAAGATTTGTATTTTTTATCTGATTAAGACAGAAAATCAGATGGTCTGCAACGAGATAAAAAAGCATTGATAAGATAGTGTCAACATGATAAAGTGTTGAGCATTGAACTGAAGAACCATTGTGCGAGAAATTGTGTCACATATGAGGCAGTTACAAGATAATATTATTATTCTAGGCATGTTTGGTATGTAGGACAGTATGTCAGGGATCAACTATTCTGCAACAAGAGGCAATGCAATAGCTTACGGTCTACACATTTTCATGTATGAGTCACACTGCACCTGTTTAGGGACAGGCAAACATGGAAATAAAGATTAAAAAGAACGATAAGATACAGGAATTACGATAAAAGATAGTGTGACACAAGAAAGTGAATTTCATCATGGTCAAAGTCAAGGATATTAATGCAGACTAGAGTTTTAGATGTACTCAGATATATCTATTTAATACTTTTCCTTTAAAGTGATCAGGAATCACATCAAAATTGATTATAATAAGTCTTGTGTAAAAAGCTTTGCAATCCAAAAGTTGCCTGGTACTATTTTTGAGGACTATATTAAGTAAATGCAACGAACAAATTTCACCTTTTTCTTAATGAATGAATATTCATTTAGGAAAGTAGACCGTGAAAATGCTTTTACTTATAACAGTGCATATTCAATATGTAATACAAGAAAGTAGGGTAAAATAGGTCTATTTCAAAATGTTGAAAATTATACCCTAAAAATTTTACATGTATTTTGTATTCAAGATTTATTTTCTTTTTACAGGCTGTGACGCCGACAACAACACCAACACCCGCACAGTCAATGATGGTAACAACTCCTCCATGTATGTCCCAAATGACAAACGATTCTTGCAACTTGCTCGTTATGTCCAAACACAACCAGATCATAGGGACATCTGTCGGTTTGTCGCAAGAAAACCTTTTGAGACGGAAACTTCTTCCTGAGGAGCACAACATGCTACAAGAACTACAGCAAGTGTACGACTTGTCCTTCACAGTTGACATTGAACCTTTAATCCACATCAGACAGATCGACCCCAGTTTGACGCAGTTGCTGAACCAGTCTAGTATCACTGTCTTGCGGATTATCAAGTTTGCTAAGCGCTTGGAGGAGTTTTACCGACTACCGCAAGAGTGTCAAATAGGCATTCTCAAAGGAGCGTGGATCCACATTTTGTTGTTGCGATCGGTGTCCTTGTATGACACGGAGAGAGACGTTTGGGTCACTCCAAAGGGTGAAATACCGAGCGGAATTTTGAAAAATGCAACAGGATTTGTGCAACTTCATGACGACCATGTGCGATACTGCAAATCTATCAAATCTATCATTAAGAACGACATCATGCTAGTGACTATTATGCAAGTTATTGTTCTCTTTTCACCAGAAGGCCAGCATGTTTTTTACCGCCAAATCGTGTCCAACATCCAAGACAAGTACCTTCTCTTGTTAAAACACTTTTGCGAGTCTAAGTATGGATACCAGGGTGGGTCTACCATGTTCCCAGAACTGATGTCCAAGCTTAAAGAACTGAAAGAACTTGCAGAGGGACATGGGAAATATTTGCTGGACGTCAACCCTCGAGAAATTGAACCTATTATGTTGGAAATCCTTGACCTAAAATAAAAATGTTGATTCGGTAGTTTACTGTCAAATTGTTATCTAAGTCATCCATTTTCATTGGTTTTACTGCCATGTTGCATCGTTTCATTCATTTGGTATTAGTTTTAACAATTATCCATTGTTATTCATTGTTAAATTTCAGCTTTTAGGTTATAAAGGTTGGTTTAGTTGATTACCGTAGGTGCATACAATGCAATGATAAATTGCTGCTAATTATCTTTCACTGAAATATCAGTAGCTCTGTATATATGTACTGGATTACTTACATTAGCGTAATTATAAATACATATATTGCTTCACAATGAAAGCTTAAACTTCTATGTGTGAAAGACTTGTTCATGATTAAGTGCGATTGATACGAGTTTGTTGCTACTTTTTTTTTTTCATGTATTTCATTTTATTGAAAGAATGAAGGGTTTAATGGTAGCATGTAATAATAATGTAAAATATAAAATGTTTTATGATTGTTACATTGTCATAGCCAAGTATTTCGCAGTTTCATCCATCTTTGTCTTGCTGTATAGTGCAGTATAATAATCTAGAAAGCAAAAATACTGCTGACGTGAAAACCTTTTAATGTCACATGTATAATTTATTTTTATGAATTTAGGTCACTGCACTGCTTGAGATTGTACAGGTTATAAATGTTTATTGCTTCGATTATTGCAAACTTCAATGCAATTGGTGAACCAGTCAGCAATAAACCAGGTAATATATTGTTTATGAATTGATTCTTTTTTCTTTTCCTTTGCAATACCTATGCCTCTATATAGGTAGAAATATCTGAAGAAACTTCAAGCAACTAATTTTGTGTAATTTATATGGCGACTTTTTAATGTGTGCTGGTGCACATATATGCCTTTCATGAACTTGTTGCTGTGCTACAAATTGATTGGAAAAAAAAATTGCATTCCTGGCACATAAAAGTATTGTCAGTGTACCTAATTCCGTGAAAATCTGCAACCTTTATTGTTTATCCACAACTCCTTAAATTTAATTTTTCACTGTAAGTCTGACTGCACCAGATGTTTTATTGGGGTTGAGGGTAATCACGGCATGAAGGCCATCACGGAATTGAGTACACTGACAGCTATATATACCGTTCGATATACCGATGAAAAATTTGTGGCATGCGGGTGGTGGCGCTGCATGTCTACGAAACCGACGCGACGTCTGGCGATTTTCTGCAAAGACATCTTGAAGTCGTTGGCACAATGACAACAGAAAAATGACATTTCTGTCTAGACGAAGTGATTTTTTGGTAAAAGGTCTGTACTCTGGCATTAATGGTCGTTATAACTAATACTACAGTTGTGTGATATAATTTATAGGCCCTTTTAATTATAATTTTTAATAGGATTAAATAACTGCATGATAATGATATCTTGGATTATCCTAGACCAGAAGAGCAAGTAAATCTCTGATCAAAAAGATTGATAATAAATATAATCGTCAGGTTTCATATGCATACAGTGTGATTTGAAAAATACATGCATCAGGGTCATTTTGGTACGAGTGGCTGACTTGCTGAGCGCATACTTCTAAGGTCTCTTGCAATAGCCAAAAATCAGACATTTTGACTCGACTTTCGCTGTATCTGCAAGATACAGTGACCAACACATGTATGAGCCTGCTTTTATTAACGTTCCAGTGGATTGTGATTAACTGCCAGATTTTATAAGACCCATGTACATTCTTTTAGGTTGTGTGATTTCCTGATGATGTGACATCCTAAGTTTTGACGGCACGACTGAGATTACAACCATGGCACTCCCGCAGAGCCCTCTGGTGAAAACGCTGGGTAACGCGGAGGGCTTTGACCTGGACCTGGGTCTTTTCCTCTTGCACATCCACAAGATGATGGTCCTCTGCTCACCGTTGTTTAAGTTGCAGTGTTTGCTTCAGAGAATGAGAGCGTAAGTGTTTGTATATTAAATCATTTCTGCATTGAATCTGTATGCTTATTTGAGCTTGTGCTCGCTTAAAATATCATTTCCCATTATCTTTGGTTGCTCGTAGATACCAAAAATTGTATATGATGTCACCCTATGCCAAGTTGGCACAATGTCGGACCGACATTGGGCCTGACTTCTACACCGGGTTGGGATTGACATTGGCATATTTGCAAGTCTGCAATGTAGAAGATTATTACAATCAGTAGGCCGCTAGACCAAATTTTTATCATTGTTGAAGTCATATGTAAATTTAAAATATTTACTGGTTGGTGTTTATCGCATCAATAGAATTAGGGGTGAGTTTTATAATTAATTTTTAAGCAAAAATTTTCATTTCCTTACAGATGGGAAACATCAGGAGTCACTGTGTTTATTTTGATCTCAGCAAATGCTACTTGCGCATTCTTCCCACCAGGTAAGACTTAAGATTACTGTGAGAAAACTGAAAATGCTTTGCATTTTCTGAAGTTGTATAAAGTTTTCATTCTATAATTTCGTACAGGACCCTTCAAAGTTAGTTATACTCGGTTTCAGGTTATTACATGTCACTAGTTTTTGGTGTTATCAGCATCATGGCAATCATGGGTGTAGCTCACCGACGGACAGGTTGTCTTGCCAAAGTATTCCCATCGGCAAATATCAAAATGGAGGATCTGGGTACAACAGAAGGTCCACTTAGTCACGAAGAAATAATACTCTACTACAAAATCACGTAAGTTTATTGTGTATGTTTTATTTACCATAAGGATATGATGTTTTTTTTGCAAGAATACAGACCTCAACAAATACTTTTTCTGATTGCTGAAATTATTGTTAAGTTTTTGCTGCCAGAATGGGCCCAATAACTAAAATAACTATTAGTAGTTACCATTGCACTAAAGTTAATATTTGTATCCTTAGATCTACACTACAACAATACTCTTTCATGTCATATATTATCGTTTGCTTTCTTTTCAGGTTGTTTAAAATCAACAGATGTGTTCAGCAGTTCAACGATCAAATGGCTTTCGTTTATTCTATCCTAAAGTGGGATTCACTCTTTCCTTCAATCAGGTAATTTAGTGTAATTTAATTGAAATTAGGAAAGTATAATTAATTTTGTTTGTTTTGTTTTCTTGTCAGTTTTGACACTAACTTTTTTTCATTTTTTTTCAGATTCTTCACATGCCTATTCCTTCTTGCTATGAGTCTCCATGTATTTCCTCTGAGATGGACCATTGTCATGGTAGTCAATGTGTTCCTTCTGGAAGGAAAAATATCCAAAAGTAAGTACCAAAACAATAAAGCCACAAATCTTGTATAAAGTATCCCCGAGTGCAGTATGTGTGGGCCAGTCAATCTCCTAACCCAAGGGTTTCTAGTACAAATGTGTTTTTCTTTGCTTTGCAGCTGTATACAATTACACCCAGAGTTATTTCAAAGAGGATCATCTTGCACAAGATGGGTCTCTCACAGACAATGGAGATGACTGTATTTCACAGGTAAAATATGTTACATAGTAAAACCTTTCTGTAGTAACATAAAAAAGAATGTCCTCATGAAACACATCGAGAGAAATGGAAGCGATAAGATTCAATTTTGAAATCCTACTTAATAAAATGAAGATCACCATTGGTACAAAATTTATTGGCTACAAGCGTTTTTAAATCATGAATAAATTACAATGATTGGGTGAGTTGAGATGACATTGTGAGGTTCTTTTTTAACCTTTTTCCAAAGTATAGCGGTCTTAAGACCCACACATATAAAGAAAATAATATACTAATACTAAATAACATCTCGTTACTTGTGTATCGTCTGTTTGTTTATGTATTTGTGTGTGTACTTATCTATGAATGTTTTAAATATTTTTTTTGTATATGAATTGTGTGGACATCTCTTTGTGTAAATATCTGTCTGTCTGTCTAGCTGTCTAGCTGTCTAGCTGTCTATCAAGATAAGCAAAAGTTGTTGTTGCCTTACAGCATAGAAGTTTTGTATCTGTTAGGGCCTGTGTTTAATAAATTCAGATAGTTTCTGATCTCTTTTTTATGGTTAATGTTTTGCAGATTTCTCAAGAGTCACATATGACAGAAAATTTTGGGTCACCAGCCAGCGACAGTGATTCAGAAATGTCAGAGGTATGCAATTTAAGGTCAAGAGGTCAAGCTGCTTAGTTTGATAATTTATTCACATATCTATGTGGGAGAAATAAGAGCTAGAAAAAAATAAAATTAAACAACAATTAAAAATTCAATTAAATTATAACCTTGTGACAGTGGAACTATGTATCACAATTTGGTGTGACTTTGAGGGATCAAAAGTTCACGTAAGCTCTAAAATACTTGGTGGAATTTAAATTTTATTTCAATATTTCAAAAATGTTAGTTGGATGTGTAAAAAACAGATGTGTTCAAAAATTACTTGATTTCGAGCATAGCAATCCATTTTTTGTCTTTAGTTATCTACTTGACTGATTTGGATAAACATAATGATTCTTTTTAATTTCAGAAAGCAGACTCATCTAGTGGGGAATATTCAGATTCAGAAACTCAGTCAGTTCAAGACATCTCAAAGTCAAAAGGGGTCAAAGGGAAAGGTGCTGGAGTTGTCGGAAAACTCATGGAGTTCAAAAAGAAGCATCAAGGTGGTGCGGCAGGTAAGATAAAAATTATTTGATAATTCTTTATAATGTGATAACACATCAGGAAATTTTTAAAAAAGTCAAGAAAGTAAAATACAGTGGAACCTGCTATTATGACCATTCTTGCCGCTCTAGGTGCAAATAATTGTCTTAATAGTGAGGTGGTATTAAAATTCAGTTCATTTCATTTAATTTTTATTTAACTAATCATCACATGTGGAAAAAACAAAACCAAATTAGGACCAATAGAAAAGCACATAAAAAATGTGATTATGAATATGATTGTGATGATGAGTGGGTTGTGTATTCGAAGACATTGATGTATCGCTTATTATGGAATACACGACCCATGTCTTATTAGAGGAACATTGGCAGATATAAACTACAATTAATTACTTGAAATTTTTACAAAAAGACTTATAAAGCTGGGTTGTTTTAATACTGTTGATAAATATAACAGTTCCTGAAAAAAACAATATGCTTTATAAAGATTAAAGAAATAATTTAATTTGAGGGGTTCCATAGTAGATATATTTGATTTTTTAACGTGAATGTTTTTCTTTTTTGGCAGGCACCTGCGTTTCTTGTAATGTCTCCTTTTCAAGCATTCTTAAACGAAAGGTGAGTCATTATTTATAAATCATATACAAAATTTCACGTCTTAGTCATCAAGGAATATTTCCCAGTAATTATATTTTATGATTTTCAATATAATAGTATTCAAGAAAACTTGTATCTTCTTTTTGTATAAAGATTTTTATACATACATGATTTTTTATACTTTCATATTATGTGCTT
The DNA here is from genome assembly GCA_932294295.1 of Alitta virens. Taxonomy (NCBI): domain Eukaryota; kingdom Metazoa; phylum Annelida; class Polychaeta; order Phyllodocida; family Nereididae; genus Alitta; species Alitta virens. The sequence goes on along the minus strand of OW028580.1, from coordinate 28,251,233 downwards.
TTCCTATCCAGCACGTTTGTAGTCACTGTGGAAACCATTTCTGTTCCCGATGTTGTGCAAGAAAAGTTCCGAGGTCCATGTTTGGAGCAACAGGTTCGTATCCAGTGCAATATTCAGAGATTAGTAATAATAAATGTTTCTATGTAGCTATCACTTTCTGAATTTGTGTTATGGTTTTGGGGTTTTTATTCTTTTTCAGCGCCTGCTGCTCAGACGGAAACAGTTCCAGTGTGTCAGTTCTGTTACATGTACCTGACAGGACAAAAAGTTTAAGGCTGTCTTTTTATAAAATTGAAGATCTTATCATGATATAAAGTTCCAACTTCGGGACACAAATTATATGGTGATGTCATTTACAATCATGTAGCAATGTTTGAAGTCTTATATGGATTTTAAAATCCCATCTCTATCTTTAATTTGTTGCCTGTAACAAATCAGAGATATATATAATTCAAATTATTTTATACAGCATTGCCTCTACACCTGACTCTTTAAATTCAATTGTTGTGTCATTACAATTTATTTGGTCAATAGTCTGTGGAAATTTCAGATTGTTTTGAAAGTCACACAAACCATGACAGGTTGTTATCAGTGAAATGTATTTTGATAGAAATCTGTAATCTCAAGAGTTAATATCTATAAGTATATAATCAAAATCTTATATCTGTTATGTATATTATATTACGTCGATATTAATTGTTTATTATATTCCTGGGTATTTATATTTTTTGAGAAGTGTGTCATTTACAAGTATATGATTTTCATGTAGTTTTTCTTAATGTGATCATTTGTTAATTTGAGGTTTTGAAGATCGATATTTATTGTTGCGATTAATTATGTTATTCTTTGTGTGATGGATAGATCTGTGATAGAGTTGTGACACAATTTATCAGTGTAAAGTGCAATGGTTATGTGTCTTTTTTTCTCGCAAAGAGATCTGCTTTTTCTGAATTATGTTTTTCACAGATTTCTGTTCTGTGAAATAACTGTTGTTATATTTTACCAAATCTAACTTACAATTATGAAAGATAAATGAATTTTTCAGTTCAGATGCAAAGAAAGGATGGATTATGTCAATCTGTTCCATTTAAAAGTGCTTAGGAGGGAGTGATTCTGTGATAGAGTTGTGACACAATTTATCAGTGTAAAGTACAATGGTTATGTGTCTTTTTTTCTCGCAAAGAGATCTGCTTTTTCTGAATTATGTTTTTCACAGATTTCTGTTCTGTGAAATAACTGTTGTTATATTTTACCAAATCTAACTTACAATTATGAAAGATAAATGAATTTTTCAGTTCAGATGCAAAGAAAGGATGGATTATGTCAATCTGTTCCGTTTAAAAGTGCTTAGGAGGGAGTGATTTTCAGAAACCCTGCTTCCCCTCCCCATGCTGATTTTTATTTTGGTCTTTATTAAAGAATACTAGCCCTCCCTATTTCCTGCTTTTTCAAAAAGCAGCATAAAAGTTATTGTACGCCTATATAGGGCATACTGCCAAGGCATGTGAGGTCATATAGTTGGAAGTCTGGACTGAGATGAGGCAAGGCATTTAAATGCTGTTACTTAATATTTAGGCCGACAAGGCTTATATTTACGCCAATGGTAGATTTCACTCAGTCTTGGGATTTGTAGCACCTATTGCCGCCTTCCCAGTCAGGAATCTGACATCATAGTGATCTCATCGCTGATCTCATCACACGAGATAATTATGAAATCACTGCGAGATCAATCTGTAATCACATACTGATCATGCAGCGATCTCGACATTTGATATCAACCTGTGAGATCATGTTGACATCTTTGTGATATAATTTCATTATTTCTTTTGACATAAAACTGGCAATACCTGAAATTAGGTTAAAATCATTTATTATAAACAAATGCAAACACTACAACCAGAGGGTACCTACCACATGTTAGCAACTTTTGCTTAATTGTAGATGATGCCATAGCTACAGTCTTACACCGAAAGCCAACACACTTGCACACAATGTCCAGCAGACATCCACCAGGCGTCACCACTAGGGCTATTCTAGTGACACCTGGTGAAAACAAATGGCAATATCATGGTGATATCAATCAGATATCATCAATATGATGTGAGAGTATGAGATCAATGTGAGATCATTATGAGATCAAATTTTGACCTCATGAATTTAGACAAGTATGATATCATACATAGCTCAGCATTATGTCATGTCATGACTGGGTTTACACTGTTACTTACAGCTGATTGCATCGAAGCGTAGTCAACAAGCCATAATTAAGTCCCAATTGCAGTTGCCAACCACGTCACAATTTTGCACCCATCTATCTGTGATAATATGATAAATCAATTATTAATACACAGTGACCTTAATTTATGCAATGTTTTGAATTTTTTTGCACTGCGGGTGATCATTGCCACCCAAGCGTTCACTTGTCATAACACAATTTAACTGACTGGCTGTAATTGGAATTGTAAGTAAAGAAAGTCCATTCCTCTTTATGGTCTTGAATGTGACCACGCAAGCATGGTAAATTTTGACATCGCTAGAACATTTTGTCAAGTGATCACACTTCATTGCAACCCACTGTAATGTTTGGGCCGACAAGGTTTGTATAAGGCCAATGGTGGTGTTCACTCCATCTTGGGATTCGTAGTGCCTCTACATTGAACCCGGCAGCAGACCTGTTCAAGCATGCGTGTTCCTAAACTCACTGAGGAGTGTACAACCTGTCACACAGAATCACCAGCAGTGGGCTAAGCACTCTGCAATTGCTATCACTGTCTATAGCCAGCTTCCCATTTATACCTGGGTAGGTGAAGCAAAGAGTTACAGAGGATCTGCTCAGTTCCTCCATGCCATAACAGGGGCTCGAAATGGGCTAACCAGACAGTGGGCCAACATGGGTTATCTTAGACAGTAGACTGACCTGAATAGTGGACCAACAGTAAGCCAACCAGACACTGGGCAGGCATTGAGCCTATACAGGCCAACATAGTTACAGTGGGCCAACACATTCAACAATGAGTTGACACATTATTGGACCATAGGGCTGTACACCTTAATCTTCAAAACAATACGATACATATCACGATACAGTAAAACAGATATGATACTTGTCATGATATGCTATTAGCTTATTGTAGGTTTTATAATATAAAAAAAAATTATTAATAGAAGGAAAAGAGAATATTGAATTTAATGAAAAAATCTTTATTATAACCTCAGACACCTGTGTTAAGTGTAAAGGGGGTTTCACACATAGCCGGATCAAACGCCGGAGCGTCCCGGAGTAACATTTTATTACCTCCGGGGGGTTCCGGGATCAAAGAGCTGTTAAATGTCAACAAAAAATAAATGTTTGGCGATGTGTACACGATGTCAATACGGTCTCAACAAGAAGCAACACGGCGCTAACACGACTGTCCCGTTTAGAGTGAGGAGTGAACCGGATTTTCACGGTGCCTTCGCGGATATCACCGGTCTTTACACCGTGTTCATTCGTGTGGATCCGTTGTGGCTCCTTGTACTCTCCGGCGTTAATGGCGGCGAAATATTCATGCCCGGTTGACGCCGGATGTAGCCGGAGACATGCCGGAGTCAATACGGAGATCGGCGGAGTCTACTGGGCGTCTACACGGGTCTACACGGGTCTACACGGATCTACACGGATCTACACGGATTAAATTACTCCGGGAACTCCGGCATGAAAAATTAAACATGTTTAATTTTTTCCCCCAGAGTCCCAAGGTGCTCCCGGAGCGCCCCGGACAATGACGGACAATGCCGGACAATCCCGGACATGAACATGATGTCTATACGGCTTTCCCCGGAGTATGCGGGAGTATTCCGGAGTTGACCTCCGGGACGCTCCGGCGTCTGATCCGGCTATGTGTGAAACCCCCTTAAGGAGAACTGGGCGGGCAGGAGAACTGGGCCAACCCTTCTACAGCTAAAATTAATATTGATATTACCCTGAAAATGGGTCACATTATCCTAAGTGATCTCTTAAAGCAAGAAACCATTTGAAATTTTTTTTTCTGATGAAATGAAATTTTTGATTTTGGTTCCAGCGAGTAAAATTTCCACTATGTATACAGATAGAGAATAGATTAGAAATAAACATATTGTTATAATCAGCACATAATCAGAGTAAAATCATGTAACTGACATGTTCTTGGCATATTTCTTTCAAGCAACAGCTTTGGCGCCCTGTCCTAGGCCTCCCTCTGTTATAAAATACAGTCAAACTTTCTGATAAGGAAATCATAACCCACCTGGCATTAGAAATTATGCCATAACACTAGCTTACACTTAGAAAAGGAAAACCATAATCTATGTCACATCATAGTTGACTTATGGCTTACAATACAGGTTGGTTTATCATTACATTACGATTATCAATACCCGGTGCAAACGGTATATCGAGAACCAATGTACAGCCCTATTGGACCAATGGTGGATCAACACATCAATGGGCCAACAGTGGGCCAACACAACAATGGGCCAACAGTGGGCCAAGGCCAACACAACAATGGGCCAACAGTGGGCCAAGGCCAACACAACAATGGGCCAACAGTGGGCCAAGGCCAACACATTGGGCCAGTAGTGAGCAGACAGCGGGAAACATTGGGTATGTTAGACATTGGACTGGCCTGACTTTGCTAACATAACACTGGGCCAGCAGTGGGGTGGTGGTGGATTAGGGCTTTATGTCCTGTATTCCATGGCAATGAGACGAAGGAGGAAACAGCCATCCAACATAGGCGTGACCAGGAATTGAACCCGGGACCAAGTGGTTGGAAGCCCAGAACAGCAGTGGGGTAGCTGGACACTTTTCAATGGGCTCATTGTGAGCCAACAAAGCAATTGGCAGACATGTGCTAATGTAGGCCAACATAAGTATAAGTATGTATGTACTGCATGCAATTCTAGGTGACCTCTATGTCCAGATCCACTTTAGAAGAAAAAATTTGGTGGTGTAGTTGATTGACAAAGACTTTTTTTAATTTTTATTTATTTGTTTGAACTTCCTGAGCAGCAGGGAAAAAGTATAGATGCAATAGAATTATAAATGGCCCATCAGCCTCCTCATTTAATCTTTATATTCAATGGGGCCTCTGAAAATATTTTGACATAAGTGCATGAAGTGTTTTGTTTTCCAAAAATTGGTTTTTTCATGGAAACGTTTTCAAAAATATTTCATGAGAAAATACGAGACGTTTTCTAAACAATTTTAGGATTCGCTTGAAGCGTTCTGTGAACGTTTTTTAAGGTCATTGACACACAACAGCTGCAAAGTTGCTTATCACCTGCAAATTATTTTTTTATTGCAGCACTATTGTTTTTCTTTATCGATGATATCTTTGCCTGCAAACTCCAGGGGGGGGGGGGGTGAATACTTTGCAACCCACTGTATGATAAGATAAGGTAAGATAAGATTTAAGGTAAGATATAATGTCATGTATTTAGAATGTATCATAGCACCAATTTATATAAAGTAAGATTAATTCATAGCTATGTCCTAGCTCAAAGAATACCATGGCATTAAACCTAACAAAGGTTCTGGACAGAGAACTGTGTAAGTAAACTTAAGAATGACTCAAAGATAACTTAAGGAAAAAGTAAGGTGTTGTGACCTTCTATCCACCCCAGGGTACAGGCCAATGAGATGACGCCATAATAAGGAAAAGACCCCTGGCAACAGGATTCTAGATATACCATTGTACTAGGTTTGGAAGTAAGTTTATCAGCTGTAGCTGAACAATACACTGTATTATATGCTATCACCATCTCAGGATTAAAAGCCACTCTCTCTTGCCAAGCTACTCCTAGTGTTATAAGATAAGATAAGATAAGATAAGATAAGATAAGATAAGGTAAGGTAAGATAAGATGAGATGAGATGAGATGAGATGAGATGAGATAAGATACAATAAGATCAGATAAGATACAATAACATAAGATGATGAGATAAGATCAGATAAGAAAATATTTGTTGTTCAGCCATTGCCTAATGGACACTTGTACCAACTCGACCATTACATCAAATTGAAACCAAGGCAGACAACTTCAGAGTCTTTTTCAACTCAGGCTACCTGAGTTAGCCTTGAAAACAGTCTTAAAGCTGCACTGTCTGTCAAATTTGCGATTTTGTAAGACTCAATCAAATAGTTCATAATTGACCTTTATTAAACAAGGCACACTAAATTTGTGTGATCTAATGATTTTATAAGACATTAATTACTAAAAAATTAATTATACATTGAGAGAAAATCCAGACCATAACATTGGAAACACAATGGAAACGACATCATCACCATTGTTTAGTATTGTGACGCCATCACTGGGTGTGTTTACATATTGAGTTTTTGAGTGGCATGAAAAACTAATATCTATATTATTTATTGTAAATTAAAACTAAATTGTTGACAAAAATGGGCATGTGATGGTAAAATATATCATGAAACGAGAAGGCAGTATTGATTTATCATTACTTATATGTGCAAATTTGACAGACAGTGCACCTTTATAACGTATGGCTTTTAGGAATCTACCACAAAAATTAACATATATAAACTGATTACTATAATTTTGTCACTCAGTGTGGGTTTATTTTTCAGAAAACTTTCTCTCCTATGAATAGCAGTTCCAGTTTATTGGGCCACTTTTTAGAAATCTTCAATAGCTAAATCAACTGATCGTTCTTGCCTGACAAGAATACAAAATATAAAAAGACATAATATTTCTGTTGAATACCCTTGTTGTTGTGCAACTGAATTTTTAGGGGCCAGGTGATATGGTTCGGTGGCTTTGGTGGGAGAGTAAACTTGAGTTTTTGCATTACACTCTGAAGTCTCTGAATGAAAGTGACGTGAAACATTGACTTCGTCACAGAAGGTAACTATATTTGTATATTACTATTTTCAATTGTTTGTTGATTTGAAGAAGCTTTTGGCAATGACAGATAGTGTTAACATAAGATAAGATACAAAATCTGTGGTAAGTTTCTTTATACCGCGTGGTTGTTTTTTTTTCAGCATATTTAGCACAAAAGTTTGTATTTGCATTGGTATGTCTTGCAAGATACTAAATTGTTGCCATGGCAATAAATCAATTATTGATGAATACAATTTGTCAGTTTTAACTATGTGAAGATCAGTCACTGACTAATTCCTTATCTTCTCATGAAACCATAAAATATTTGAAGTTCACAGCATGAAATGTGTGATTTGCAATACTATAATTAAGGACAGCCTCCTTTTGTCTGTCAACAATTAAATCTTCAGTTATAATTATTGTGGTAACAAAATCATTTCCCAAGACATCAAGGTAGCCATACTGTTCTCCTGTTTTCATGCATTAGGTGAAATAAGCACTGGTTACGTAACTGCTGTTGGGAAGAAAAATTTATTGAGGGTCATTTATCTGAGTTTTCATCATTCATCTTTAAGGTCATATGACTGAGGTATTCACATATTATAAAATGCAGAAAAAAAACCCCTGGAGGCTATTTGCGAATATGGTAATTTTCCTCAGATTTGTTTGTGGTGAATTCTGCCCGGTTGCCATGGATACCAGTTAAAATTGTATATCACATGCTATTTCAATCATACATTAAGGGAACATTGGTCATTTTGAGATCTCTGCATAAATTAACAGTGCACAATAAAATAAGATTATATTCACTTCCATATTGAAAATGGGCTAATTTAAGGTCATTGACCTCAGTTTTTACCGTGACCTAGACCTTCCACCCCACAGTCACATGACTAAAATAATGAATCCAATCTGGTTGCCATGGATACCAATTCAAATTATATATGCAGAGAAAGTATTGGTCATGTTGGGGTCTTTAAATGTCACTTGCAGAAATTAGTACACAGTATCAGACAGCATTAGATTATATTTGTCACCATGATCTTGAACTTTGACCTTGATGGTCACATGAATGAAATATTCCCTGATATAAAAAACAAATAAGGACATCAATGTGTTTATGATCCTTTGAACCTGGTTGCCATGGATACCAATACAACCTAAATACCCAGAACCTATTTAGACTGGAAACAGGTATAAAGTGATACACAGAATGAATCTATTATTTATTGAAAATTATAGAAATTTCATGTATGAATTTAATGAAAAAGTATGTAATCTGAGGGGTGAGCTGGTTATAGCTGGTGACTTTAACATTGACTTATTGCAAATTAATGATAGAAATATAATAAATGAATACTTTGAATTAATTATAAACATTAGTCTAGTTCCGAAAATTATTCTTCCCACTCGTTTTTCTAGAAATCGTGGTTCTCTTATTGATAATTTCTTATGCCGTCTGTCTGATGACTTTTCAGAAACAACTAGCGGAATACTTACTTGCCAATTATCAGATCACCAACCTTATTTTTATCTGGATTATCTTAAAATAATGAAACCACCCACCAAATACGTCAGAGTTACAAAACATAGTAATAAAAATATCACCAAAATAAAAGATTTCTTGCAGAATGCTAAAATAACAAACAATATAAACCCAAATTTAAACACAGATCCAAACATCAGCTATGAAATACTTAAAAATGTCCTAAATGAAGCAATGGAAAATATATGCCCACTAAATTGGTAAAATTTCATAAACACAAACATAAGTATAGTAAATGGATCACAAATGGGATAATTAAATCGATTTGTTTTAGGGATAAACTTTATCTTAAGCTGCTGAAAGTACCACTTGACTCGTCTAACTACGAACAACTAAAAATCGATTTAAAAACATACAATAAAATTTTGAAAAAAACTGGTAGCACAACCAAAATTAATTAATATCACAACCGCTTCAAAAAGTTCCAAAATGATATAAAAAATACATGGGTCACAATAAAAGAAATAATAAATAGAAAGACTCCAATAAAGAACATTTCAGAGCAAATAAAAATAAATGGAAACACAATTACTGATAAATTAAAAATTGCTAATGAATTCAATAAGTATTTTTGTTAATGTCGGACCTGATCTTGCTTCTAAGATAATAACTCCTCCAGATGAAATATTCAAACAATACTTAACACAACCCTCAAATCATTTCTTAAGATTTAACACTGTAACTATGAAGTTATGAACATAATAAACAGTTTAAAATCCAAAGTTAGCTTTGGACATGATAAAATATCTACAATATTGATAAAAAAAACTCAAAGATTTAATGTTAAACCACTCACCATTATAATTAATCAATCTTTAACAACTGGTATATTTCCTTCTAAACTTAAGCTTGCAAAAAGATCTCCTATATTTAAGAAAGATGATGCTACCCTGTTTACAAATTATAGGCCAATTTCCTTACTAAATTCATTTTCTAAAATCTTTGAAAAGGTTATATTCAAACAGATCCACCGTCATTTTAAAACAAATAAACTATATAATAACAGTCAGTATGGCTTCAGAGAAATTCACTCCACTAAACTAGCTGCTTTGGAATTAATAGATCGTATAATTATAGATATGGATAAAGGAAATACACCACTGAAAATTTTTATTGACTTATCTAAAGCCTTCGACACCATAGATCACAGCATTCTTTTATATAAACTTCAGTATTATGGCTTAAGAGAAAATGCTTATAACTAATGAAAAATTATCTAATGACCGAAAACAATATGTTGAAATAGAAAAATATCAGTCTGATGAATTGCCCATAACAACAGGAGTCCCACAAGGTTCCATTTTAGGTCCCCTCTTATTTATAATTTACATTAATGATCTGTCATTCTCATCAAATCTCTTTAAAACAATCAGCTATGCGGATGATACTACACTTTATGTGTCTCTGACTCCTACTAGAAACCCAATGGAAACTAACCAAATAAAATTAGAATTGTCAAACGTCAGTAAATGGCTAGACTTAAACAAATTGTCCTTAAATGTCCCTAAAACTAAATGTATGGTATTCCACCCACACAATAGAATAGTCCAGCCTCCACACTTAGAAATAGAGGGGCAAACTATTGAATATGTGCAAGAATTTGATTTCCTTGGCATTCTACTTGACAATAATCTAAAATGGCACGCACATCTGAACAAAATATCCAGAAAGATCTCAAAGTCCATAGGGATATTAGGAAAAGTTAAGAATTACCTACCTGTATATACTATGAGAATACTTTACTTTGCTTTGATAAATTCACATATACATTATGGAATATTATGCTGGGGCCATTGTGCGAACTGTCTATTAACCTCACAAAAGAAAGCAATAAGATTAATTTCAAAAAGTAAATATAATGCTCACAGTGAACCACTCTTCAAAAAACATAATATATTAACGATTCCTGATATCTATAAATTGAAATTACTAAAGTTTTTTTTTTTTTCAAATTATTCAAAAATACAGTGCCAGTTTATTTCTCCAGCCCAGAGTTCCTCATTCTCCAACAAACTACTCATCCATATAATAATAGAACTCAAGCATATATCATCCCTAGAATACATCATGTCTCTGCTGAAAAGTGCATACGTCATCAGCTGCCAGATTTTCTGAACATTACCCCAACATTTATCCTAGATAAAGTCAATAAGCATAGCGAAACTGGTTATACCTCCTACCTAAAAAAATACTTAATAAATATGTACAATAGTGAATGTTACATAGCTAATTGCTATATCTGTAGAAACCAACATACCAGCAATATACAGTTATGAGCCCAACTCCCACTTTTTCAGTCTCTGCTTCGCTCTTTAAGCTCCACCTTTCCACTTATTATGTAATATTAACTTGTAGTTTATGATTTAAACAGGGGGTGCTTATGGCAGCGCCTACACTTAGGCAAAATGGGCATCGCCTGAGCCAATATTTATGTAACAATATGTTATTGTATTATAATGATTTTTATGGCCTAAATAAAAAAAATTTCTGTCAAAAAAAAAAAAAAAATGAAAAAGGCCAAATTTGGGACATTTAACCCCAATTCCCACCATGACATTGACCTTTGACCTTAAAGTTCACATAACCAACATAAAGCATGTAGTTAAAATACCACGAGCCATAAGGTTCAACAGAAGTAAAAAAGGAAGCTTTTGAGTGCAGCGTCGTATTTACTTAATTGACTACGACGCTGAATCCCCTCAAATAACCCAGAATAGTTACATTTTGGTTCATATAAATAAGATGAAGTAAACAGCATGAATCAAAAGGGGAAAAGAAATCATAGCAGAGTGCAAGGTGGTCTGTAATTAATGTATCATGATGTGATCTGAAGAAAGACTTGAACTGGTTCTGGTGTTCCCTTATTCTATGACACTGCAAGGGACACATCCTGACTTCCGTCAACAGGTCCACCCGGACCTCATCACAGAAGCGAGAAACAAACCCCCTTGACTGAATCAATCACTACAACACAGTATCGATACTGCTTCCCCAGTAGACAAGTGAGGTCACACAATGTCACAGTGAGGTCAAGTCAGCATCACAGGTGTGATATCACACTTGTGGTCTAACAGCAAATTCAAACTGACTTTATGAGGTCAAACGATGTCTGTGTGAACTAAATATATAAAGTGAATGAGACATAGTGATGTCACAGAGACCTCATGTTTGTGACTTCACAGGGATGAGATCATCATTACCTCACCATAAACTCCCACAATCATCACTGTAATGTCAGTGTGAACTCAAAATAGGAGGTCATAGTGTCGATAGTGATGCATCTGAGACCTCATGCTTGTGACCTATCATGCAGTACATGTGGTGCCATCTATATTTGGAAAGGCAGCATAATTCCTAGTAATTCAACTATTGACGTGTAGAAATTACATTCTAGTTCATCAAATGATTGTTCACACATTAACTGTGACATACATAGAAAATTACTGTAATATCACAAACACTGGTGGATAATATTGTCCTTCAATTAAGATAATAAGAAGCAACCAGTGAAACACTTTCTTCCTTGTCAAGTTGGAATGACATTCCTGAACATATTTAGTTGAATAACTCAAAGAAAAGTGTGCATTGATCTTGTAATGCAATACACACCTGCCATATCCATGTGGATTCTGAAATGGGCTCCAATAGATTGCCTTTCTATTTATCAAATGGGGAGTACGTAGTGAGACAGGTGCGTTTTTATGAATTTAGATCACAAGGATCTCAAAACCGCATTAACACGGTGAGCTCTCTGTAATAGTATGCTGAGACAACAGCGAACTCGCAGTGATATTACAGTAAACTCATAGGGTTCTCATAATGACTTCATGCCGCGACCTCACAATATATAAACTCACAGTTAGGCATCTGTGATGTATCAATTTGAGATCACAATGACCACATGATCTCAGTGGGCTCACAATAGTGTCACAAAGAGTCATATAGTCAGATAGTGACCTGATAATGACTTATTGCTGTGACCTTACAATATGAGTTCACAGCGAATTATCCATGATGTACATCTCTGCAAGATCCTGTGAGATCACCATGGCCTCACAGTGAGATCACATTATCCACTGGGTCACGTTTGTGTATTAAGAAATGCCACAAACCTGCATTTGCCAGCAGTTTATTGCTGAACAGATGAGTTATGTTTTAGTAATTTGAAAACAACAGAGCAAACATCAGCATCTCATGAGTCACAATTCCATGTTGACTAGCTCCTCTGAGGGTCCATGGTTTGATACCTCACCCGGGCACACTTAATGATTGGTAAACTTTATTTTCCAAGTGTTAAAAAAACCTGTTAAGCATTGCTTATCTTCCACTGGGCCCTCGATTAGTAAAACTACAAGGCTTCCAAGTTAAAACATTTAAAATGAAAAGCAATGTAGGCCTACAATGTACATGGACATACAAATTATTAAAAATGAGTTTCTTCAACTGTATGTCGATCTATCGCAAGAGACATTAAATTGGAGGTGCCTTGTAATCTGTGTCTATGCTGAGGCAAGTAAAAGACCCCTCCCCCCATGCCTTGATGAGGTATTTAGTCACTTTACTGAATTGTGTTTGCCTTCAGATAAGAAGAAGACCAGACAAACACAAATGTTGTTGTGTGCCAGTGCCTAATATGAGCATACCCTCTACTCTGCTCATATTTGGCACCACAGGGTATGCTCGTATTACGAGACCTTTACAAGGGTGCATATTTTGTGAGTTTGCTTGTTACTCAGTTGGCATATCATAATGTAAATGGCTAAATCAGAAAAATTAGCATTGTAACAAGAAAGGAACTTTATATCTGTGCCAAATTCAAATGAGTATTAAACATAAATCTCTGTTACACATGATAAAGTGACATGTATCTCTTTCTGATTGCAATCACCAGTGTTATGACCAACCTAGCATGAGCATACATTTGAAATTACAAACGATCATCAATAATTTTTATTTCTATTTGCAATAAATTCTCTCCTATTATTTCAGATTGAAGGATCCATTCAGAGGCCTTTTCTACCATCTGTGTACATTCAGCCTAATGAGTTGAAACAAATGGATTAAAGCAACAGAAGAAAAAAAGTTTAATATACAACAAAATGATAATAACTGATGGGCTTGTATGCATCTTTCAAAACAGAGACTGATAAACAACCATCATGAGGAATAAACAATACTTGCCTACATGCATGAGATAATTAGTTTGGTGTGGTATCTGATTTCATAACTATCCACCATGGGTAAAAACGAGACATTACAAGGCCTGTTTTTCATCATAGCTTTAGTCGTGTTGCTTAGCATCATTTTCACAATTCCTGCATTGTATGAAGAGAAATATTATGTAGCTCCTGCTATGAACATAACAGGTTGGATGGGTGGTTTATCATTCTTTAGGGAACTGGAACATAAATTTCTCCTTGTACCAGATGATAATCTAAAACAATTTGTTTTCAATTATGGCAACACTTCAGTGAGAACATTTGGCTCACCATTCATTGACTGTGATACTTTATTTATTGGAATACATTCAGCGCCTAACAATACAGACAGACGGAAAGGTATACGGGAAACGTACATGAAAAATTATACGGACGGTGTATGCCATAGATTCATCCTGGGAAATCCGACAAAAGAACTGTACAAGGAAAATGAATTATACAAAGATCTTGTTTTTATTGATCAGATTGAGAGGTACAAAGCAATGGAAAGTATACTGCCTTTTAAAACTGCAGCAATTATGAACATTGCAGCTAGAAATAAAGTAAGACCAAAATGGATTCTTAAAGTGGATGATGACAGCTTTGTTAATCTTCCGCGGTGGATGATCTTACTGAAAAATCTGAATGAAAATCACTTTTATGGTATGTGCTTCTCAGGTGGCAGGCCAATACGTAAGAATAATAGTATTTGGTACATAAACGAAACACTTTGGCCTGAAAAGAAAATGTATCCACCATTTTGCTTTGGTGCTGGTTATTTGTTACCATTAAAAGCTGCAATTTGTGGGTCAGAAGTTATTGCCATTGCTAACTATCTCTACTTCCCACTAGAGGATGTTGCTACTGGGATCATTATGGAAAAATGCAACTTTACAACAAAGTTTCTACAGGGAATAGATAATGGTGGGTCACACCGTTTTGGTAATCTCATAAGTCATTATGTTAAAACATACATAAAGATGAAGAAGCTATGGGAGCAGGAAAAGTGTCTTACACGGACGAAAAGCTATTCAAAATGTCACATACGATCAAAACAACAGCATCGACAGCGCAACTTCAAGAAGGAAAAGGATTTGGAAGGGCATGAATATAAGAAAACCATCAAACATCGAGCTAAATATCGGCCAAAGAAGGAGCAGAAAAAAAAACTAAATTTGGACATTGAAGCTTTCAACTGACAATTCTACAATGGCTTTTGTGTAAAAGTACTGTGGAAAGTTCTTGAAACTGTGATGAGTATTGTAATATGAAATACTGCCAGATTATGTTATCCCTTGTTTCTTCTAACATAAATGTATAAGGAAGACCTGGGCAAGATGAACCATTTAATGTCTTTCACATGTAAAAGTTATTTAAAAGTCTACATAATTAGTCTATAAATCACCAGTGCTGATATATATATATATTTTTTTAGCATTTAATCCATCAAACAACAATTAAGCAGGTTGCATGGTAATTTGGCATAATATGACCCAATTTCACAAACCCCTTCTGGTATTGAGTACCTGGGATATTGGGATAATGATTGACAAGTCAATGAGAATAATATGCCAGTGTGACAAAAATTTAACAATTCTATCACTTAGGACATTTAGGATAATATTGACAATAAAGTCAATAAAAGGATCTATTGTGATAAAACAAAAATTTAACAATTTAATCACTTGGGACATGTGGGTAGGAAATATTTCATCTTGCCCTGAGAGGTTTTTGTTGAGAATGTGGCTCAGTGATACTCATACTGTATTGTGACCAGGAAACAGGCCAGAAACTGCCCTTCAGAGATGCAACAGTAAGGTGTTTTATCAACTTTAACTTGTTCAAAGTGTTTTCTGAAATTTTCAGTTATTTGTCACTAGTGATTCCTGTAAGGAAAAGACTAACTTCCCTTTTTTTTTTCAAGGCTGATGGCACAAAATGAACGTGTTGCTTACATTTATCAACAGATGGCAGCATCAACAAATACATAAATTATGCAAATTAACGGTGATGTTTTGTCTTGCCCTGTTTCATCTTGCCCTTGTCTCCTACGGGTTGCACAAATGATGAATCACAATGTAATATATACATGCATAATATATACATTAATGTTTAATCAAGCCAAATTCTCAGATGGCAAAATTTTAAAATTATGTTCCCAGATAGCATTCCAAATCGTTTCAACGTTGGTGTGATGTCGGCGATGTAAGTACGATGTTGGGTTGCACAAATGATGAATCACAATGTGATATATACATGCATATACATTAATGGTTAATCAAGCCAAATTCTCAGATGGCAAAATTTAAAAATTATGTTCCCAGATAGCATTCCAAATCGTTTCAACGTTGGTGTGATGTCGGCGATGTAAGTACGATGTGGTAACAGCAGCCAGTGGCCTACATGGAAACGATCCTGGGCCAATTTGGAATGCTGGGTTACATTAAGAAAACTTGCTGGTCTAAAAAAAGTGACCAGTTGCAACGCTTTTGTGCCATTCAGCAGGCGCTTCTTTTGATGCATCGCCATGTCTGATTGGCTGAACAGCCGTTAAATGAATTGTTTTTTGATTCCGTGCCTTGACCACTTTCATAGTTAAGTACGGGTCATTATACAAAAAAAAGAAAATTATTGGACATAGTGTGGAAGTGGTCAAGGCACGGATGCGAATTCAGGTAAAGTTTTCTTAGTGGGTTACATGTGTTGAATACATTTATTTCTGAATGGCATCTTTCAAATTTCGCCTTTGTGTTAAGGGACCATCAAGTGGTGGTCGGTACGTACTAAAGAAAAAACGCCTTGAAAGTAAATGTACTTAAAATTTTATAAAATTTGTTGATGTATATGTGATTCAATTATACCACTCTATGAAATTCATTATCAGAGAAAATCAATTAAATATAAAATATTTGGTAAGTGTTAAATCATTAATTTTCTTTAAATTTTCAATATATATTTTAATGGTACATAGCATCAGTGTCAATTTTACGGCTCAGGGGGCTTTTTAATCATAATATTATACACTTCAACAAAATTGCAAATTCAAATGTAAATTTGCCTTCAAGGTCTGAGGAAATAACAAAAATATGAAGGAAATTTAGTAACGGACAAGGCTTATACCTACAACTTTGCAACAATGAACATTGTAAAATTTATATAAAATTAATAATTAAATAGTATCTATACAATGTTACATAACTTCTCTAGTCCTTTGTACATTTCTATGTCACTTGGTACATTTCATCAATATGCTTAATTACATGTTTCAAAATTTCATATTTAATTTGAACAAATAGAGTCTCTCCATCATAATCATTATCAACTTTGAATTTATTTCTTCTTTTCCAAATATGCCATCTACTTATTACCACAGTCATATTAATAATTTTGAATAACTTTATTCTTCTGAACGTCCAACTAACGCAATGAATTTATCAAAAATTACCTCGAATAGTACATCAAATTTAACCTTTCATTTAATCCCAAATTATATAAACTTTTTCACAAAAAAGTGCTCTAAGTTTTCCAGTTTCTTATTACGCAATTCACAATCACCATTAGAATATTTATTTTTGCTAACTTATGTCCTCCAAGTGAAATCAATCCATTTTCGAGGAGTGATGTCACAGTTCTTTTTTTCCCCCCTCTAATATTATAAACTCTGGTGTACTTGCAACCGTGTGGACAAGGGATCTGAAATTTTACCGACTATATTAACTCCACTAGTTATCAAATTGTATTTGCTAAATATGCAACTTTCCACCGCATGGTTGATTTCCTCTGGAATGGCTCTTACCTTGTCAAAAATAATGATAAGTATCCATTGAGAGGCTTGGAATATATCTGTACCCCCACCCCCTCTTCCCCCCCCCCCCTTGGATAACTACCACAATCTGTTAGCTAAGTAAGATGAAATTATAACTACATACTGACTGAATTATCCACTAAGAAAACTTGCTGGTCGGAAAAAGTGGTTGCAACGCCTTTTAATGACTCGCCACGTCTGAGCGGCCGTTAAATTAATTGTTTTCTGATTCCGTGCTTGCGACCACGTATGGAAATGGTCGAAGCTAGGAATATTCCTAGGTCGAAGCATGCGATTTCAGGTAAGGTTACTTTTTTGTATCTTGATAAAGATAAATGTCAAGTTGTACGGACGTCGTCAATCATCCTATGCACTATATATTATGAGCTGCCACCATTGCTATTGCTGCACCATAATACCTAGAAGGATCACGCCCCAAATGTTGCATATATCATGTAGGCCTTTTTTTTTCTTTTTTTTTTTCAGTATTTAAAAAATTTAAATAGAAAAAAAAACCTAGGAGAAAAAATACAATTTAATTCACGTATTATGGTCAGCTCATAATATACATAGTGCATACTATTAAATTTTTTATTCTCTTTATCGTGCAATATATCTATATATTATGTTGCACGGTCCAGCGAATCTTAAGATTTGTGTGTGTGTAATTGACAGGAAAAAAAATATATATATATATATTATATGATAGTATGCACACCGATTTTTATGGGTAAATACAGTAGCACTGAACCATAAAGGGCTCCCCTAATGTAAACTGAAATGGTCTTAATATCGAGGTGGTCTGAATTATGCAACTGTAGTACAATGTAGTTCCATATGTAGACTAAAAATAATTCTTAAAATCGAGGCGCTGTTAATGCTGGGTTATTTTAATCCTGAGGTTCCCAGTTATTTGATCTTTCGTAGGTTTGTAAATTTTCTAATTGATATGTCCTGTGCTTAGCCAGGAACGACTCTGTTCTGTGTTAATTACGATAAATTACACGAACCTCCATTTTGAGTTGAACTGTTTATTCGAACTGAAAACGTACACTGCGCATGCGCGCGCCGGAGCAACACTTCCGGTTAGTCACAACAAGACGATCACTCTTACGGTACAATCATTCTAATACATATCACTCTCCCCACTTTAACTTTATACATGGGTGTATATTTAAGAAGTTAACATTACTGAATAAAGAATAACTTTTATCCTTGGTTGTCTTAATTCATTACTAATTACAACTTCTTGAAATACTACAAATGTTACACAACTAATTATGAGTATTTAACATTTTGAGTAAGCTTAATGTTATACAACACAATCATAATTTTGATTATACTCAATTGTTATCATTCTTCAATAATACTATTCAGTAAAATACTGAGCAATGGTTACATACACAACAGTTAAATTTTAATACATTGAGATCAAGTATCATCCATTCAAGAGTCCACAGTTATAATTTTAATACACTGATATTCAAGAGTCCAAATTTCAATACACTGATATTCAAGTGTCCAAATTTTTTTTTTTTTTTTTTTTTTTTCTTAGCAATTTTCAATAAGTCTCTCAGGAACTTTTCTCGCTCGTTCGGGGTTTCTTCTTGGCACCACGATGGGCCCGTCTGCTACCACTGGCACTTGCGGTGGTTCAGCCACACCTGGAACATCTGGCACAACATTCGGACCAGGCTCTTGCACATTTCGCTCATCACCCACATTCGGCACAACATTTGGTAATCCATGTAACTCATCATTTGGTAATCTCATTGGCACATTATTTAATTCCTCATTTTGTAATCTCATAGGTATTGGCACATTTTCGAATTCAATTTCAGGTTCCCTTTCAGGTCGAACCCGCTTGCTTAAATGATCCACATGCACAACTCTTTGTTTACTGTCAATATTCACCACATATTTCAATAATCCCTGTCTACGAATGATTTCTCCAGGGGACCACTTAATGCGGCCAACTTGGTTCTTGACCCACACTAAATCTCCCTCGCTGAACTCTCGTATTTTATCCACCACTTCTCTGACAGTCCCTTTTCCTTCCGGGCGCAGAAAAGATAATCGGGTACGAAGTTTTCTTCCTAACATCAGCTCGGCTGGAGTCTGACCTGTGACGGTCGATGGTGTACTTCGGTACGTAATCAGAAAATCATCCAGTTTCTGCTGGAATGTTCGATGAATTGTACTTCTGAGCATCTCCTCGGTTAATTGTCTCTTCAGGATTCCCTTGACAGTCTGAACTGACCGTTCTGCTGATCCATTCGTCTTTGGGCTATACGGTGGTGACAAAGTGTGCTGCACACCATTTCTCCTGAGAAAATCCTCAAATTCGCTTGAGACAAATTGTGGCCCATTATCTGAGACTAATTCGCTTGGCAGTCCCAATCTGGCCCACCAGCTTCTCAACACGTCGATGACTCGGCTTGAGGTTGTCGTAGGCATCACTGCTACCTCGACCCATTTAGAATATACATCCACCATAATCAATAAATCCTTGTTGTCAATACTGCCAAAGTCAATATGTACTCTCTCCAATGGTACTGTGCATTTTGGCCAACTCACAATTGGTGCTGCTGCTGGTGCTTTAGCATGCATCCTGCAGGCTTCACATGACTTAGCTAAGTTCTCCAAATCTTGATCAACACCCGGGAACCAATAGTAACTTCTGGCGAGCATTTTCATCCGCACAACCCCGGTATGCTCGTGATGTACATCTTGCAGTACTTTGGCTTGCAACGGCTTCGGTATGATCACTCGCATGCCCCATAACAAGCATCCCTGCTCTATAGAAAGCTCATTCCTGCGTCTGTGGTAGGGTAATAACGCTTCCTCCACTTGATCTGGCCATCCAAACATCATGTACCGCATGACTTTCATCAAATTTGGGTCCGCCGCTGTTTCGGTCCGGACATCTTGGCAGGTCACTGGCAAATCATCAACATAACTGAAGTGATTAATTGGTAATTCCAAAGTCTCTTCGACACCACTGGTATCTGGGAACCTAGACAGCATATCCACATTTCCGTGATCCGAGGACTTCCTATATTCTACTGTATAATCGTGGGCCATTAGCACTAATGCCCATCGCTGCAATCGCAGTGCAGAAACAGTTGGAATATCCTTCGTGGGACTGAAGATAATTGACAACGGCTTGTTGTCAGTCACTAGACTAAACTTTCGTCCGTAGACGTACTTGTGGAATCTCTTGATTCCAAACATGATAGCCAAAGCCTCTCGCTCTAATTGGCTGTAGTTTTTCTCAGCTGGGCTCAGTGTTCTTGAAGCGTAGGCAATAGGGCGTTCGAACCCATCAACGACATGTGCTAGCACTGCTGCAACTCCATAGGGTGATGCATCCGTTGACAGCTTCAACGGCATGTTCACATCATAATGTGTCAGTAACAAATTACTGGCCAACATTTCCTTGACTTTGTTAAAAGCCTGTCTGCACCTAGGCGTCCAACTCCATTTGGCGTCCTTCGTAGTAAGATCATAAAGTGGTGCACAAATTGATGCAAAGTTCTCCATAAATTTATGGTAAAAAGTCACTGCTCCGAGAAATGTACGAAGTTCAGATGCATTTGTTGGTTCAGACACCGCTTGGATTGCCTGTACCTTCTCAGGACTTGGTTGTATCCCGGACCTATCAATAATATGTCCTAGGTAATGCACTTTCTCGATGCCAAACTTGCATTTAGCCCTGTTTGCAAGCACCCCATAGTCCTTGAGTCTAGACAAAACTTCTTCCAACAGCTCTACGTGCTGTGCGATTGTCTTTGAGGTTAACAAAATGTCATCGAGATAACAACACACTCCACTTAAACCACTCAGAATTTGATCCATAATGGACTGGAATATGGCAGGTGCCACTTTAATTCCGTACGGCAACCGATTGTACTGGAACAGTCCTTTATGTGTATTAATAGTCAGCAGTTCTTTTGATGCCTCCGTTAACCGAACTTGCTGATATGCATTTGACAAATCAATAGTGGAAAATATTTGACCTCCTGCCAAAGTTGCAAAGATATCCTGCGCGGTTGGCAATGGATAAATTTCATCATCCAAATTTAGATTTACAGTTTTCTTATAATCACCACACACACAAATTTTCCCGTCCGCCTTCGGTGCTACC
The DNA here is from genome assembly GCA_932294295.1 of Alitta virens. Classification (NCBI taxonomy): domain Eukaryota; kingdom Metazoa; phylum Annelida; class Polychaeta; order Phyllodocida; family Nereididae; genus Alitta; species Alitta virens. The sequence goes on along the minus strand of OW028580.1, from coordinate 28,229,671 downwards.
ACTATCGGTGATGCCCATTTACTGGTCTTCACGGGTTTCATAATGCCTTCATCGATGGCCTTCTGCAAGTTTTCTTCTACTGCTGACCGCAGTGCATAGGGTACAGGCCTGGCCTTCCTAAATACGGCCTGGGCCTCGGGCTTCAGACGTACATTAGCTTCGAATTGTTTGATGATACTGTGTTCGATTTTTCCTTCGAAAACTTCATTGTATTTTCGTACAACTTCTTCTACTGATTTAACAGCTGTAGTTTGGAACAACATTTTCCAATCCAATTTAATCAATTTTAACCAATCTCGGCCTAGTAGGGCTTCTTTCACGCCTTTCACTACCACCAGTGGCACTTTTACTTGTTGGCCCTGGTATTCAACATTAACATCGATTTGGCCTAAGACAGGAATCTCATGCCCCGAATAGCTCCTTAGTGCATATTTTACGGGCTTCAATTTACAATAGTCAAAGTTCTTGTAGTACAAATTTTCAGAGATCACTGATACTGCCGCTTGTGTATCCACAGCGAAGGTTACATCTGTTGTCTCAACTAATACAGTCACTTTGAACTCACTCTCATTTTCGTCATGTACAGCCCGAATTTGATACAAGTTCATATTGTCGAATTCACTTTCAAAGTGTTCTGCTCTATCCGACTGTTCCACTTGGTTCACCTGACCAGTAGATCCTCTTCCACGACCGGATTTGCTGCCACGATCGCTACCACGGCTGCTGCCACGACCACGCCTAGACGATGAACTCTGCGAACCTTGAATGTTTCTGCAGGCCCATTTCATATGGCCTTTCCGATTGCATCCGTAACATGTGCAATGTTTGTATGGGCACTCACTACTTCCATGTTCTGTGGACAAACAGCGCTCACATATTCCTGATTCAGATGCCCCACTATTGCGAGGTGCAAATTGTCGACCGCGGGCAAACCCACTCCCTCCTCGGCGGTATTTGCCTCTATTCACTTGGTTGATGCTCCCTTGTTCCTGTGAACGGCCATCCCGGTTTTGTTCCATAGACACAGCCTCTGCTTGGGCTCCTGCCCATGTTAATGCTTTAAGTGTGTACAATTTGTTTCGAATTGCTGGGGTTTTCAAACCTGAACAAAACCGTTCCAACAAATTGTCCTCCAGCGTGTCTGCAAATTCACATGTCATACTAAGTCTTTTCAGCTCTAATGCATAATCACTGACCGATTCAGCATCCTTCTGTGTCCGCTCCCGAAATGCCTTTCTCTCTAGTAGCTTGTTTCGAGGCGCATGATAATGTTGCTGCAGAATTTTGGTCAAATCTGCCAACGCTTTGGTGCTGGGGTCATCTGGGTGACATGTGTTTAGCAGTACAGAAAAAGCAGAGGGTCCCATCACTGACAGAGCTGCATTGACCTGGTCATTGTTCTCTACCTTATTTGCCTTCAGCCATACTGTCAATCTGGCGATATACGCTTCAATCGCCTCCTCTTTGGGGTTGTAGTGACCAACCGTTCCGATCATTGCCTGGGCCATGCTGGATTTCGCTGTGTATTCAGAACCACGTGCGTTCGTCACCTCGTGCGTCGCCGTCTTCCCCACGCTGAAACTTCCAATTTAAGGCCTGTCCGATCATGAACGAACGTCCCACATGCTCCCCTGAGTTCGTTTACTTCCTCGTCGCCATTGATATGTCCTGTGCTTAGCCAGGAACGACTCTGTTCTGTGTTAATTACGATAAATTACACGAACCTCCATTTTGAGTTGAACTGTTTATTCGAACTGAAAACGTACACTGCGCATGCGCGCGCCGGAGCAACACTTCCGGTTAGTCACAACAAGACGATCACTCTTACGGTACAATCATTCTAATACATATCACTAATTATATTACAAGCATGACATTCTATATTGTGCACTAAAAAATTTGAGTGTGTAGTAACTTTATACATTTTGTCAGTGTGGACTCGAATGGCTTTTTTTCAACAAGAAAGTAAATTATTGTATCCCCAATTGCAGCCATATCAAGTGAAAAAGCGGGTGATAAGGCTCGGGTTATCTGCTTTTCATATCACACAGAATGATGACGCTCATGGCATTGTATGCTCATGCCCAAATAAGGAAACTAAAGACGTTGCTAATTACAAAGTTGAAATTTTTGAAAATAGTTATGGCCAACAATGTCCCGGACACTGGAAACAAGTGTTTTGATGAGGTTATGAAATTATTATTATATTTTGGTGACGATGCATTCAGCTTGCTCCCATTCGAAATATAGTTAGCGTAGAAAAATTAAAATTCCACATGGCAATTAATTGAGGAATAAAAAGGATCTTTCAAACAGATCAGTGACTCGTGTGGTTTTCCAATAGTTCCCAAGGACATGTCACAGATAAGGATTAACTTAATAAGTCATTCTAGACGTCAGGCCAATATGATCAGTTGCATCAGATAGTTTGTCCAGTTTCAAACCCTGAACACTAGCGCTCTGCAGTCTTGACGCAAGACCCTCGATCACACCTTTCCGCAGGAGAGGGTCTTGAGGAATTCAGGGGAGCAAGAATCCTGAGGGTTGAGTAAGGAATTTGACTGTATGAATAACTTTATATTAATCATGAGAATACAAATTAAAAATCCCTAGTAATTAATAAAATGATGCAACGTCATACCGGACGAATTTCAAAGAACTATTTTGTTCGCTGCTTAGTTAAGATTAACGGGCGCAGTAATTCACCTACTTTCGTCGCTTATCTTGCTGTGCTTTGATATCCACTAGACCCACGTCTACGACGCGGCCTGAGGGTCTGGAACTAGACTAAGCACTCTTTTTTAGAGTTACTTTTCTGGAAGCTCATCACTTGTATGTATGTACATATAACTGTAAATTGTCCTGTATACGTGAAAAATCTTGCTAAAAAGAGAACTATTAGTTGGCAGTTAGTACAGTTTTTAGTTGCTGGTAATAGTCTATACATCAAATAAAGTAGCATTCGATCCCTGCCCATGTTAAAACATTTTGGCAGGCATCAGTGCATGAAAAGGCAAAAAATAAAAAACAAGAAAATCATGGGGAGTCTTATGCCTCAAAGCATTTTGAGAGCACGTGTGCATATATATCTACATTAGAGGCCATGAAATGTCTCACAAGCATGACATGAAGAAGCCTTGTGCAATCTGATTTCATTTAGGAATAAAAGTTTTCACAGTAAGTGGCAAAACTTCCTTTACGGCTGAAATTTCTTAAATATTGCTTCTGGATAATGACTTATGTTTTCGATATCCTAATATGTATATGAAAACATTTTACATCTGCTTTAATGTCAAAATATTATATGCGATGCATTCTCAATATGATGTAAACAATTTTTTTAATTTCAATATAACTTACTTAACATATGTAATATTATATATTTTGCCGTCAAATCTATATGAATATATCAGAGTTGCCTTGTATTGTCTTAGCATATCCAGTGGCAAATGTAATGATGATAGGCTTAGAGTCCACACCATATTGCATATTCATCTAATGCAAGTAACTTAAGACCCCACCCATAGCCCATATGGGTGTGGTCTTTTACTTAAACCAGCCTTGGAGCACAAGGCGGCGCCAATTTAACGTCTCATGTCACCAACATTCAGCAGAAATGCTGCTTAAAATGTATTTAAATAAAGACTACAATAGCTGCTAAGTTAAATTTGTAACAATGATGTTGTCAGCGATTACAAATTCTTGTTATGTATTTACATTTTAAATTAACTTTATTATTATACTGGTACATGTAAATACCTTTTGATCAAAGTGTATTAATAAACATATTTAGAGATTTTCTTGTAATAGTGTAATCATACATGTATCCTTGAATATGAATAAAGTATTGATATTACAAATTCTAAATTTAATATTCGAATGATAATGTCTGAATGTCTGACAATTCCTGGTAACCACAAATTAAGAGGATACTTTTAGTAAGAATTATATTTTTTTTCTTCTCTTTTCAAAACATTCAAAATTCATATCAGCTCAATACCTAAATTGTCTTATGATACTTGTTTTAGCAAAACATTTGATATATCGAAACAATAATTCTAAAACATGATTTTTTTTTCTGGTAATTAATGCTCCTCGTTCACAATAATTTACCTTACTAAACCTGTGTATTGATAAGTAGGTAGGAAGGTAGGTATATTATACAATTATACAGTGGTTACATGTGAGACATGAAGATATGTACACCAAGGTTTATATTAATATAAGTTTGGTCTTAGCCGACTATCAGCTAGGAGTAGACAGAGAAGTGGCTGGCTTTTGTCAGTTATAGCTACAGCCAGGAATAGTTGCTACAGCTGTCTAGTACATTGACATTTTCAGGTTGTAAAGCATAGGTAGGAAGGTAGGTATATCATACAATTATACAATGGTTACATGTGAGACATAAAGATATGTACACCTGAAAATGTCAATGTACTGGCCGAGTTTTACATAACATTTGAGGGTGTACATATCGCGTGTCTCACAATGTAATCATTGTGTAATTGTTTTGTACCCTATCCGAGTGTCAATAAAATTTTCAGTTATTATATACCCCCATAACAAATCGCAGGAAAAATAGCGCTCTGTCTACAATTAATCTAATTGATTAATATCACATATCAAAACAATCTGCAAATAGCTAGTATCATGTTATTATTATCATGTTAGTAATATCTTAACTTAAATATACTATAGTCAATATCTATATTTACTTCTATATGTTATAGACAGACAAAGGAATTGCTTTGTCTGTTCATTCTGATTAATTATTCAGAAGACCACAGCAGTTGCATCTGCTGGTCTTATGTAATAGTACAATGGACCAACTGCCAAAGTCAAAATTCTGACAGGCACAAAAGGTTTCCATGCTAAAATGCTGTTGCAGGGCCCGCCCACTTTTGGCTGCCTACCAATCCCAACGCAGCGTGGCTGGCTAACTGTTGTACATGAGGATTTGTACAATAGTTTAGCTAACAAAGCTTGTTTGACAGCATTTTAACCAGTAAGGTCATTCATCTCTGTGCTATATATAGCCCTAGACCACGTCATGCGGAGGCCCAGGACCTTCGAAGGGCAGCTATAATTACTTTCATAAAATACGGTCAACTCTAGACAGCTGTAGCAACTATTCCTGGCTGTAGCTATAACTGACAGCCACTTCTTTGTCTACTCCAAGCTGATAGTCGGCTAAGACCAAACTTATATTAATATAAACCTTGGTAAAGCATGAAATTTAAATGATATGGTGCTGCATGCACTTTTCGATTAGGCTTTGAGTAGCTAGCTATAGACAGTTCTGGTTAGTGCCAGGTAGCGTCATATGGCAGAAGTTGTCTAGCTTTGGCTAGGTTTAATTACAGGTGGTTTTTAATGAAACTTACCGTATGTGATGACTCGACGGTGAACAAGCTTCATCTTAACATAACAACTGAAATTCTCTTTTGGACCAAGCAAAAAGTAGAACTGCCATGAAGACCGTCACCTGATGTCTGCGGTAAAGTTAGCATTCTTTTTTCCATTGCAGGTTGAGGAATGCTGCCCCATCAAATCAGAAGTACTTTGTTTTTCAACTTAAATTGAAATGCTTACCAATACAAGGATTGTTATATATGAGATGGATTATATGTAAACTATGATTTGGCTTAACATCGATACATTTAAGAAATACATTAAGTTACAACAAACATTTTGTATTTATATCAGTTCAGTGGATTGTATTATTAATCATCAAATTGATTTAAGCAATTTTCATCAGCAAGATATGATTCTGCAATGACCATGCTTATGCATTATTACATTAAAAGAACATCACAGGCACACAGATAAATGCCTACACCACACGTAACATTTCCATACGGTACATATCTCGTCTGGATTTGATATCTAAGGTTATGATTTTTAGTATTTATTGCAAAATGAATACAAAAATATCAAACCATTCATTGCATCTTTTTCTTCATTCCCTGACTTTATTCACATTACTCTCTATGACTTTTACGGTTCCAATATTGTTAGATGGAGGTAATCATGAATCAATAATTCCACTCGACATTAAGGGAGTCATGGGTAGAATGCCACAAGTAAGACATCTGGAACATAAACTTTTCCTTGTACCAGAGGATAAACTGAAGCAATTTGTTTTCATGTTTGGCAACACTTCAGTGAGAACATTTGGCACACCATTCATTGACTGTGATACTTTATTTATTGGAATACATTCAGCGCCTAACAATACAGACAGACGAAAAGGTATACGGGAAACGTACATGAAAAATTATACGGACGGGGTATGCCATAGATTCATCCTGGGAAATCCGACAAAAGAACTGTACAAGGAAAATGAATTATACAAAGATCTTGTTTTTATTGATCAGATTGAGAGGTACTCAGCAATGGAAAGTATACTGCCTTTTAAAACTGCAGCAATTATGAACATTGCAGCTAAAAATAAAATAAAACCACAATGGATTCTTAAAGTGGATGACGACAGCTTTGTTAATCTTCCACGTTGGATGAAAAAGTTAAAAATTCTGGATAGAGACCATTTTTATGGGTTATGTGTATTTCGTGGCAAGCCAGTGCGTAATAATGGAAGCCTTTGGTACATAAATAAAAGTCTTTGGCCCAAGAGAAATTATCCTAACTTTTGCTTTGGTGCGGGTTATCTCCTACCATTGCATGCTGCAATTTGTGGGTCGGATACGATTGCTGATCCTCACTATCCTTATTTCCCACTCGAGGATGTTGCAACTGGCATGGCTCTGGAAAAATGCAAAATAAAAGCAAAGACTTTGAGAGGTGTAAGCAATGGTTATAAACATTATTATGGCAATCTAATCACTCATTATGTCAAAACATACAAAGTGATGAGTAAACTATGGGAGCAGGAAAAATGTCTTGCTCAAACTAGAAACTATCTTAAGTGTGGCATAAAACGGAACAGATGGAAAAGGAAAAACATTGGTCGCCGCAACCAAAAACAAAATAAACTAAAAAAATGAACTGGAAAACTTGAAGTAAGCAAAGGAAAAGACACCTCCAGGATAAAGGATCAAAGATGTCTGATGAGGAACAATGAGCATGTTCTTTTGAAACTTTGTCTTACATTATCTTGCATGAAACATATGCAAGCTGACTGTTGCTAGCTTGAAATTGGCGTTATTACTCCATTTACATGTTAACCATTGAAAAATGGATCTCCAACACTGTGGTATATATACTTCATTTGGCAGTCACATTTTCAGTGACATATGCCAAATGTGTGTAAAAGGTCATATTTGGTGCATAATACTGTACTATAATTATGTAAGTATAGCCGCAATGAATAGGTATTATGATATTCTGCCTGGACACAGTAACTTTTCAGTGTACTGAATGTACTTCGCTGTATATTGTCTTTAGTCTATAAGTAATCAAAATCATATAATATGTACTTTTATATCATCAGGGGCTTCCAAAGGGCCATCATACTCAAATACAATAAAGAAGCAAAAATTACCTTATTCAATTCCTTTTTTTTTTTCTACCCCAAATTGTGATTGGAAATGTTAGGGGCCAACGCAGAGCCCCACCCTCTTCTACCCATAAGTATTTACCCTGGTGAAGCCACTGGTCAAGGAAATGATAAAACTCCTTTAATTAGATGTAATTCAAGTGCAAAACCATACAGACCATCCTTTGGAATCAATGACAATTGAGAGGGGGGAAGTTCATAATAATGAGATGGTCATAATTCTTGAAGTTTCATAAGAGTATGGTGGCCGAAGGGTGCACTTTCTTTGTCTTATAGTTTCGTGGGGTGAAAACTTTCGTAACACGCAGGTACCGACTTTCGTGACACGAAATGACCAACTTTCCCTCTAAGAAAGTACAACTTTAGGACCACGTAAGTACCATCTTTCTAACCATGAAAGTACCAACTTTTGCTGCACAAAAGTTACTAACTTGCCCCCTCACGGCCAGTTTTAGCTAATTAGCTCTGTAAATATTGAATGTACAGAGATTTTACAATGCTATGGATGCAATATTAATCGAGTAAATGACAAAAAACAATCGGCAAGTGGGGCGGGCTGGCTGGGTGCCAAAGTCCCTTCCCAAGCAGTCTGAGAGCCAAAGTTTATGCGCGATTATCTCTACATGTTATTTACCTAGAATATTGGTTAATGGATTATTGGAACTGTGTTCCTTACTTTCTTAATTATAATAATATCATATTTCTACTGTGTTTAGTTTGGGTACAATCTTGAGTTGAAAAACGATGCAAAACGCTACTAAAAAATCAGGTTAGAAAAATCGCATTTTGGGTCATTTTTATCTCATTGTAACACAACTACTGTTACTGTTAAACAGTAGATATATGATATTAGAAGACTAGGAGGTGCAGCCACTATTTCAAAGTTGCATACTTGCAGTTAATTGAATTAACCTTCACTTTCGTGGTGCGATATTAGTCTGAACAACTGGTTCATGGTCACCCATAACTGACTGCAGTTTAGCATAACCTCAATAGATATATTGATATAATCTATATAGACAAACAGTAAATAGTAAATAACTCAAAAGCTTCCCAGTGGGCAAAGGTGGTCTCATTGAGGTCATTTTGACGTCTCTGCAAGACGTCTCATGACCAGCCCATACTGGTCTCATATGCAAACTTCAATGACGTCTTATATGAGACGTCTAAAAGACGTCGTCAGATGACTTTTTTTAGACGTATTTAGTTGACCAATATCTGACGTCTAAAATACATCATCAGATGACATCTTTTAGACATATTTAGTTGATCAATGTCTGACGTCTAAAATAAGTCATCAGATGACGTCTTTTAGACATCATCTGACGACATCTTTAAGACAAATTTTGCTTACAATCTTTGGACAAATTTACCACACACACTAGTTAAAAACTAAGAAAAAAAACTTTATTATTTTGTAAGAAATATCATACTTCACATGTTTTGGATGCATGCACATATATAATGTATATCTATACATGAGACTGCTGCAATTAAATAAGTTTTAACGAAATATATAGTTTTATTCATGTATATCAGAATTCTTCAGCCAAGTTGCATCCATAGTTCCATAGATCCCTGAAATGAATTTATATTTAGAAACTAGACTTAACACCAAATCATATATGAATCAGCATGTGCAAAATATTTTCACAGTGATTAGAAAAAACTTACCATGCTAAAATCCAACTTCACTAGTATCCCTATTAAGTTACTGAATGAATTTCAAATTCTTAACTGACAAGATGTGACCTGTCCTGCAGCTGCTCCATATTCCTAGGTTTATGATTGGTCAGCCAGTTCAGATAATGATAAGCACAGGGCTATAATATAGGGTGCACTTGGGTCTGGATGATATTATAAGCCCTTTAACCCCAGTAGATGAACTTCAGCTTGGTTAGAGAAGTGAATTGTATGTTAATAAATTTGTTATACATTGATAGATATTCTGACAAGGAGATCACATTTAACTATATGAAGTAACACTAAATGGGAATTTAGTCATTATATATTAATTGCTTAAAATATTAACTTGCAAATTGTATGAGAATTGGTATGTCAAAGACCACAAGATTACATTGATAAGACGTAAAAAAATTACGTATTCTAGACGTAATTTATTGATGTAATAAAAAGGTATAAATTAAGTAAAATAATTACATCTGCTTGAGCACCAGAATAAGATGTTGATAAGACGTCATATTTCCTGGTCATTTTGACGTCTTGAAAATTACGTCTCATTTACGTCTCAAATTGGTCACCGACGTCATGACCAGTTGGACCAAAAAAAGACGTCAGTTTTACGACTTGCGCCCACTGGGTTACCAGTACATTTCCCTGCTCCCTTTTATTACTACATTTTCTATATATTATCATATGGTCTTGTAATCGTACTCTTGATGAACATTAAGGGAAAAACTGAATCATAAAATATGCCAGCAGTTTGATTGTTTCTCACACCTGCTGACCTATTAAATTTACAATAATGGCGCACACTTATTACTTGAAGTGACAGTTTCAGTAAAGTATGATCTGACACTTGGCTTTTGGATTTTCAATAAGAACACCACCATGGCTTTGAAATTTATCAAGCTGACATTGTGGATATTATGTCTCTTTTCATTATTTTGGTCAATTGCCATAATGCTATATGTAAACAATTATACATCTCTGAAAGAATTTGGTTCTTTACTTCTAAATATTAATGGATAGCGTGCCATTTTTAAAAGAACTGGACCGTAAACTTCTTCTTAAACCAGATGATAAACTAAAAGCTATACAAAGATCTTGTTTTTATTGATCAGCTGGAGAGGTACAAAGCAAAGGAAAGTGGTTTGTCTTTTAAGACAGCAGCAATTATGAATATTGCAGCTAGAAATAAAGTAAGACCAAAATTGATTCTTAAGGTGGATGACAACAGCTTTGTTAATCTTCCAGGTTTGATGATTACACTGAAAACGCTGAATAAAAATCTTTTTTAAGGAGAATGTACGTTTTTCACAGTGCCATAACAGGACAAGGACAATCTTTGGTACATAAACGAAACACTGTGGTCTAAAAATGAAAAATGCCCACTCTTTTGCTGTGGTGGTGGTGGTGGTGGTTATTTGTTACCATTAAAAGCAGCAATTTGTTACTTGGACATCACTGCAAACTTTTTAGATGTATCAGGAGCCTATTGCAGCAAACACAAAAAAAAAACTGCAAACTTTTTAGATGTATCATAAGCTAATAGCAGCAAAAACAAAATCATAATCTTGGTTAAATTGAACAAATAGGTTGTGTATTTCTAGATCACCTGATACCTGGCGTGTAAAGCAAAAATGAATTTTCAAGCTCTACAACTGACATCTTCCCCATTCATTTTTCGAGTAAATGCGTGGGCCAACATCATTTGTCAAAAGTCACGGTTTCTTAACATTTTAACTTACAGCTGTGTATTGCCTTCCTTAATTAATGCAATGTGAAATATACTTAAACATTATTGGAGTTACACACAATCGAACAAGTTATCCCACCGAATGCTGCAAAATCAGATAAAGTTACTCACTGTGCTTGCAACAAGAGTAACCCATAGCTATGAGGAAGATGTCAGTTGCAGATGATGTCTTTGATCTTCTGTATTAGATGACAAGATGATACAAACTATTATATGTGAACTTCATGGCAAGACTGTGCATTGTTGATCCACTCAAGGATGCTATTGGGATTCCTCTGGCAAATGCAGCATCACAGCAAAGACTAAGAAAGTATCAGCAATGATAATAGACATTATTAACAGCTATTTTTGTCAAGACGTACTAAGTCATGAATAAGTCTTGCTTGAATTAAAATCTATAAGAAGTGTGGCATACAACAGAAGAGATGGCAACCACAGTCTACTTGATGAATATTTGCATGAGGGAATATCAACAAGATGGGTCACCACCAACACAAACAGAAAAATAAAAGATACATTATTAACTTATAAAATTTATCAGAAGCACAGGAAGGGCAAAGTAGGTAAATAATAATTAACGTGCATCTCATGAATGCAAAACTATGGAGCACGTCATCTTCAGTAACATCGCCAAACACCTGGAGGAAAATAACATATTAACATTCAAACAGCATGGTTTTCTACCTGGGTTTTCCTTGTGACTGCGACACACGACTGGGCAAATGATCTGGAAAAACGTGGGCAGTGCAACATTATACAAAGCATTTGATCTGGTGTCCCAAGACAGATTACTAGCGAAGCTAAAGCACTATGGAGTAAAGGGATTATCAGCAGGCTGGATCAAAGCTTTTCTGCACAATCGAACTCAAACAGTCAACGACAACGCATACAAACCTACCCAGGTAACATCTGGAGTGCCACAAGAGATGGTGCCTGGCCCACTCTTGTTCTTGGTCTACATTAACGACATTACAGTTGGCCTTAGATCGGAAATACGCTTGTTTGCCGATGATAGCATCCTGTATAGACCCATCAAGGACAAAGACGACCATCATATCCTGCAAAGCGACCTAACATTGGGCTAAAGAGCAGCTGCCCTCCAGCCAAGTGCAAGTAGGCGAGGTAGTTGTGTACCGAGTTCGTAATGCTATATCCCCAATGACCACCTGAGGTTTTTATCACTCCTAGTCAACAACTTCACCCCACTAACCAGATTTGAACCAGCTACCCTACACATGAGGCCAGAGGGGACCAGATTCTACACCATCTTGTGTGTAACTTTCCTGCGTCTCTAACAGTTGAGCTAAAGAGCAGCTGCCCACCAGCCAAGTGCTAGCAGGCGAGGTAGTTGTGTACTGAGATTGTAATACTATACAAGTGTGCTGTAATGTCCTGCACCAGAAAGAAGAACTCCTCAACCTATGAGTATAAGCCGGACAACCAAGCAATCCCATGAGTGAGAGAACAAGACTACCTTAGCATTAGAGTGTGTGACGACCTGAATTGGAACACACAGTGCAACATCACCATCAACAAAGCAACAAAAACAAGGAATGATCAGAAGAAACCTTTACTCCTGCAGCAAAGAAGTGAAATCCCAGGCTTACACCACCCTGGTACGACTGGAATATGCTACTGAAGCTTGGTCACCGCACACTTCAACCTACAGAAACAAAGTGGAAGCTCTACAAAACAGTTCAGCAAGATTCTGTTGGAGAACTAGTCTAGACACCAAAGCGTCTCAGCTCTAGTCAAGGAACTATATATAATAAAACCCAACCACAGTGGTGGATCAGCTCAATGAAACCCATGAGTGAGCTGTCTGGCGAAGGAACTCACGAGTGGCGAAGCCACGAGTGAGTTCCGTAGCCAGACAGCTCACGAATGGGTTTCAATGAGCTGATCCACCACTGTGGTTGGGTTTTATTTATATCCCACACTTTTACAGATATTTTCAGCATTTTTAGCTGAGAAAACTAATAAATCAAGAAATGTTTGACCAAATTCTTGTACTTTTCCTGTTGATATTCCTACACAAACAGTGAGGATCACAAATCTAATTAATATTCATAAACATCTCAGCAGCCAATCACAGAAGAGAACCTAGCACACAGACAGATGTCAAAACGTCATCCCATTCAAAAGTTTGAAGGCTTTTAGCAGAAAAATAGGCATTTGATAGATTGTGTTTGTTATAGAAACCTGTGTTTTGTTCATGTAGAAAAATGTATTTCATCATTTAATGAGAAAAATATGAGTATTTTAGTCAGAATCATGGTTCATTGCAACCAATTTTGTCAGTGACGCCACTGTGCATTTGGTCTCCATGGCAACAACACTGAATGCCTATCTGTTTGAGTTTAACAAACAGATTCGTCGGTAAAAACAAATCGCCGGTACGGATAAAAAACGAATTATACTTATATAATGTTAATAGATTTGGAACGAGGAGAGATTCAGCTTCATGCCAGTCTTGATTTGGTAAAAATCGGACAAGAATTGGCGAAGTTGTGACCATGGCAATTTCAATTTTGTGGATGTCTGACTGTTTGAGATCAACAGATTGTATTGTCGGAAAAAACGAATCACTACGTGAGCGGCGTTTTACCGCCAAAGAGATCGCCGGCCCCTGGGGGCATGAGATCAAAGGATCGATGCAATAGCCTCAGGGCTTGTGCTGTTCAGATCAGGCTGTAGCTCAAGGCAATATTAAATGTTAAAATATTATTTCCCTCCGGCGTTATACAACACCAGTGTAAGCTAGTTAATACTTAATACACAAATTAAAAAATTAGCTGCAATATGAATACATGTTACGTGACATTTAAGTTTAGTTTATCATTTAATCATGGAGGGTGAGGACGTTGCTGAAAGATTTGTCCCCGGATTTCTGTCTGCACATGATAAACATCAAAATGAGGAACATTTGCACGAGGTATTAAGTAATGCTAATACATACTCCACTAGCACATGTAGTCAGTGGGAGATATTTGGTAGAATAGTACCAAAAGATGAAGTGATTTTTATTTGTCAAGTTCTAATTCTCTATATCGTCATAATTGCGTGCATAGTCAATTTGTCTCTCCTTAATGGAGACAGTAATCTTTGGACTGCACTCCTCTCCTCATCCCTGGGAATAATGCTCCCCCCGCCAACTCTGTCCAGGAGGAGGCGCTGATGGTTGTGTCCTCGGGGCTATCAACTTTAAATCTCAGGATGTCATTGGCCCACCTTTCATCGTATGATCACTAAATAGCCTGCAGCAACCACGTGGTAGCTCATACGTGATATAAATACCATGCTACTTCAGACTGTCATGCATTCTCATCAAGATTTTGAAAAAAAGATATATTCTTTACAACCTCAATCTCGACATCATGGCATCCAGTCAACTTAACTCTCAGACTCCTCAGGGTTCCAGCGGAATGACTGTCTGTCTATCTGAACACACAAGAGTTATCGCTCATGCCGCTCAACAATACAAGTCTGGCTATGTCACTGTATCTCGTTACAGCACAGACACTTCAAAATGGAGAAATGTGCATATAGCGAAGAAGTCCTTCGAGAAGCTGAAAGAGTCACGAGTTGAACTTAACAATGCTCTACTGAATGGCGAAGAAAAACAAGTGAGTCTGACCAAGAGGCAGTTCGTCATGATCACCAAGTTCCAGAGGACTGATAAGGAACCTCAGTACTATGTCTCATTCCTGCATCCTAAGACTGAACAGGAAAAACTCACAAACACAGCCGACTGTCATCACAGTAAAACTATTAATCTCCGCAAGGAAGAATACGGAAAATTCCAGGAGGCAATGGATAATATTTATCAAGTCATCACCACTCAACCAAAAGAGGGCGAGGGTTCTGCCGTTAATCTGGACGAGGCAGTCACCATCAAAGCGTATCAGTGGAATGTTGAGAAGCGTGGAATGAAGTCCCACACATTATTCCCCACTCGTAAAGACTGCGAAGACAGCGTCAAGGGCTACCTCGCAGGCCTCCCCGATGAAGACCAGAAGTACGACTACACAGTGAATGAGCTCGAAATACATCGCGCAGGCAAAATGGAAATTTTGGAGCAAGTGTTCTGCAATCAAATCCTTGACAAAACAGGCTATTCGTGGACAGACTTGATGTTACACTCACCTACATACGATGAGATCGAACAGTCAATAATAAAAGTGACTAAAAATGAAGTCCTCAGGATTGCCGAGCGAATTGCTGTCACTCTAAATCACAAAAGACTTTACTTTATGAGCGATGTTTATGATATTTTTCTTTACGTGGGAGGGCTCAATCACGTCAAGGAAGTTCTCACTAAATCTTATGTATCTCCACCTGACGAATTGTCCGGTAGGCTAATCGAGTTTTGCTATCAAAAGGTTGTAAAGAAGCATTAAAATGTTAACAGCTATGCCTGTTTTTTTAAAAACGGGTATTTGTCTATTTAGTCTTTTTTAGTCTATTAGTCTATTAGTCATTGATGTGTAAACTGTCTGCTATGTCGGAATTGTTGTTTTTAGATATATATATATATATATATATATATTTGTTTTGTGAATAAAAAAATTTTTGAACTTGAAATTTATGCTTGTCCTTGTTATGCTTGATTAAAAACAAGTCGCTGTATTTGCATATAAGAAGGCAGTTATTCTAGCACCGCCTTTGCGTATAATAATAGGGATAAAAAATCAAAGCCACCTTGCCATGACCCATTGTTTGATATGAATGTAATGCTAATTCTGCCACTGTTCTACTAAATATAGTCAAAGAGTAGATATCAAACAACTCCACTACTCAGATATAAGTTTGAAAAGCATTAAATTTATTAATCATTCATCGGAACTCTGTTAGATCAGAGGTAATATTCGCAAAATCGGCAATATTTACAAAATACTTCATCATAATAATAATAATAATAATATATACATACATACATACATACATACATACATACATACATACATACATACATACATACATACATACATACATACATGCATACATGCATACATGCATACATACATACATGCAATTCACGGCATGTTCAATAACAGTTTACTTTAGATATAGATATTATTACAAGATCGAAACTCTGTTAGCTCCGTCGTAATATTTCTCAAAATCGCTTCTAATAATAATAATAATAATAATAATAATAATAATAATAATAAATACGTGCATACACGAATGCATGCATGCATACAATGGATATAAATCACAGTCTGTTCAATAGCATTTTACCACGCATATTACTTCAAGTTTGTTTTATATTCAATGAGCTATTTTATATAGAAATATGTTTAAAAAACATGCAAACAGCAAACAAACCAGCAAAACAAACAGTAAATAAAAAAAGTTTTTTTTCTTGCTCTAATATCTAATAACCAAAAGGTAGAGTGTCGTATGTGCCTTGAACTAAGCTCCTTTTGGAATAAGTCACTCTAAATTTTTTTATTTCATCTCTATTGAAAAGTTTAAACTCATATTTGTTGCGTCTTATCTTACTGTAGGGAACTGCTACATGAGGCTGCTCATCCTCCTGCAGTGAATTGTTGTCAGGATCAGCCCAAAACAATACTAGCTCACAAATACTATCAAAGTTAAGTAGTTTACATACTTCGTGATTTAAAGTGAACCCTTTAAGCTTTGTTGTCTTGTCATCATCGTTAGTTAAGTATGCATACGACTTTGGTCCACTGCTGACAAAGCGTGAGATGAACTGGTCTGTCTTCAATTCATTGGTCCACTGCCCCAGATGGTCACCCATGTCGGGCGTATACTGAGCTGTGTCACCTTCAGTGTATTCATAAACTACGCTGTCAGTGTCAAAATAGATAACTCTTCTATCCAAGTTGTGCAGAACATTGAAAAGCCTACTCCTCGCATTAGCAGTGGTGAAAGCAGCAATAAAAACATTAACATGAGGCATTTCAGGTAGGAATCCCTCCGAATGGTTATATTCGATCATGCATCGTTCGCTAGACAGGACGTGTATGCCCTTTAGAGAGATAGAAGGGTTGACAAGTAGTTTGAAAATGTCAGCTCCTGTCTCCGCTAGCTTATGCGTTCTATGATTATTGTTCTCGCCGAACTTGCCCCAGAAACTGTTCAACAGTAGCTTACTTGTGGCCCTTTTACCAGGATTATACGAAATGTTTTGAGGTTCTAATCGAATACCTTCTACCTGGTGGTACTGACTAATATAGTCCGCTTTCGCTTCATCGCTCATGTCCTGAGAAGGCCAACCTGACGCTTCCTGCTTCCCTTTCAGGAACAAGTTCACGTAGTCCGAAAACAAACCGGGTGTGTCCTGCATTCTGTCAAATTTCGCACTTTCTTTGAAGTGGTAAACCTCGAATATTTTGATTACTATGTAACCCACACAGAGTGCATCCTTTATATCAATCGACGTCCATGTGCCCACCAGATCTCTCTCTACGTCTGTACAATTACAGGGCGTCTGAGACGAGTTGTGGGCGCACTTACTACACAGGGGGAACAGTAGCTTTCCTCCTACTCGCATGGGTAAGCACGGGTGATAGAGGCCTCTAGGGGGTCTCACACGCGCTTGCACAAGGCCAAAGTATTTACCTATATCACCAGGAGGAGGGTCAACTATTACCTCTGGAATACCCACAGGAAAGACATCGTTCTTCAGAACCATAGGGTATAAAGAGCAGATGTCTACATAGCCTATCCTTCTGCCTTCATGAGCCTCGTGATATAGCTTCACAGCATTCACGCGCCCGCCGTAAAAGGCAGCCCTTGGATCCAACCTAGGTAGCAGCTCGCAGTTTCGCTCAACCTCCTGTAGTAGTTCATTCGTTTGTAGTACCTGCTTGAATTCGCATTCCCACATAACGTGAACTTCTAATTTAAGCTCATTTCTCAGATAGCTAAGTCTAGATTCAGTACGCATATACAGCGATTTCAAACTTTCACCGGTGTGCGGATGCCTTACATTAGAGGGCGTATTGGATCCACCAAAACACCTCTTGCAGCCGTGGTACACGCAGCCGTGAAATTCCCATGCTGTCTCTTTACCTGTTGAGGAGTCAATGCTGTAACCATCAAGTTTTAACCAGCCATCCTTCGTCTGGTTTATGACCCTGTGTTCACCTCCATTTCTAGCATGCATAATATGCATGTTGCGGCTTCTGGCCTCATATTCAAGCCAGATGATTGACACTCTACTGTGCGTGTCAAGACCGCCGAAACCGCATGATGGCATTCGCGCAAATGGAGTGGAAACAAATTCCATACTCTTCACAGCAACAGTGCTCGAGTCCACTACCCCTCCATTCTCTGTAACAAGGCTCAATTGATCATTTTGTAAGTGACCAACAACCTTGGTGTCATCTTCTAGCGTGACAGAGTACTTTTCGGTTAAGAACATGTGCCGATAAGTTGCCATGCAGACACTGGCCAGAGTATTATACTGGAAGGGGTCTATGCCAATGAGCTGTGTCACTCTTTCACCTCCTTCGCCCACATCTACAATTTCTTCTCTAGAAGTTATACCTATTAACCAAGTTCTGAAAGCATTACAGCTCTCCTGAAGAATGTTGACATCATCTTCGCAATATGCTAGTATCTCCTTCTTAAAATCAAAGACCTTCCCCCTCTGCAGAGCATACCATTGCATGAAATCTTCACGAGCTTTGGCTTTCATTCTATTCACTCTGTAGCAGTAGGGGTGAGGCATGGGTCCTACATAGTTCCACATTTCCTTCTGATTAAAAAACACGGGAAATGTCCCCTTTTTAACCCCCTGTAGGCCGAAGACCTTGGGCATCTGAGCAAGAGGGAATGTCAGAAAGTTGAGAGAGTCAATGATTCTAAACTTCCCCGCATCAATAGCTACAATTTTACTACCCCTGTAAATGACTTTGGGTAACTTAACCATTGTACTGAAGATATATTTTGCCATGAAGTACGCGTCATAGGCTTGGCCATTGTGAAAAATGAGCGTGTATCCTTCGAATTCTCGTCTAAACAAGAATTTACAGAAGTCTGTGGCAGCATCATCGCCGAAAAACACTACTGCTCTCCTCCCACAGTCTACAACTTTCATGCATACGTTTCTCTCTTCATCACCCCTCAACGCATTGTCAACGAGATCCGGTGTACATTTGTCACAAGCAGTACCGCAGTGAGAGCAGCGAGGGTTGTCCCTGTAACTCACATCAATACAGTTGGTGCACTGCCAGTGCGCTACTAACAAGTTAGGCAAATGAAACTTCCCTGTGGGGTCTGCCTCGAAGTCAGCAAAGACATACTTAGATGACATAACTTTAGGTTTTTGTTGTCGAATGTAACAGAAATGCACACCAGTCACTTGCTTTTTGCAAATCTTACACTCGCGTGTACCGCATTTATGCTCATTACCGGGCTTATAGAACACGCTACAGCCTTGACATCTGTGCGATTTCGAACAGGTGCCATTTTCCAAGTGGCGTCGATTACACTCAACTGATCTCATAAAGCGGTTACATACTTTACAGCAGTGTTTCTCGATGTTAATCACTGGACAGGATTCACCTTTGCACGATGTGCACTGGTCGCAACCGGCGTGACCATACCTCTCGTCATAGGCCTTCAGACATTTTGAACAAAAAGCAGACTTTCCGAAGATGCAATGTACTTTAGTTATCGTATGAAAGTGTCCTATGGCGTTCTCATTTAGTGGATCTCTCTGATACAGTAAATAAACCGTTCTCTGCCTGCTATCCTCGCCGACATAGAGAGGCTTAACACTGGAACCTCTACCAAAAACTACAACCCTCGTGTTAGCTGCTCTCTCGAAACACTGTATGTCGGTGAAAGCAGGGACATATTCAGGAGCAAATCCTGCCTCGGTGTGTAGTCTCTGAGCTTCAACAGTTTGGGCTCTTTTCTGTCCATGCTGCACCCTTTTGTACTCATTTAAGGCGCGCAGGTGTAATTCCTCATCTGACTTCTGGATGGCATCCAGATTAGCTTTCGCAACTCCTACAATTATAGCCCTAGCTAAACATAAGTTGTCTCTGTTTTTAATTTCGCATATACTTTTCATTCTTCTCAGATCTTCAATATAATTAACACCTCCACTCAGGCCTGCAGCAAGAGGGTTTCTGATGACCCCCACGTGAATTTCTAGTGGTTCGTCTAGATAAAGGTCTTCATCGGATTGCAGCAGACTTTCCATGAGCTCAATGATTTTGAAAATGCTGAGCTGATGAAGAGGTATCAGACCTGTCGTGTGTGGACTATAAAATGCTTCATTCTGGATGAAAAATCGAACAAGGTCCTGACCACTATAACTCTCAGTAAGACGCATAATAATCCTTTCTAGTACCCTCTCAAGGTCACCCATGATATCCTTGAGAGTCACACCTGCCCAATTTACATTGAAATGTACACTGTATACTGTTTCTCTAGCAGCCCCTCCATCAAACTCTATGTCTCTAACATTCCTGATGTCAATGTGTCTGTGGAAATTCACAGCATAATCAGGGCCATCAAAAATCATGTGAGGTTCAATGTCCTCCTCCTCCTCATCGTCATTCAGTTCTACAATAACATCCTCATCAGCAACATCAGCAACATCACCAACATCACCATCATCATCATCATCATCACGCCTATTAGCGCCTTCGCCTATTATGTTCTGTTCATAGAGCATGTCTAAAAATAGCATTTCCCTCTGTTTTTCTCTGGAGACATGAGGGACATTACCTTCTAGCCTATCTTCTTCTTCTTCTATAATTTTTTGTTCATAGAGCATGTCTAAAAATAACATTTCCCTTGGTTCTTCCTCTTCTTCTTCTTCGAGAACATGACTTTCTAAACAATCTCGGGGTATTATATTCCTCTCATACAGCATATCTAACAATAACATTTCCCTTGGCTTTTCGTCAATGCAATGACCTTCTAGCCCCTGTTCGGTTGCTGTTGTTGTTGTTGTTGTTGTTGTTGTTTCATTTAGGCTATAAAAAATAATAATAATAATAATAATAATAATGATAATAATAATAATAGGTAGAGATAAAATAAAATGTGAAAATTTCTTTTCATTTTATTTTTCTATTTTTTTATTTTTATGCATATGCGGCTCAAATGATTTATATATGGCCAAAAAAAAAAGAAAAAGGCATATGAATGTTAAGAATTTTGAAGATCAAAATTAAAGTCATGATTTATAATATATGTATTTATTTATTTAAAGTTATAAAAGCAGTATACATTTCTCCGGTGTTTTTGTACAGCAAATAAATGATGAAATTATAAATAAAAACAATACTGACTAGGAGTCAGTCCATTCCTCCAAGTTCAGCTCATTCAACCACGAAAAGCTATCTTCTCCTCGCAGGTCAGCTTTTTCTTCTTCTTCTCTTTCTCGTTCCTCGTCCTCCTCCTCGTCCTCCTCCTCGTCCTCCTCCTCGTCCTCCTCCTCCTCTTCTTTTTTCTTCTCTAAATGGGTTGTCCTAACCGCAGGTACTCCACTGAAATAAAAAAAATAAAATAAAAATATATTACTCGTTAATGGACAAGCTTTTTTTTTTTTTTTTTATAATACCCAAAAGTTGTCAAAAAACAAAAAAACATAAATAAATAAAATAAATTAAATGTACCTATATCTTTCAGCACCATTTACACGTGCTGTATCGAGTAAAGGAACTGTAGAGACCCTAACGGGGTGTCCTGATGTCCCGGCCACCTCTCCATCTTCAACAATACTGTAAATATAGTAAAAAAAGTTTTAAAAGAAAAAAATAAGCCAAAAATATATGCATATATACGCGTAAAGAAAGTACTGTAAACTATAGTACATGACGAAAAGGCTAACTTACCCATTCACAACTCTGTAACCGCGATGGTGTGGCACTGGAGTGTTAGGAGTCTCATCGCCAGCATTAGAGAAATCCTCTTGACTCTGGGTCGCTGCGGAGGAGTGGCAAAGTTTACATTTCGAGTTCTTCGGCTATGAAAAAACAATGCACAAACAAACAAAACTGTTATTAAATATAAAAATAGTTACAACCTTGACTGACCATTAAAAATAAATAATTATAGCCTGAGTACAAAAAATAAATAAATAAATAAATAAAATAAATTTAAAATATAATTAAAATATACATATAAAATGTCAATAGATGCAGATTAGACATACCCAGCAGGTGTCCTGTACTCATCAACCTCCTTTTCCCATACTCTATCGCTCAGCTTCCCCTTTTTTAGGCGAGGTTCACCGTCCAGATCCACTTCTCCATTAAAACAAGCGATAAAACCTTCTAGCTTGATGACTCTCTTCCTGTGGTAAGTCAGATGCTGCTTAAATCTCTGCAAAAAATAAAATAAAATAAAAAACATGAACTGAATATACGTGCGACGCGAATGAGGCAATATATTTATTAAGCTAGTTCATACCATTAGCATGTCAGATTCTGCCGAAAGGATGACCTCATCGGTCTCTTTCCATTCCATTTCCTCTTCCTCTTCCTCGCACTCTTTACTCTTCTTGATGTCAGCAGAACCACTATGTTGAGGTACTGAATTAGAAGACGAGCTAGGCGATGCTGGGCTGGGAGGTGGCGGAGGAGGTGGCGATGGGGGAGAGAGAGGTGATGACGAAGACTGCCGAGGCTGCGGTGACGGGGTTGACGAATGACTATGCACATTAGTGGAGATAGTCTTCCTGGGTGTTGATGCCATTATAGGTGTAGGGGCCTTGAATGAAGAGACTCTCGGTTCTTGGACGATTTCAATGGATTCCTCCTTTTGTGATGCAGACCTCAAGACAGGCCCTTGAGGAGCATTGGCCAGTCTATTAAGCTGCCTTATTTCTCTCACTGTTTGTTTAGCTAGGCTAAAAAAAAAAAAAAATAATAAATAAATTAAATAAAATAAAAAATGTGAAATATATATATATATATATATATATATATATATATAAACGTAATAATAATAATAATAATAATAATAATAATAATAATAATAATAATAATAATAATAATAATAATAATAATAATAATAATAATAATAATAATAATAAATAAATAATAATAATAATAAATAGGAGTACAGCAGTACAGCAGTACAGCAGTACAAGAGTACAAGAGTACAAGAGTACAAGAGTACAAGAGTACAAGAGTGAGAGCTAGTGCAACAGGTGCTCACATCGACGAAGAGCCACCAGCCAGTAGGTTATAGTAGCGGCAGTCGACACAAAAATAAACAATAAAATTTTTTGATATATATATATATATATATATATATATATATATATATACACACGGATTTATTTACTTAATTATTTATTTATATCGATAAATGATGAACACCGAGAGCTCGGAGAATAGCCACTTAGAGGCCACGAAAGAGGTGATGGTTATGGAGGAGGAGGAGGAGGAGGAGGAGGAGGAGGAGGAGGAGGAGGAGGAGGAGGAGGAGGAGGAGGAGGAGGAGGAGGAGGAGGAGGAGGAGGAGGAGGAGGAGGAAGATGTAGAGGAAAAAGAAGGAGAAGAACTCGAAAAAGAGAAGGATTCTCTTTTTCAATTTCATTCTCCCTCCTCGACAGTAATAGTGGGACCATCGATGGTCGGTAAGACGGTTTTGGCTCTGTCTATAGTGAAAAACTCGAAGCTCATGTACACTATACCACCGACAAAGATTCTGTACGCTTACGGAGTTTACCAGAAAAAATTCCGCGACCTCGAAGATCTAGTACCCAACCTAACTCTTCATCACGGTTTACCTCCTAGGGATCTCATAGAAGAGTTGAAAAGCGAAGAGGGCAACAATCTGGTTATTCTGGACGATCTTATGGACGAAATATGCAAGTCCAGCGATATGTGCTCACTCTTTACTCGCGAAGTACACCACGGGCGCATCTCTGTAATAATGATATCTCAAAACGTCTATCATCAATCGCGCTATTCTCGGACGATCAGTCTCAATACTAGTTACTTGATATTGATGAAGACTTGTCGAGACCTACAGCAGATACACTTCCTTTCTCGTCAGATGTTCCCCGACACTCCTAAGAGACTAGTCGAGGCTCACGAAGACGCTACTAGACAGCCCCGAGGGTACTTAGTGGTGAACAACTTGACTAGTTCGGGAGACGAGGACATCAGGCTGAGTACTTCTATCCTACCCGGAGAGACCCTGGTTTTGTATACCAGGAAACGATAATGTCCGACAGAGTGAAAAAGTGCATCGGGTTTCTAGACCTTCTGCTGAGCGCCTACAAGCTGACTCCTCGCTCCGCGCGCTCACTACTGAGAGAAGCGTCTAGGGACCAACTTCTATGCTTAACCGAGGTGATCCTTAATACGCTAGAGGGGAACTTGACTGTATCTAACAGCCCTCGCTTAGAACTGGCTGAGTTCAAATTAATGCTGAGGAAAGTGGCCAAAATAGTCTCAGACTCCTCCTCCTCCTCCTCCTCCTCTGCGTCTTCAGGCACCACCACCACCACCACCACCACCACCGCCTCCTCTAGGAAACGGGGTGTCTCGACTAAAATTAAAAGATACTCCAACCGTAGGACCACCGTTGCCTCTAGAAAGCTGCTGAGAGACCTCTACGTAGCTCGATACAAGACACTAATAGCTTTTCTGAGGCATTGCTTACCCGGTTTAAAAAGTCTACTGATAGAGGAGAAACATGACGCCGACTATGAAATTTAACCGAAAGGTTTACGTTATTCCTCAGGAAAAATACGACGGTATGATGGAGAGGAACGAGAAAATCGCGACGGATGCGCAGGGGCGACGGGCCGCAACCGCTGCCATAGGCAGCGGCGCGGGCCCGTCGCCCCCTCTTCCACTGTCGGGTGAGGTACCGAAGGTCGCGGCTTCTAGTGCTGCAGAAGGGCACCTCGAGGAAGGGGGGCCGCCCGCTCGCCACTTAAATACAGCGACCAGCGGATCGTCGTCGTCATCGCCGCCGTCGACCGGAGGAGACCTACTGAAGGATATACGACATAAAATAGACGCCGAGTTATCGGAAGAATGGCTGAGAAATAAAGCTATGAAGATCGCGTATTTATTACTCGCCGAGGACGCCGTCGACTATAAAAAGTATTACGTCGATCTGCTCTTGCACACTCAGTCTAGCTCTTTTCCTCCGCCCTACAAGCACCACAAGTTGTACTGGCTGCTGCTGAGACGCGGAGTTCCTCTGAATTTAATTTCCAACGTTAAATTACGGAGAATATTGCATTATATGAAGAACAAATATAGAGCCGAAGAGGAAGAAGAGGAAGAAGAGGAAGAAGAGGAAGAAGTTCGGAGGTCGTTGAAGAGGAAGAGGGTGAGGGAGAGCTATAGCACCAGGAAAAGGTTTGAGGAGTCCGAGACCGAAACGGAGACCTCCGAGGATATAGGAGGCGAAAAAGAAGCGCTAAAAAAATATAAGAGGACACCTAGACAGTGGATCAAGTTGACTACTAAATAATCATGCCTCTACCCAAAGACATTGACGCTTATTTATCGCGCAGATTTTACAATTATAAGTCACCCGGCGGCTTCACCAGTGCTGCCAAGTTATACGCGGTTATAAAGAGCGAAGGTCGATACGACATAAGCATGACTAGAATAGAAGAATGGGCCGAGTCTCAGGACATTGTCACTTTACACAAGTCCTCCAGAGAAAAACCCTCGAAGTATAGAAGAGTCATAGCGCCCGGTATGAATCACATGTGGGACTGCGATCTTCTGGTATTGAATGGCGAAAGGTTCAAGAACGCTAATCGAGGGTTCGCCTACATCCTGGTGGCTATAGACGTCTTCTCTAGATACTGCAGACTCGGAGCGGTCAAGAGCAAAAGCGCCAGGCACATGAAAATAGCTTTCCAAGAAATATTCGCCGAAGCGGGAGACTCGGGGACACCGAAATTCATAAGGTCCGACAGGGGGACCGAATTCACAAATTCCCAGGTCAGGGATTTACTTAAAGACAAGGGAGTAAGACACGTCTTAAGCAATACAGAAACCAAGGCCAACTACGCCGAAGCGGCTATTAAAGGGTTGAAAAAAAGGCTATTCCAATACTTCCAATACGCCAACGGCTACGGGTATCTAGAGGAAATAGGAGGAATTGCCGCCTCGTACAACGCCACTATTCACTCTAGTATAGGAGTGAGTCCTAAAAGCGTCGACCAGGAAAACGAGCAGGAAATATGGGACTACCAATACGTCACTCAGCGAAATAGCAAAGACTTGATCGGAGCGTTCAAGCTAGCCATTTCTACTTCTGGAAGCAAGAGACTACATCGATACAAATTCGCTATAAATCAGCGAGTGAGAGCGTCCTACAAGCGTAAAGGGAATTTTTTTCGTTCTTACGACGAGCAGTTTACAGGCGAAGTATTTACTGTCAGGAACAGGAAATTCTCTGACGGAGTTGCTATTTATTACCTGAAAGACTACGAGGGAGAAGACGTATCGGGGCCTTTCTACGCTAATGAACTGACGTCGGTGAAATTTGACCCCGACGCTTTCTTCAAGATCGAAAAAGTGATCAAGAAACGACTGAGGCGTGACGGAGTAGAAGAAAGTCTAGTTAAGTATCAGTCCTGGCCATCGAAATACAATCAGTGGCTACTCAGCTCTAATATCAAGACGTTGAAGGCTAAGACTAAGACTAAGACTAAGACTAAGACTAAGACTACGTCTAAGACTTAAGACTTAAAACTTGAGACTTAAGACTTAAGACTTAAGACTAAGGCGAGGACAGGAAAGACTGAAATGTTTATTTATCTGGACAGCCACCAGTCGTTGGACATAAATCGGAATAACACAGCCGGTAAATTTACTGTGCAGCTACCGGAGTCATTCTCGAGGCCAGTCAACGCAACATCCAGAGGCCAGTGGTACTTGGGGCTTGTCGAGATAGCTATACCTAGCGTGGGAGCGGGCGCTAATAAATGGGATGTGGTATACGTGGTGTGCCCCGAAGTAGAGGGAGTTACATTGGGCGACACGTACAGAGCGGTGCTGAGATCCATAGCTCTGGGTGAAATAAGACGCCATAACTATGTACGCTTTCAATCAGTACTCTACACGCCCCTGAGAGTGAAGGACGTGAGCCATATTTCCATAGAACTGCGAGATTCGAGCTGGAACGTTCTGCCAGAACTAGTAAGAGAAACTAGACATTCGACTAAGTGTACTTTAGAGCTAATATGGAAGCGAGATACAAATCGCTAGCGGCTATGGACCCCTTGCCCTGGATAGAACATTTTAAAAAAACTGCCGGAGCCACTACCATGCTGTCTACTCGCCCCCTACCGGTGGTGATCGAAAAAAGACGTGTAACGGATGTCAATGGATCGAAAGTAAATGAGAGTTTACCCCTAACCATAGTGTCACCTGTTGGGCAGTCTAATGAAATGGCGGAGGCCGATTTGCGCATGGAAAATGATAAAAGGTCTGCAGAGCCACCGCGTGCCTCAGTTGTTAAGACCAACACGGCGAGTGCTCAGGTAAGCAGGAAAAGAAAGCAGAGACCTAGCGCTAGCACTAGCACTGGCACTGGCACTGGCAAAGCGACTGTTGGCGATAAAAAGAACAAGAAGAAAAAATTAACTAAAACCAAGGATATTTTCAGTCAACATGGCCTCGGGTGAAAAGGTTCTGCAATCGATAGAACTAGCCTATGATGACACTCTTAATTTGTTCAACCTTCCTCTGAGCAACCTGGGAGTGACGAACGTGAAGTATTTAACTCATAAACCTATCAACCAATTTACGTCTGAGGGGGATGTGAAATTTCATGTACCGGGTGCGGGTACAGCTTACATAGACATGTCCAGTGTCTATCTAAAGACAAGGGTGAGGATAGTCACCGAGGACGGCTCTCCCATTAATGAAAAGACTAAAAAGAAGAATAAAGGTACTGCTGCTGCTGCTGCTGCTGCTGCTGCTGCTGCTGCTGCTGCTACTGCTGCTGAGGACGAGGACGAGGGCGAGGGCGAGGGCGAGGATGAGGACGAGGATGAAGGGGGGTGGAGTGTAGGAGTGATCAATAACTTGGGTCATGCGCTCTGGGATCAGGTAGAAGTGAGACTTAATGACAGAGTGGTCACTGGCGGTCAGACCGGTTACAGCTACAAGGCTTTAATAAACACATTACTAGGAGAGAGTGATTTAAATGACGCCCAGCTGGAATGCGCATTGTTCCATAAAGATACTGCAAGATGCATGGACGATGTGAGTCTGATGACTGGTGGAAATGAGGGATTAAAAAAGAGATCAGCTGGCATGAGATCGAGCAAAACGGTTGAACTATTGTGTAAGGTGGACGTCGATGTTTTTAAAGTGAACAAAATGCTTTTAAACGGCGTCTCTATAGACATGACTCTCACGCCAACTTCCAGCGCCTTCAGATTGCTGAGCTCAAACACTAACAAGAAAGACTACATTCTCGAAATTAAAGACATCACTCTTATTCTGAAACACGTGACGCCTTCGAATCTCGTATTGCTGGGTCATCAAAAAGTCATGGAAGAGGAGATATCTTTAGCTCAATATTTCTACACTAGAGAAGAATTGAGAAAATTTAATTTAGCCAAGGACACCTCGTCGTATTACATAGAAGACGCGTACAACGGTAGAATACCTAGCAAGATAGTGATGGGCTTTGTCTCAGGGGAATCTATGAGCGGCAGCCTAGCCAAGAACCCGTACAATTTCAGACACTACGACATAACTTACGTCAATGTCAGTCTGTCTGGAATGCCCACGCCTGACGGACCTCTAAGCATCGACTTCTCGGAAGACAAGTACATAAACTGCTATTCTGAACTTTACAAGAGAAAACCAAATTTCAATGGGAGTGCGAGGATCACTAGAGAGGAGTACAAGGAGGGCTACAGCTTATTCGTCATAGACCTGGCGCCTCAGAACTACGAGGGCTTTTACCCTGTTACGAGAGACGGTAGCGTGAGAATAGAACTTAGATTTAAGTCACCTCTACCCGAATCGGCTGTTATGATAACGAAAGTGACGTATCCGGGTCTTTTCAGTATAGACTACGCCCGCAATATCTATCTGACATGAACACCGACCAAATATACGAGCTACTGTGGAATGACGTAATAGTATCAGCAGAAATTATGGCCGTTATACCCTGTAATGCTCTGAAATACGTACCCGTCAAAATGACGGGTTGCTACGTCGTAAATTGTAACGAAAAATCGTACTTACGCGGAGACGTCGGCCATTGGATTTTCCTGAGGATTCATGGTGATGGTAGTAGACGTAATGAGGTCGAGAATAATCTGGAAATTTTCGATGCCCAGGGAGAGACGACCTACAATAGAGAAATGGAGGTGTTTATGAGACAATTCGAGAACTGTTCGAGGAATTATTCGTTGATTTCTAACGAAAAATGTGGTTTTTACTCTCTAGTATACGCTTATTATCGATGTAGAAAGTTAAAAAGATTGAATGTTTTGAATATACTTAAAGACATCGGAGATGTAAAAGAACATTGCATGGCGCTATATGGTGATCGACAATTAAATAGCAGCTTAACTAAGGGACTAACCAACTGACCAGTCAACTGATCAACTAACTAACTAACTGACTGCCTGACTGACTGACTGACTGACTGACTGACTGACTGACTGACTGGCCGCATGTCTGACTTAATATCCAACTAACTGACTGACTGACTGACTGACTGACTGACTGACTGACTGACTGATGGCCTGATTGATATTAGGAATGCGTGTACATTGCTATTATTATTATTATTATTATTAATTAATGTCTCGATTTAGCTATATCTGCATATCAATAAAAACATTATGCGGAGTGAATAATGCAACATACATGAAATTATTTATGTCTAAGGAATGCGTGTACATAGCTATTATTATTATTATTATTATTATTATTATTATTATTATCTTATAATATTATCATCATATTATATTATATTATAATGCGGTTTATAAGGAATGAAAAAAACTTTACGTATATTTATTTAACTGTGTCTAGTTTGCAGACTCTTAACATTGCATGTATATTATATATATATATATATATATATATAAGACTAAGAACTGCTGATTTTTGTAAATATAAATGTATCTGATGTGCACTGTTGATTATCAATAAATATAGTATGACTCAATCACCATTGTTTCCCGAATTACTTACTATAAAATACTAAACATTGACCCTGCGTCGATTAACATTATAAGAAGGCGATAAATGACAGTTATTAGTATAGATAAAGTAAAAAAGTAACTTACAAGTGGTGAACTGATGCAGTAGAATGTAGACGGTCGAGGAGTTCAATTCAGTCAGTTTTGGTAGGCTGAGTGTGTCCAAAAAACAAAAACGTCAGCAAAAAAAAGTGCCCAGAAATTCCTCTTGCAGATGTAATGGTTGCAGCAAAAAATAGAAGTGATACTAATGTCTCGGTACCGGGGCTTTTTATACCTCATTTTTACCCTGAGGCACTCCCTGGGAGATGTTTGGGTTGTGGTCCAAAGGACACCTTTTTACGGAGATGACCACTCTCATAGTAGTGCACTTTGACCTCGAAAGGTCATCGGTGATACATCACTGCCTAGCGTATACATATGGTAGAACATAAGCAACACTGTAATCAATAGAAAACGGTTCATATGGAGGTGTCAAAGAGCTTTGTCTCAACCGCCCCCGCTGACAACATGAACATTTTGTTTACCCTGAGGGCTATGTCTATAATGGTTTCATTGTGCTGTAGCTGTATTTTCGAATTATGAAACATGCTGAGATGTATTTTATAAAACAATATCTTATACACGAAATATAATGCTATACATCTAAGACATAAACTACTACTACTACTACTACTACTACTACTACTACTACTACTACTACTACTACTGCTGCTGCTGCTGCTGCTGCTGCTGCTGCTGCTGCTGCTGCTGCTGCTGCTGCTGCTGCTGCTACTACTACAGAGTTATAATGAGTGCATGTTCCACAAAGCACTAATGTTTCAATAAAAATATTATCTGTGAATATAACTCGCTATTTAAATTAAATTAGGAGTATTTTGCATCTTTTTTCACTAATTTACTCATATTCAGTGATTTTTACCATATACTCATGTAATCATGCTGCTGCTGCTGCTGCTGCTGCTGCTGCTGCTGCTGCTGCTGCTGCTGCTGCTGCTGCTGCTGCTGCTGCTGCTGCTGCTGCTGCTACTACAGAGTTATAATGAGTGCATGTTCCACAAAGCACTAATGTTTCAATAAACATATTATCTGCGAATATAACTAACTATTTAAATTACATTAGGAGTATTTTGCATCTTTTTTCACTAATTTACTCATATTCAGTGATTTTTGACATATACTCATGTAATCAGCAAACACTCATGAGGTCTATTATATTTTGAGGTCAGTGATATTCACATGTTTGATCACACCCTCAACCCTCTGTGTCCAGGACAATTACAAGTGAATATAACTTACAATTCAATTAGATTATACACCCTCTATTGTCTAATTGCTACCAGGAGGTCAAGTCTTTTGTTTTATTACACAATGGTCAGGGTTGTACCCCCCTCTGTGCAGGATGTTTTGACCATTTATTGCCTCATAAAGCCTTGAGATTTTGGAGAGAGAAGACGTTTGAAAAAATTGCAGATTGAGAGAAAGAGAGAAAGTCAGAAAAAATAGTAAATATGTATCGGATTCTAATGCTTTTCGCATTGGGTATATGTACGAGCGAGGGCTGGCTATGCGGTAATGAAGGACAGTGCAGATGTACTTCTTCGGGAGAAGTCGTTTGCAATGAGATTAGGGCGGCTCCCTATTTCCTGGTGAACAACAGGCAGGACAAGCGGTTGACGATGAAGACAACTGGAAACTTCGACCTGGACACTCTGGCTGACACATCCGGATTCGCGAGAGTTATGCTCATGGGGTTATCGGACCTAGAATGCTCCAGGGTCGAGCAAGATTTCCCCTGGATCCTCTGCGTTGCTGACTCGGCTATATACGCTGTACCCCTGACCAAGGCCCTGACCCCCTTCAAACGAGGGACTGATCCGATTGCCACCCCCCGACCAATGAAGTATGACCATGCTACTCAAGATGACGAAGACGATGATGATGATGATGAAGTGGTGACATTTAAAACGCTCAATGTCATGATAGCGTGGGCCGTCATATCGGGGATCGTCGGAGCGATTTGTACTGCATGCATTTTGGTGAGTCTTGTGAATCTTCACGCGCGAATTAACACTCACGCAAGGAGTAACGATCCACCTATCTATGCAGTATACTTCTGTCTTAGATGTATAGCTGTATTGCTGTGCCCCTTTCACCTTTGCGCCAGGTGCTTCAGCTGTACTAATTGCGCTCTGTACAATCTGGAAGAAGGCTTCAGTACTTCGTCTTCATCTACATCTACGACTACCCTGTAATTAGGTTAGTTCTTTGATTCTTTCGAGTTTCAATCAGCTGCTTATATAAAATATTCTTAAAAGCGCTAATAACGTGATAATAATAATAATAATAATAATAATAATAATAATTATATGTGTATGTAAGTATGTATAATTGCATTATACAGTTCATCATGATATAGTACAATCTTTAGTAATGATAATGCGTCCTACATGGCTGTTTTTGAGGGTACTTTATTAAATGTAACTTATAAGCATTTCCCTCAATGTAAACTTACGACTGAACCGATGTACATTTAGCTAGTACTTTTGTAAAGTATTCGATAGTACATGACTTATGTAGTATGTTTCTGTAATGTAGATGAAGATGCTATGTTATAAATCGCGTAATTGGCAACCGCTAATAGCTTTATTATTTTCTTTTTTTTCAGACCAGGGATTATGCTTTTAGCCGCCTAAAGAAGCTCCTGGTATCTTTAGCGTTACGGGGAATGGGCCGTCTTATAATGATCTACATTGGCAATGTCGACATGGCGATTGCTTTTGAGAATGCCGATGAGGAGAATCTTTTGTTATTGATACTTCTAAGACTCAACCAGTGGCTAATTAGAGCGATAGCCCGCAGAAATAACAGGCGTAACGGCAATGTCAACAATGACAACAACAACAACATCAACAACCACGGTGCGAGGGTGAGGGGTGAAGCAGGTCAGCCCTTCGGTCAGCCCTTAGGCGGTTTTGCTGCTGCTGCTGCTGCTGCTGCTGCTGCTGCCGCCGCGGAGGCCCTCCGAAGACCTAGAGCTGCGCGTCACCAGAGACACCTTGCGGGTATAAACGTAAATAACATTTTGCCCCTGAGATTACGTGCCCGAAACTTGCCACTACTGTAACTATTTAGGGGGGTAAGCTAGAATGTGATTTTCTTTTGATAGCTAAGGGTTTTTATGAGGGGTAAGCTAGAATGGTATTTTGTTTCGCTGTTAAGGGTTTTTTTTTAATTTATTTTTAATTTTTATATTTTTTTATTTTATTCATTTTTGTTATTCTTCTTTCTTTATACTGGTTATTTGGCTGTTTGTTTGTTTTGCTGGTTTGTTTTATGTAAGATTTAAGACTAGAAATTGTGAAATTACCTTTTTTTTTTTTTTTTTTAATTCATATTTTTTGTACTTTGACAGCTAGATTTTAATTTTTTGTGTATATATATATATAGTACTTTCAGCGTGTTTTCTTATTTAACTTCTCTTCTGAATTAGTATATTTTGATAACTAGAATTTAATGTTTTGCGTGTATATATATATATATATAGTACTTTTTCCTGTGTTTTATATTTTAACTTCTCTTTTGTATTGATTTTTTGTACTTTGGTGACTAAAATTTAATGTTGCGTGTGTGTGTGTGTGTGTGTGTGTGTGTGTGTGTGTGTGTGTGTGTGTGTGTGTGTGTGTGTAGTACTTTTAGTGTAGTTTGGAATTTTAACTTCTCTTTTTTATTCATATTTTGTACTTTGGATGCTAAAATTTAATGTTCTGTATGTATATAGCCACTTTATATTTCATAGTGATTTTTTTAGTAGAGTTTTCGAATTTAAATTATATTTTTGTATTAATATTTTTGTACTTTTTTTATTATATTTGGACTGATATTTTATTATATTATATTATATTATATTTTTTCGCCATTTTTACATGTATATATAATTTTGTTGTAAATAGAGAGAGAGAGAGAGAGAGAGAGAGAGAGAGAGAGAGAGAGAGAGAGAGAGAGAGAGATTGATAGAGATTACAGGAAATAAATGTTTATACCAGCCTGAGACTAATTATTGTACTTTCTTTTAGTTAAATAGCAAGGAAAAAAATATTAAAAAACAGTGAAGACACAGCAATGAGCTTGATTGCCACCAGGTGGCAAGTTCACTGTAGCCAGTGCTGGGAGGCATACGACAAAAGTTGGCCAATGACAAGAAGTGTTCAATTCACAACAGTCATTGCTCCCAGGCATGCGACAAAAATTGGCCAATGACAGGCACAGCTTGTCATTGATGAGATGAGATGCTTGATGCTGAAAGCTCAGCTTTCATTAGGTGTCATTCCATTCAAAGATGATAGTCTATCAACATGAATAGCTCATCTTTCATTCGGTGTCTTTCTGTTCCAAAAAATAAAATATATATATATATATATATAAAAAAGATGGTAGTATATCAGCATGAATTGGTCATTTAGACCACTTTATGGACATAAAATATAATGAAGAGGAATTATCATTATAAAATACATATGCTTAGTTATCATTATTATGAAGTGTTTCACTCTAGCATAAAGTATGAGCGTGAACATCATAAATATCCTTCTTTTATATTATGCAATAAAGAATTACACAATACTGCTGTCTTCCTTAAGGTCCTCCTCCTCCTCCCTTGGTATTATGATGTATATTTCTATTGACCTAAATAACTTTACCAAAAGCGGTATTGTATAACTAAAGTTATAGTTGACTGAATAACTTTAACTTTCTCATGAGTATATTTCGATAAGTATTATAGCCTATATTTATGTAAAATTCATTAATAAGCCCCAAACTTACCTTAAAGTACATATTTAACAATCATTACATTTTACCCTCAGGCCATTCTTGACCATTGAAGTTGCCTAATTGATATTCGCATTTCATTACGCCCGGGGCACCCTCTTGTGGCCAAACATTGAACTAGAGCATGATCCAAGGCTTTTACCCCCCTGAGGCTATTGCATCGATCCTTTGATCTCATGCCCTCAGGGGTCGGCGATCTCTTTGGCGGTAAAACGCCGCTCACGTAGTCGAATCGCCGGTACAAATCAACTATTCCATTTATATAGGAATTTTTTGCTGATTTGAAGAGTAGAGAAACTAAGCTTCAAGGCAATTTTTATTTGGTCAAAATCGGTCAAGAATTGACGAAAATACGGCCATTTTCCAGATTTAATGGGCAAACTGAAAGTGAAAGTGCTTTGAACTGTAGTCTCGTCCAGACATGACCAATGACCGCTACGAATAACTTTTAGTTTTCAAAATTACTTTTAATTAGCAAATTTACTTCGAACCTAGTTTGTGTTCATGAATAGTAGTCTATATAATAGGCGAAACTGTGATTTTAGTGTGAAAGTGAAAATGAAAGTGAAACTGATCAACCTAAAGTAGTCCGTCCAATATGTAAATCAGGGATGGTGGAACACAATTTATTATAATTAGGGATGGTGGATCACAATAAATACCACATGGGCTGTTCCTAATAGGTTTTCTATGAGGAACACAGCCAAGTGTGGGATATTCAATTGAAACACCCTACAGGTAGGGAGGACGCTGGCAGATCTGGTGTAGTTCTACAAGACACACAACGAAATAGTTAGAATCCCTTTCCCAGATGTTGTGAAACCGACCCTGGTAATTGCAACTCGTCTTAACCATCCATACACCAAATTGGTCCCACATGCCACAATAAACCCTTCCAAATATAGATTTTTCGTAAGAACCACACCTATGTCCAAGAATAGTCTACCAGCATCAACAGTATCAGTAGCCACTACACAGAGTGGTTTTCCACCAGCGCTCTGTCATACATGAAGAAATAACTCCTGAACTTTTAATGGATTTGGTAGTCCTAAATGCATGCACTAGGGCACCAATAAGTTTCTTCATTCTGCAATGCACCACAGCACACACACTACCGTAATACCATGTCAGATTAGCAACATCCAGCTATAGACGTTATAGTACTTATACACACTGAGTAATTGGTGCACCTCCAGGGCGTTATTAGAGCCACCCATTAGGGCAAACATCATTCTTATTATACCTGGAAACTTCATTTAGGATTACCCAATTTATCAAACTGACGAAGCACTGTTAGTAATAAATGTACTTACTCTATCGACAGTTTTACCTATGAATAATATGAACAATGGGAAATTACTTTGTGTGTGTAAGTTTTACGATTTTAAAATTCTTGTGGTGAATCGTTGAATAGATTTATATATGCCCACATTATGATTGTCTCTCACATCTGTTGCTACATTGAAATGATATGACACAAACTGATAACTTGCAACAGTTTCACTGTAACATTGAAATATGTGTATGGTATGACCCTTGCATTTTGGATTTTAAATAAGGCACCACCATGGCATTGAAATTTTTCAAGTTAACATCATGGATATTGTTCCTTTATTTATTATTATTTGTGTCAATCAGCATATTAGTCACTAATACAAGATTGCGATATAAAAGCTATTATACATTTCTGAAAGTATTTGGACCTCTTAATTTGAAAAAGCGTATGGATAATATGCCACTTTTAAGAGAACTGGAACATAAACTTCTCCTTGTACCAGACGATAAATTGAAACAATTTGTTTTCAATTATGGGAACACTTCAGTGAGAACATTTGGCACACCATTCATTGACTGTGATACTTTATTTATTGGAATACATTCAGCGCCTAACAATACAGACAGACGAAAAGGTATACGGGAAACGTACATGAAAAATTATACGGACGGTGTATGCCATAGATTCATCCTGGGAAATCCGACAAAAGAACTGTACAAGGAAAATGAGATATACAAAGATCTTGTTTTTATTGATCAGATTGAGAGGTACAAAGCAATGGAAAGTATTTTGTCTTTTAAAACAGCAGCAATTATGAATATTACAGCTAGAAATAAGGTAAGACCACAATGGATTCTTAAAGTGGATGACGACAGCTTTGTTAATCTTCCACGTTGGATGAAAAAGTTAAAAATTCTGGATAGAGACCATTTTTATGGGTTATGTGTATTTCGTGGCAAGCCAGTGCGTAATAATGGAAGCCTTTGGTACATAAATAAAAGTCTTTGGCCCAAGAGAAATTATCCTAACTTTTGCTTTGGTGCGGGTTATCTCCTACCATTGCATGCTGCAATTTGTGGGTCGGATACGATTGCTGATCCTCACTATCCTTATTTCCCACTCGAGGATGTTGCAACTGGCATGGCTCTGGAAAAATGCAAAATAAAAGCAAAGACTTTGAGAGGTGTAAGCAATGGTTATAAACATTATTATGGCAATCTAATCACTCATTATGTCAAAACATACAAAGTGATGAGTAAACTATGGGAGCAGGAAAAATGTCTTGCTCAAACTAGAAACTATCTTAAGTGTGGCATAAAACGGAACAGATGGAAAAGGAAAAACATTGGTCGCCGCAACCAAAAACAAAATAAACTAAAAAAATGAACTGGAAAACTTGAAGTAAGCAAAGGAAAAGACACCTCCAGGATAAAGGATCAAAGATGTCTGATGAGGAACCATGAGCATGTTCTTTTGAAACTTTGTCTTACATTATCTTGCATGAAACATATGCAAGCTGACTGTTGCTAGCTTGAAATTGGCGTTATTACTCCATTTACATGTTAACCATTGAAAAATGGATCTCCAACACTGTGGTATATATACTTCATTTGGCAGTCACATTTTCAGTGACATATGCCAAATGTGTGTAAAAGGTCATATTTGGTGCATAATACTGTACTATAATTATGTAAGTATAGCCGCAATGAATAGGTATTATGATATTCTGCCTGGACACAGTAACTTTTCAGTGTACTGAATGTACTTCGCTGTATATTGTCTTTAGTCTATAAGTAATCAAAATCATATAATATGTACTTTTATATCATCAGGGGCTTCCAAAGGGCCATCATACTCAAATACAATAAAGAAGCAAAAATTACCTTATTCAATTCCTTTTTTTTTTTCTACCCCAAATTGTGATTGGAAATGTTAGGGGCCAACGCAGAGCCCCACCCTCTTCTACCCATAAGTATTTACCCTGGTGAAGCCACTGGTCAAGGAAATGATAAAACTCCTTTAATTAGATGTAATTCAAGTGCAAAACCATACAGACCATCCTTTGGAATCAATGACAATTGAGAGGGGGGAAGTTCATAATAATGAGGTGGTCATAATTCTTGAAGTTTCATAAGAGTATGGTGGTCGAAGGGTGCACTTTCTTTGTCTTATAGTTTCGTGGGGTGAAAACTTTCGTAACACGCAGGTACCGACTTTCGTGACACGAAATGACCAACTTTCCCTCTAAGAAAGTACAACTTTAGGACCACGTAAGTACCATCTTTCTAACCATGAAAGTACCAACTTTTGCTGCACAAAAGTTACTAACTTGCCCCCTCACGGCCAGTTTTAGCTAATTAGCTCTGTAAATATTGAATGTACAGAGATTTTACAATGCTATGGATGCAATAATAATCGAGTAAATGACAAAAAACAATCGGCAAGTGGGGCGGGCTGGCTGGGTGCCAAAGTCCCTTCCCAAGCAGTCTGAGAGCCAAAGTTTATGCGCGATTATCTCTACATGTTATTTACCTAGAATATTGGTTGATGGATTATTGGAACTGTGTTCCTTACTTTCTTAATTATAATAATATCATATTTCTACTGTGTTTAGTTTGGGTACAATCTTGAGTTGAAAAACGATGCAAAACGCTACTAAAAATCAGGTTAGAAAAATCGCATTTTGGGTCATTTTTATCTCATTGTAACACAACTACTGTTACTGTTAAACAGTAGATATATGATATTAGAAGACTAGGAGGTGCAGCCACTATTTCAAAGTTGCATACTTGCAGTTAATTGAATTAACCTTCACTTTCGTGGTGCGATATTAGTCTGAACAACTGGTTCATGGTCACCCATAACTGACTGCAGTTTAGCATAACCTCAATAGATATATTGATATAATCTATATAGACAAACAGTAAATAGTAAATAACTCAAAAGCTTCCCAGTGGGCAAAGGTGGTCTCATTGAGGTCATTTTGACGTCTCTGCAAGACGTCTCATGACCAACCCATACTGGTCTCATATGTAAACTTCAATGACGTCTTATATGAGACGTCTAAAAGACGTCGTCAGATGACGTTTTTTAGACGTATTTAGTTGACCAATATCTGACGTCTAAAATACATCATCAGATGACATCTTTTAGACATATTTAGTTGATCAATGTCTGACGTCTAAAATAAGTCATCAGATGACGTCTTTTAGACATCATCTGACGACATCTTTAAGACAAATTTTGCTTACAATCTTTGGACAAATTTACCACACACACTAGTTAAAAACTAAGAAAAAAAACTTTATTATTTTGTAAGAAATATCATACTTCACATGTTTTGGATGCATGCACATATATAATGTATATCTATACATGAGACTGCTGCAATTAAATAAGTTTTAAAGAAATATATAGTTTTATTCATGTATATCAGAATTCTTCAGCCAAGTTGCATCCATAGTTCCATAGATCCCTGAAATGAATTTATATTTAGAAACTAGACTTAACACCAAATCATATATGAATAAGCATGTGCAAAATATTTTCACAGTGATTAGAAAAAACTTACCATGCTAAAATCCGACTTCACTAGTATCCCTATTAAGTTACTGAATGAATTTCAAATTCTTAACTGACAAGATGTGACCTGTCCTGCAGCTGCTCCATATTCCTAGGTTTATGATTGGTCAGCCAGTTCAGATAATGATAAGCACAGGGCTATAATATAGGGTGCACTTGGGTCTGGGTGATATTATAAGCCCATTAACCCCAGTAGATGAACTTCAGCTTGGTTAGAGAAGTGAATTGTATGTTAATAAATTTGTTATACATTGATAGATATTCTGACAAGGAGATCACATTTAACTATATGAAGTAACACTAAATGGAATTTACTCATTATATATTAATTGCTAAAAATATTAACTTGCAAATTGTATGAGAATTGGTATGTCAAAGACCACAAGATTACATTGATAAGACGTAAAAAAATTACATATTCTAGACGTAATTTATTGATGTAATAAAAAGGTATAAATTAAGTAAAATAATTACATCTGCTTGAGCACCAGAATAAGATGTTGATAAGACGTCATATTTCCTGGTCATTTTGACGTCTTGAAAATTATGTCTCATTTACGTCTCAAATTGGTCACCGACGTCATGACCAGTTGGACCAAAAAAAGACGTCAGTTTTACGACTTGCGCCCACTGGGTTACCAGTACATTTCCCTGCTCCCTTTTATTACTACATTTTCTATATATTATCATATGGTCTTGTAATCGTACTCTTGATGAACATTAAGGGAAAAACTGAATCATAAAATATGCCAGCAGTTTGATTGTTTCTCACACCTGCTGACCTATTAAATTTACAATAATGGCGCACACTTATTACTTGAAGTGACAGTTTCAGTAAAGTATGATCTGACACTTGGCTTTTGGATTTTCAATAAGAACACCACCATGGCTTTGAAATTTATCAAGCTGACATTGTGGATATTATGTCTCTTTTCATTATTTTGGTCAATTGCCATAATGCTATATGTAAACAATTATACATCTCTGAAAGAATTTGGTTCTTTACTTCTAAATATTAATGGATAGCGTGCCATTTTTAAAAGAACTGGACCGTAAACTTCTTCTTAAACCAGATGATAAACTAAAAGCTATACAAAGATCTTGTTTTTATTGATCAGCTGGAGAGGTACAAAGCAAAGGAAAGTGGTTTGTCTTTTAAGACAGCAGCAATTATGAATATTGCAGCTAGAAATAAAGTAAGACCAAAATTGATTCTTAAGGTGGATGACAACAGCTTTGTTAATCTTCCAGGTTTGATGATTACACTGAAAACGCTGAATAAAAATCTTTTTTAAGGAGAATGTACGTTTTTCACAGTGCCATAACAGGACAAGGACAATCTTTGGTACATAAACGAAACACTGTGGTCTAAAAATGAAAAATGCCCACTCTTTTGCTGTGGTGGTGGTGGTGGTGGTTATTTGTTACCATTAAAAGCAGCAATTTGTTACTTGGACATCACTGCAAACTTTTTAGATGTATCAGGAGCCTATTGCAGCAAACACGAAAAAAAAACTGCAAACTTTTTAGATGTATCATAAGCTAATAGCAGCAAAAACAAAATCATAATCTTGGTTAAATTGAACAAATAGGTTGTGTATTTCTAGATCACCTGATACCTGGCGTGTAAAGCAAAAAGGAATTTTCAAGCTCTACAACTGACATCTTCCCCATTCATTTTTCGAGTAAATGCGTGGGCCAACATCATTTGTCAAAAGTCACGGTTTCTTAACATTTTAACTTACAGCTGTGTATTGCCTTCCTTAATTAATGCAATGTGAAATATACTTAAACATTATTGGAGTTACACACAATCGAACAAGTTATCCCACCGAATGCTGCAAAATCAGATAAAGTTACTTACTGTGCTTGCAACAAGAGTAACCCATAGCTATGAGGAAGATGTCAGTTGCAGATGATGTCTTTGATCTTCTGTATTAGATGACAAGATGATACAAACTATTATATGTGAACTTCATGGCAAGACTGTGCATTGTTGATCCACTCAAGGATGCTATTGGGATTCTTCTGGCAAATGCAGCATCACAGCAAAGACTAAGAAAGTATCAGCAATGATAATAGACATTATTAACAGCTATTTTTGTCAAGACGTACTAAGTCATGAATAAGTCTTGCTTGAATTAAAATCTATAAGAAGTGTGGCATACAACAGAAGAGATGGCAACCACAGTCTACTTGATGAATATTTGCATGAGGGAATATCAACAAGATGGGTCACCACCAACACAAACAGAAAATAAAAGATACATTATTAACTTATAAAATTTATCAGAAGCACAGGAAGGGCAAAGTAGGTAAATAATAATTAACGTGCATCTCATGAATGCAAAACTATGGAGCACGTCATCTTCAGTAACATCGCCAAACACCTGGAGGAAAATAACATATTAACATTCAAACAGCATGGTTTTCTACCTGGGTTTTCCTTGTGACTGCGACACACGACTGGGCAAATGAGCTGGAAAAACGTGGGCAGTGCAACATTATACAAAGCATTTGATCTGGTGTCCCAAGACAGATTACTAGCGAAGCTAAAGCACTATGGAGTAAAGGGATTATCAGCAGGCTGGATCAAAGCTTTTCTGCACAATCGAACTCAAACAGTCAACGACAACGCATACAAACCTACCCAGGTAACATCTGGAGTGCCACAAGAGATGGTGCCTGGCCCACTCTTGTTCTTGGTCTACATTAACGACATTACAGTTGGCCTTAGATCGGAAATACGCTTGTTTGCCGATGATAGCATCCTGTATAGACCCATCAAGGACAAAGACGACCATCATATCCTGCAAAGCGACCTAACATTGGGCTAAAGAGCAGCTGCCCTCCAGCCAAGTGCAAGTAGGCGAGGTAGTTGTGTACCGAGTTCGTAATGCTATATCCCCAATGACCACCTGAGGTTTTTATCACTCCTAGTCAACAACTTCACCCCACTAACCAGATTTGAACCAGCTACCCTACACATGAGGCCAGAGGGGACCAGATTCTACACCATCTTGTGTGTAACTTTCCTGCGTCTCTAACAGTTGAGCTAAAGAGCAGCTGCCCACCAGCCAAGTGCTAGCAGGCGAGGTAGTTGTGTACTGAGATTGTAATACTATACAAGTGTGCTGTAATGTCCTGCACCAAATAGAAGAACTCCTCAACCTATGAGTATAAGCCGGACAACCA
Organism: Alitta virens; assembly: GCA_932294295.1. NCBI lineage: Eukaryota > Metazoa > Annelida > Polychaeta > Phyllodocida > Nereididae > Alitta > Alitta virens. The sequence goes on along the minus strand of OW028580.1, from coordinate 28,186,668 downwards.
AGCAATCTCATGAGTGAGAGAACAAGACTACCTTAGCATTAGAGTGTGTGACGACCTGAATTGGAAGACACAGTGCAACATCACCATCAACAAAGCAACAAAAACAAGGAATGATCAGAAGAAACCTTTACTCCTGCAGCAAAGAAGTGAAATCCCAGGCTTACACCACCCTGGTACGACTGGAATACGCTACTGAAGCTTGGTCACCGCACACTTCAACCTACAGAAACAAAGTGGAAGCTCTACAAAACAGTTCAGCAAGATTCTGTTGGAGTACTAGTCTAGACACCAAAGCGTCTCAGCTCTAGTCAAGGAACTATATATAATAAAACCCAACCACAGTGGTGGATCAGCTCAATGAAACCCATGAGTGAGCTGTCTGGCGAAGGAACTCACGAGTGGCTTCGCCACTCGTGAGTTCCTTCGCCAGACAGCTCACTCATGGGTTTCAATGAGCTGATCCACCACTGTGGTTGGGTTTTATTTATATCCCACACTTTTACAGATATTTTCAGCATTTTTAGCTGAGAAAACTAATAAATCAAGAAATGTTTGACCAAATTCTTGTACTTTTCCTGTTGATATTCCTACACAAACAGTGAGGATCACAAATCTAATTAATATTCATAAACATCTCAGCAGCTAATCACAGAAGAGAACCTAGCACACAGACAGATGTCAAAACGTCATCCCATTCAAAAGTTTGAAGGCTTTTAGCAGAAAAATAGGCATTTGATAGATTGTGTTTGTTATAGAAACCTGTGTTTTGTTCATGTAGAAATATGTATTTCATCATTTAATGAGAAAAATATGAGTATTTTAGTCAGAATCATGGTTCATTGCAACCAATTTTGTCAGTGACGCCACTGTGCATTTGGTCTCCATGGCAACAACACTGAATGCCTATCTGTTTGAGTTTAACAAACAGATTCGTCGGTAAAAACAAATCGCCGGTACGGATAAAAAACGAATTATACTTATATAATGTTAATAGATTTGGAACGAGGAGAGATTCAGCTTCATGCCAGTCTTGATTTGGTAAAAATCGGACAAGAATTGGCGAAGTTGTGACCATGGCAATTTCAATGTTGTGGATGTCTGACTGTTTGAGATCAACAGATTGTATTGTCGGAAAAAACGAATCGCCGGTACAAATCAACTATTCCATTTATATAGGAATTTTTATATATATATATAGAAACTAAGCTTCAAGGCAATTTTTATTTGGTCAAAATCGGTCAAGAATTGACGAAAATACAGCCATTTTCCAGATTTAATGGGCAAACTGAAAGTGAAAGTGCTTTGAACTGTAGTCTCGTCCAGACATGACCAATGACCGCTACGAATAACTTTTAGTTTTCAAAATTACTTTTAATTAGCAAATTTACTTCGAACCTAGTTTGTGTTCATGAATAGTAGTCTATATAATAGGCGAAACTGTGATTTTAGTGTGAAAGTGAAAATGAAACTGATCAACCTAAAGTAGTCCGTCCAATATGTAAATCAGGGATGGTGGAACACAATTTATTATAATTAGGGATGGTGGATCACAATAAATACCACATGGGCTGTTCCTAATAGGTTTTCTATGAGGAACACAGCCAAGTGTGGGATATTCAATTGAAACACCCTACAGGTAGGGAGGACGCTGGCAGATCTGGTGTAGTTCTACAAGACACACAACGAAATAGTTAGAATCCCTTTCCCAGATGTTGTGAAACCGACCCTGGTAATTGCAACTCGTCTTAACCATCCATACACCAAATTGGTCCCACTTGCCACAATAAACCCTTCCAAATATAGATTTTTCGTAAGAACCACAACTATGTCCAAGAATAGTCTACCAGCATCAACAGTATTAGTAGCCACTACACAGAGTGGTTTTCCACCAGCGCTCTGTCATACATGAAGAAATAACTCCTGAACTTTTAATGGATTTGGTAGTCCTAAATGTATGCACTAGGGCACCAATAAGTTTCTTCATTCTGCAATGCACCACAGCACAAACACTACCGTAATACCACGTCAGATTAGCAACATCCAGCTATAGACGTTATAGTACTTATACACACTGAGGAATTGGTGCACCTCCAGGGCGCTATTAGAGTCACCCATTCGGGCAAACATGTCAGATCAGGAACCATGATCATTCAAACATCATTCTTAATATACCTGGAAACTTCATTTAGGATTACCCAATTTATCAAACTGACGAAGCACTGTTAGTAATAAATGTACTTACTCTATCGACAGTTTTACCTATGAATAATATGAACAATGGGAAATTACTTTGTGTGTGTAAGTTTTACGATTTTAAAATTCTTGTGGTGAATCGTTAAATATTATGATTGTCTCTCACATCTGTTGCTACATTGAATTGATATGACACAAACTGATAACTTGCAACAGTTTCACTGTAATATTGAAATATGTGTATGGTATGACCCTTGCATTTTGGATTTTAAATAAGGCACCACCATGGCATTGAAATTTTTCAAGTTAACATCATGGATATTGTTCCTTTATTTATTATTATTTGTGTCAATCAGCATATTAGTCACTAATACGAGATTGCGATATAAAAGCTATTATACATTTCTGAAAGTATTTGAACCTCTTAATTTGAAAAATCGTATGGATAATATGCCACTTTTAAGAGAACTGGAACATGAACTTCTCCTTGTACCAGACGATAAATTGAAACAATTTGTTTTCAATTATGGGAACACTTCAGTGAGAACATTTGGCACACCATTCATTGACTGTGATACTTTATTTATTGGAATACATTCAGCGCCTAACAATACAGACAGACGAAAAGGTATACGGGAAACGTACATGAAAAATTATACGGACGGGGTATGCCATAGATTCATCCTGGGAAATCCGACAAAAGAACTGTACAAGGAAAATGAGATATACAAAGATCTTGTTTTTATTGATCAGATTGAGAGGTACTCGGCAACGGAAAGTATTTTGTCTTTTAAAACAGCAGCAATTATGAATATTGCAGCTAGAAATAAGGTAAGACCAAAATGGATTCTTAAAGTGGATGATGACAGCTTTGTTAATCTTCCGCAGTGGATGATCACACTAAAAAATATGAGTGAAAATCATTTTTATGGACGATGTTCATTTAGTGAAATGCCAATACGTAACAAGAACTATAGTTGGTACATAAACGAAACACTTTGGCCTAAAAACAAAATGTATCCACCATTTTGCCGTGGTGCTGGTTATTTGTTACCATTAAAGGCTGCAATTTGTGGGTCAGAAGTTATTGCCAGTGCTGATTATCTCTACTTCCCACTAGAGGATGTTGCTACCGGGATCATAATGGAAAAATGCAACATCAATGCAAAGACTCTGAAAGGGATACGCACTGTGTTTGTAAGTTCTAATGGTAATCTCATAATACATTACGTCAAAACGAGCCGAGCAATGAGAACTTTATGGGAGAATGAAGATTGTCTTCTGAACAAAAAAGAATGCAACATACATAACCATCACAACAACTGATGCCATGGGAATACCCTTATTTAACGAAGGTTCGGGGAAAAAATAAAATAAAAAACTTACAAAAAAAGAACCAACAAAGTTAATATTTGCCAGTAACATGAGGAGATGTGATGCTGGTCAAAGTTTTCAATGAAACCCAGAAGGTCAATTCATCACAGTTTCAATAAGTGTTTATGTTCTTTCAATGTTGGGGACATCACTAAAGCCAAGGCCAGCATCGAGCCGATGTTCCGATTGTTCCGTGTTAACTTTGTGTGTCCCTCTTAACCAATAATATATTGAAATTGGATAATAAATTCGAAATGAATACGTTTGCAGTGTTGTGTGTATTGTCTGTATATGTATTGCATGTTTGTTTTTCCTGTTATTATTATTATTATTTTTTTGGGAGGGAGGGGTATGTTGGGTAAATAAAGAAACTTTTGGACAGCAAGTTTTGAGTCTATGTTGTAATTGACCCTATTTAGTTTAAATTCAGATAAGGCCTGTGGCTTGATAATGGTTCCTCATGTCTTGTCTTTAAAGAATTGTATTGTAAAAAAAATTTCACCAAAATGGAGTTAGCATGTCAAACAAAGTTTATATCTTCAATTCAGAACAGCTGTTTTCATTGCATTGAATGTTTATACAGCTGTGTATTGTAACTACGCGATACACTGCCAGATATGTCATTATGCAATTGTAATTTTTGGCAGTATTTACCAACACTTAAAATTATTCAAAAATAATTGATTTAGAATTGTAATGTTTGGCAGTATTTACCAACACTTAAAATTATTTAAAAAAAATTGATTTAGAATGTGCAATTAGCTTTATAGAAAATATTTGTTTTATGTTGTTATCTTTTGGTGCCTTTTAATAGGGAAATTACAGTTGTATAAGATATTGTGCTACCTAAAGTGTGCAGGGCCGTGTTGCAGCTTCTTATTGGAAAATAACACTCAAGTTGACTTACTCAACCGAAAAAATAATAAATAAAAAGGTGGGTTTAGATCTCACAGAAAATATTGACCCCTATTTTACAGGAATACCTTTGACAGAAAGCCCAGAAGCAACTTAAGTGTGGTGTGACCCCATCCTTTGGCACACTAGGCTAGCCTGGCAGCAGTCTTGTAATTTTTCGTGGTATTTTGCAACAGGTTGAATAAATATTGTCGCACATATAATAGATATTACCCACATTGTATACCAGAAATCAATTAGTTATATACTGAAGGTTCATACAAAGTGAGAGAAAATGCCAAAAACTTTTGACTATACCTGTCCTAGTAATTTCACATGATGTAGACCACAAACTTACCATAAAACAATTCAAACCTGTATATGTGTTCATTTTGTGCAATGCGGGGCATGACGGTTGTTGCCCATGTATGAAGAAACTGACATCCATGGTTTAAGAGCAATGTGGAAATCATCATTCCCTGGAAGGACACGAGTACAACCATGGCCTTTGATAAGCACAGGACAGCCAACCTCCAAAAGAAATATCTGATGCCATAAAATTACCATTATCCAGTTTGTCCCAATTTTGTATTGGCTCTGCACTCTTAAAACACTTTGTAAAGTTACACAAAATATATGTCTGAAATGTGTCTTGTCTGTAGCATAATATTTTTTGATTAGTGGAGATAATTTATTCTACACACTCAATAAAAGCTATCCCAGCTCTTTGCTGTTATTCTACACAAATTTTATTCATTTTGTTTGTTGCACAAGGTTTCTTTGATTACAAGAAAAAGTCAACTGATTATTCTACACATTACCTCATGCTAGGCAACACATTTTGAATTTGTCTGTTTTTGTGCACAGATAAAGCTGCTTTGTCAACTGTTATTGTCAAATATTACAGTAGATCAAGATAATGTCTGTGGCAAACAAAACTATTTATGCCATGGCTGAATTTATTGCTGCAACTGTCCGGTGTCCCAGTTGTAAGTATTGCAAACCAGGACCTGGTAGCTCATCAGCTGCTCTTTAATCGAGAGGAAGTGTTTTAGAATTATTTTCCAGAAATCACACAGGTAATATTATTATCATAGGAATGAAACACAAATTACTTTAGTTTCAGTTTAGTCTGAAACTAGTGCAAAAACAGTAAGCATATAAAGCCTGGTGGTAGGGGAGACCTTGTGCTAATTGTTTCTTTGTGGGTTCAATACCAGTTTAATGGTTCTTGCTCATAAAGAGGTGGAGGGTTTGGAGAGAAATTACAGTCCCTGGCTGCTCAACAGATGGTGACAGTTGATTAAGACTGGAGATCCAATCAATTAGCTGCAGTTCAGGGAAACAGAAAACATATTTGTGCTCTGTCTGTCCAAGGGCTTTCACTGCAAAGAGAAATTTGAAAGCTCACAGGGAAACAGCTCATGCACCTTCCTTTGAAGGGTATGAATGTCCCAAGCCTGGTTGATCTCGCACCTTTCACCCTGTGCATAAAGGCCTTCTGAAGGCTCACCTCCTGGTTGGACATAGCTGCTCAATAGCAGAAGTGCAAAAGATCCTTGGGGAAGTTAAGCTTAAGATAGTAGCTAATGTTGCTCCTCTGGGCTACAAGGGCTTAAAGCAGCCAGCTCCCAAACAGATGGATCCAGCCCTGGGATCAAAGAAGAAAAGCAGGTTGATGCACCTTTGCAGACCCAGATCAGCTGATCTTTAACATTGCAGCTTCAGTGAGGAGGACTCCTGTCCGCAATACTCCCTCAGAGCAGAGACCATCTTGGAGGCCAAAGCCCTGACCGGTGTCACCAGTGTTGCCCAAGAGAGCTCATGTAGAGGCACTGACCAAGAGTAAGCTTAGTGTTTGAAGGCACTGCATCCCATCTTAAAGGCAGGGATCCCTCCATTGGTCAGACTAGCCAATCAGAGACAAGCTACAGTGCTGCCCTCTATGGGGGAAACTAGGCCTTCAGGTTAAAGTGCTGCCACCTGTAGGATATGGTGCTGTCCTCTGTAGGCAGTGCACAACACCAACTGTCCTGGAATCTCAGGAGATACACCCCAAGATCTCCACACCAGCTATTCTTGCATTTTAAAAATATCTTTAGATTATTTGGTCACCACTAGATGCTGATATGGCAACAACATGATCCCCTGGACCAATTCACACCATCTCACTTTGCAGCAAAGAAAACAATCCCATGCGGGACTTCCAACAGAAATTTAATATCCTCAAAAAAATACACAATTGATGTTATGATGATCCCTTATTAAATCACCTCTGGATGTTAGATTCATGAATGATAAGGGGGATTCCTGACAAATGAATCACCAAACTATAGCTATTTGTACATGCAGGCAAAATATCTACAATTAACAAAATGTATGAATCTTGAATTCCAAAGAAGATGAAAATAAACAGTGATTGATAGCTTAGTTAGTGGAACTTATTCTCTGCAATCCGCATGTCTGGCTGGTCTAGGGGTAGAGTGTAGGTGTTAGGATTAGATAGGAAAGTTAGCGTTGTAGGTTCAAACTCATCTTGAGGCCAACCGTGACTGAGAGTAGTTCTCCTGAATCATGGTATTATTCATTTGCTCACTGAAATGGTTTTTTGAACAGTTTAGATAGTTATACCCCAAATGTGTACTGTGATTCCTACTTCCAAGCTAAAGATTTCAAAATGGTAATCACTGGAAGCATTTGAAAAACATTAAAAAAAAAGTATCTATAACTTTCAAAGAATTTGGCTATTTGATTTTATTATAGGTCACCATGATTGTCATGCTATATCAAGAAATATTTAAAATGAAATTTGACGCTATCATGCATTTGGGTACCACACCACTTATAGATGGCATCATACTCACCATGAGGTCACTGTAAGATCACTGCGTGAAATCACGAGGTGAGCTAACTGTGATGTCATCCTTTGTGATCTCAACGCGTGAGCTGTGAGTGGGGTTCACTGTAAGTGTGACATCAGGTGACGTCTTCACTGGGCTACCCTAACTTGTACAGACGACCGAGGGGGACCATGATCGAGACATGTAAAGTATTCATCATTATGAAACGACAGTTTAACCCCACTATTAACTTGCCCAAATACAACACCAGGGACAACAACTAACTCTCTGTATACCAAGATCCCTGAAGATGCATCCAAAACATCACTTATTCAAGTTCAACACCAGAATAGTTGCACCCTTCGTGGAACAACCTCCCAGAAGTAGTAAACAGTCATCTCGGCAAATCCAACCTTCCGGTTGCGGATCCGAGAAGACAGCCCAGATCTGGAAATACAGCGGAGTCAGTTTGCAGGATCAACCATGCGTAGGTAGGTAGTAGAAGGTTGCTCAGATTGATATAGGATGAATATATATTGTCAATGATCCAGATACCATATATATATTGAAATTATGATTTGAATACTGGAACTGGGTATAACCTATGGACTTCATCAGGTGATTGCTTACAATGCCAGACAACTTGCGCTGCAAATCACTGGAGCTGCGACTAAAAGCCTAATTGTTCAGAACAGCCCATTTTTGGAAATTAACTAACATTGCACACTTGCTATTTACCACTAGTAGAATGGCTTTAAGTATGAATAGATATACAGCACAACTAAATGAATTTTGGTTTATACATTAAATGATTTTTTTTTCTCTCATGAACAATTTTAGTATGTTGGACTGAGCTCCACACAACCTAAGGATTATATCACTTCATACACAATGTACAAGTTTACAAATTAACAATACCACAATCAATGATGCAAAATCCCATATAACACATGGTGTAATTTTTGTTTGCAATAAACAGCAATGAAACATCTAAAAGCCAGTGAAATATCAGGTTCTCTGTCTTGGATGACCATCATGCCATATTTCAACATTTTCCACATAGACGCATAGGTAGTGTTATTATAAAAAACATGACATTAGATGGTTGCATCAAAGACATTAATTATATAACATCACCAATTATAAGGATCAGACATGTATTATTACAGAATGAATGAATGACTGGATGACATGTACAAAATTTACATGAGGATTGCCTGTCAACAACAAAAAACAAAACCCAAGTGGGCCACAAACAACAATACTAGCACCAACAATATAAAAACAGTTGTTTTGCTACCTAGTTAATAAATATGCAAAACATTGACAGCTTCATAATTTCCCATGATATACACAGGTCAGGGTACGAAATTTGCACCGGTCCATCGGTCTAAACCGATTAGAAATCCAAATGACCGATTAGAAATGTCAAAATGCGGAGTTTATCGGTCACAGTGGACCGATTAGCAGTGGTTGAAATTACGGCGCCGGCGAGGGCCGACATTTCTTTAGGAGAAAAGATTATAGGATTTTGCATTACAATACTTGTTAGATGTCTAGGAAAATGGTTAATTGCAATTGTGGACGCCAGTTTAGGAAAGCTAGGGTATGGGCAGTTGATTGCAATCAGTCAATAAGTATACCAAAGGTGTGAACTTCTGTGAAGTGTGAAGTGCAATTAGCCTCATAGAACCCTAACAGGGGAAAAAGCCACTTCTATTTCTTGTAAATTTTTAATGTTTAATGTTGTATTATCAGTATTTAAAATTATGCTCATTTTTTGATGATTTAGTTATTGTGACCACATTAATGTAATCAGATTGTTTTAATTAAAGGTACTAAATCAATGTGTATCTATTTGATTGATTAATGCACTTATATAACATAATGTAGAATTGGCGGAAGATTTGGACCAGTTAGACCTGAAATGGACCAGTTAGTTATATGAGTGGACCAGTTAGCTCCCAGAACGTGGACCAGTTAGCTAATTTGCGAATTTCGTACCCTGACACAGGTCTATGTCCTCCTTGTTTGCATTCTGTCTGAGGGTGGTTCTTTATTGAAAATATCAATATGAATAGGCAACACCACAGAGTTTAACAGTTTATATTTGCATTCTGGATGCTCAAACAAAAAATGTTGATATCTTTGATTTTCCAAGATAGAAATTTTTTAATACTATGCATAGTTTTTTTTTACTTTTATTTTTCTCGTTAATTAACCCTGGCAAGCTGACTTGCACATTTTCAAGTCTCTTTGAAAAAAAAAAACGGTTACGTCTTCATTTCATGAAGAGTCGACAAAAACAGATTTTATTGATATTTTTCATGAAATATGAATATTTCAATGTGATGAAAAGAAATTAAAAAATAAAAATGGCAAAATTATCATTGGAATAATTAAGATTCGTCAGTTAACAAACTGTCACAAGAATACAGTGGGTTGCAAAAGTATTCATCCTCCTATATGTCAACTATAACTATTCATTGTTTGTCATGGTTAGTATATAATCCATATCAATAGCACTTTTTATAATACAAGTGGCCTTACCATGTTATGTAATTCCATGAAAATTGCACTATTTTCCACTTCTGATTAAACAATAATATTTTGGTGTCTGTTTTTAAAACTTTCGTTTTTGGTTGTTTGTTGACTGATTATAAGCAATGAAATTTTGAAGAACAAGAACAAAAGATTGGCTTTTTTAATGTAATTTTGATGCATTTTTACCAATTATTACAAAATTATTACTATACTGAAGTCCCTCATATTTTCAGTCATCCAGCCGATATTCCATTATTATGTAAAATGCTTTCCTGGGTGAATCTCAGCAAATTCAGAGTAAATCTGATGAAAATCTAGTGCAACAATGAAAAGATTAGCAATTTCATTTTTTACGAAACAGTACATAACAGTTGCAAAGTGGCTTGAAAATTACAACATGTGATGAATTATCACATCCAAAAAAATGATGCTGATTGCATGTACCACTTTTGTCCTATATATTTTATATGACATATCTGCCTGCAAAATCTAGAGGCATGAATACTTTTGCAATCTACTATGCAAAAGTAGTATTCAGCATGACATTTACGGATTTATGATAGTGAAATGTAGCAATTTTATTTTTTTGTAGAATACTTACCTACATCTACATTTAGGGACTGATAGATCGGTCTGGTGAATACTCACCATGACAAGCAATGACTTTTCTGCAAGCGATATTTTTCACTGTCTCTGCTTTCAATGCTACACCTTCGTCTCATTGCCATGGTCTCTGCCTATCCTCATTAGCCCAAATGGTTCAGAAATACAGGACGTAAAGCCCTAATCACCCACCCACCTTTCAACGCTACAGTTTTGCCAGCTTATATTATAGATGGCAGCACGTCCAATCGCTGTTGTGCAGCAGTCAGAGGCCTGTGATGGTACAGTAGCAAATGCAAAATCCTCAAGAAATAAAACAACGTGAAGCTGTGTTAGTATATCAATTTTTTTATCATGTTTTTTATTTTACTATATTTTGGGTCTTATCTTTTTTAATCAAGAATATATCTAGTTACATAGTCTCTAAACAGCAATTTGTAGCAGACGAATTTGAGCAGACGCTCGTCAACTTTTCCCTGACTTCAACTCGTCCCAAGATGCAAGTGGTTTCGCGCATGCGCATTTCAGTCTGTCCCGAGTCTATGGTCGCCATTATGTCTAAACAGGTAGTGGTATTTTCTTGAAAATAGGGTCGTTTTCTCTTTATCTGAAATGGTTTTAAGTGCATTTTTTGTTTCAGTTCGTCGGAGAAGAAACACAGCCACGTACCCTGTGAGTAAAATTGCTTAATACTGCGATTTTATTGTAAAATGTTGCGCCGGCTAGCCGAAGTTGGGAAAGAAAGTTGCTGGCGGTAGCTTTCGATTTTGTGACGTGGGATGCATTTGATTGTTTACTAAACTTGAATTAATTTTGCTTTAAAACAAACAGGTACGTTGGTAACCTCGACCCTGGAGTGACAGAAGACTTAATTCTGGCTTTATTCAGCCAGATAGGCTCCTGCAAGGGATGCAAAATTATCAAAGAGGTCAGTTATTTCCTTCATTATCGCTCGCTTTCAAACTCATTGTATTAAGCCGCGAAAATTATTATTGGAAAACATAACGAGTTCCAATTTAGTAATTGAACCAGACATAACATTCCTAACATATTGTTGTATTAAGAAGACCTGTTACTTGGATTGAAACAAGTGTTGTTGTGGAATGGGATACCTAGTTTCATTTCATGTCATGCTCCACAAACTTAATTATGTTCATTGTACTGCGTATGGAACTGATATTCGAAAAATCGACAGCTGTCAAATGGAAACGCATGCTCAAGATAGGGTTTGATAGCAGAAAAGAGTTCAATTCTTGGTTTTACGATATGTATTTAGGAGTTGAAGACAATAGTGAACTGTAGTATAAACATACGATGACATACAAGATTATGTTTTCACTGGGTTTCTGTCAGAGCCACTCCTGCCAAACTATAATACCTGAGAAGCAGAGGAGCCCTAAGGTTGCTGGCTAAATAAGTTGCAGTTAAATGAGTTGCTATGATATTGAGTGTTAGAGCCACCGGCTAATTCCTTTATTCTTTGGAGTACATTTCATACCTTTGCCTTGTCTTAATTAGCCTTGAAGTGACCCTGGAAATAATATTGAATTTGAATTGAATTTATTAGCAACAATTTCAGTATACGGTACAGATTCAGGGAAATTTTTACATTATCTACCAAATGCGGTTTAAAGGCACAATATGAAAAGTAAAATAGAATAATATGATAATATAGTAAGCAACTATTCTATATTATCAGCATCACATGCAAATCTATAGAGAAACATGACAGTATAACTGCATGCACATAGTGCCACATACACATTACCTTGTTACACTCTGTTAGCATTAAAAGTTAAAGCTTGTTCTTGCACTGGACAAGTCGTCAACCGGCCATTGGTTTGGATGTGTTGTTTTCTGTGGTACATGTATTGTTTGTAAAGAAGCTCATTAATGAATTTAATTAAAAATTTAAAGACAATCTACTGTGGTAGACTATATCGTGATCGTAAGCCCGCTGCCTCCCAGCCAGCAGAGCTCTGCCAGCAGCTGGCTTCTCGCCCAGTGCTCCTCTCCCTCCCTCCTTGTAAGACAACCAATCCACTTGTCTCAGCCATCGTTGCTCGCAGAGACATGTGTGATGGCTCATTTTGTAATTTTGTAGGTTTATTTTATAATCAAGATCCCAATTCTACCATGGATGCATACAATTTATACAGACTAATAACCATAGGCATACCTATTCTAATAACACTAATTTAGTCATCATGTCTCCCAATATAGCAATATTAATGTGGCTGTTTCGGTCTGTGGCTGTTTGTTTTTTGGCTGTTTCGTACTGTGGTCGTTACTTTTTTGGCCGTTTTGGATCCGTGGTCGTTTCGGATGGGGCCATTCTGACCAAACCCCTATGTTGATTACCTGAACCAGAGCAAACTGATTTTGTTCAGCTACAGCCTATAATTATGTTTAGTGGATATTAGTAGATCTGTATTTGAACCAGAGTGTGATTATTGTAATTTTAAAGAGAAAAACCTCGTCTTCTTAGCGAATGTGAAGGATTTCAAAACCATTTTGTGTTTTAAGCACAGCATAACTGAAGAAAATAAGATTATGAACAATCATGATCAAGGTATTCATGGTGTGATAATGCCTTAATCTGACTGATTTGGCTTCCTCTGTTTCTTGTGAAAATGGAATTGTTGTTGTCTGTCGAGGGTAGTGATGTGAGGTATCATGGTTATCAACGGATTATTTTATTTTATTATGAAATTACACTGAACGTTTCAGTCTAAAACCTATTCATTTTAATTTAGAATGGATCAGGATACAGAAACTTATTCTTGTTGAAAATTTTGACAACTGTATGACAGGGTGACCTGGTAGTTCATTGTTGTGTCAATTTATTTATGGTGCAAGGCAAGCTAAATGTGTAGCAATGTGTAACAAGCTTTCAATGGCAAAGAGCTGTTTATAATTTCGGGTTAATAATGCTCTGACACCTGTTGATGTTCACTCAAATGTATCATTACTAACTCGAGCTAGTCTAGGCACTTATGAACTTTTGGACTTTATAAAAAGTAAGTTTTGCACTATTCAATGTTTGTGATTCATGTGCTAGAATTGCTGTTGCTTTCAATATATATATTTAATGTATTCATTGAGTTTTTCAGTCAGGTTTTTCTTTTTCATCTCTAGTTCTGTTGATGTTTTTGAGTGATCTGAAATCCAGTTCTTCAGAGTAGGAGTCAAAGTTTTTTGGGTTAATTATGTAGCTACTTAGTGAAACCAAAGCTGGTGTATATCAAAATTGGTGAATTTTAGGAAATTATAGGTGATCAGGATCACCACAAGATAAAAAGTAAACTCTCCCTCCAATCGTGTTCAGCCAATTTAGTATTAAGTGATAAACAAATTCTTCCCTGTTCTCATCCAAAATATCCTCTCCCGCCGAGCTATTATTGATAGATTTCATAATTTCATTTCAGGGTGGCCAAGTACCCTTAAATCTTACATCCAATTTCTTATATTTAAGGTTAACAAGTCTTAAAGAAAGAACACTGTTAAACTAGGTCTCAAAAAGTAATTTCTCAAATCTCAAGTTACAGAATGAAATTTAATCAAATACTCCAACACGATACTGACAAGTTCAAATTTCTGAGTTAATAAATGCAGACAATTTTTATTGATATGTCAGTCTGTATTGTACTGATTGATAACTTGTTCTAGAATTTGATTAAAATAAGTTAGTTTCAAGGGAACTTAGTTTTCTTTGAAAACCATTGAATAACTTAATGAAGAATATTGATCTCAGCACAGTGCACACATGATGAACATTAGTGTTTTACTTTTTCTGTGTCAAATTAATATTTATTATGATTTTGATTATCATTCATGTGGTTATTATTGTGGACTCCTAATCATAATAGTACCTTAACTGCTAAGACTAGCATAACATGAAATCTTGACTTTATGACCACCACTATCCAAAGAACTGAATTTTCAGTTTCGTGGTTATATATTCATCAGAAATTCAATATAATATTTGATCATATAAATTATAACCTGACACAGATGGCATACTTGCATATGTCTATTTTATTGCTTGTTTGTACTAGCTGTTCATTGGTTACCAGTGTACGTATGGTGCATTATCTATTAGATATTGATGAAAATTTGTTGCCTATTGTATTTCCTTGATAGTGTACCAGTTATGCTTTTATGACTTTACATGAAATAAATGGTACACAACAGAGCGGGAATGAAGGTGACAAAAAGCAAAATAAGTCAATAAAAATTAAGCCAAGAAAAAAAATCGAAGGATTTCAGTATTCATGATCATGATGTGAATCGTGATTATAAATTTGTTGTTGTTGGAAAGTTTGCTGAAATTTTAATCTTTCTATTTCGTAATGACAGACTTCAACACCTACGCAAAACATTGCAGTACATGAAATAATTTAATTTCTCATTACTAACAAAATGAACTAAAATGTATTTTTTATTGCCGTGAAACTGCAGTTTTATGACTGAACTATACAATAGAGGGCGACAGCTGCAAGTTCCAGTCCATTGTCAGATATTTATGAGTTCTTATGAAAATCGCCAGGGGCTTGTTGAAGGAGCACCCTGGCGGCCAGCAATATTATTCACGATCAATATTCAATTAAATTATATTAATCTTATGAATGCAGGGGCGATGGAGGGGTTTAGGGTCTATCAATCAAGAGGTTGGGAAGATAGCCTGGGAGGGGTCGGCTTTTTCTTCATTATGTCTACAAGACGTGTGTAGCAAAGGTTTTGTGAGGCTGAAAGATGTGCCAAGAACAGAGATGCATCTTGATAAGTTCTGCAGGAGCTTACGAGGGGAAGATAGGCAGGTTGTCTTGCTGTTATTTACAGCATGCCTGGTGACTCTGTGTGTGTTAAAGTATCCCATCTAGCTCTCCCTCACGTTCTAATGTCAGTTTATTGTCACTTTACTAGTCCTAGTCATTTTGGCGAATCACGGCGCGCCTCTGTTTTAACTCCGGCTTGATCAAATTTAATCGCAGCGAATCCATATTTTACTTTCATTACTCAGCCCTTCGCAGCGGCTCCTTGCTACAGTGTGAATTAAAAAGACCTGCCATGCATGGGGATGCGGAACATGCCTCCATAATGATGCACTTCACTCATAAAGCAGATTTATTGACTCCCGACCATGGCTCAATAATTACATTATATCAGTTCATCTAAACCTGGCGGATGGTTCAGTCAATTTGGTTGGCACTGTTTCATTGCTCGTGTGCATGGTCTTGTCTCTTGCTCTGAATTAAGATGATAGTTCTCTGGTCAATGTCATACCTCATACATGAACACTTGATATTTTTGCAGTGTTGTATGATTACATAGTTGAGATTGTATTTCCATGTATCTATTGAGTGTACACAACTGTAGGGCTGAAGCTAACAAGAACCTTTCTCACAGGACTGCACTTGGCTTGCATAGCTTGTTCTCTTTAATGATTAAGAAAAGGTATTGAATGATTAGTTGGTCCAGTATTTCTTTGAAATTCTCTATGGGATTTTGATGCAAAAAAACACGTTCAATGACATGATGTACAAAGTTTGTGTTCGTTTTGATTAATGCTTTTTATTGGTGCAATAGTTCTACTGACTAACATGCATTGAATGTCATGTCCCCCGAGTCAGGTTTCGATCCCAGACACCAATGAGATTCTGTTTGGAGAGTCCGCCTCGGGTAGGTCTACAAGAGGAGTGCGAAAATTCCAGCCAGGGATAAGTCTGGACAAAGTCAATAGGATCAGAGTGACTGGAAGGCCATAACTTGTAAGTAGCAGGGAGGTGTTTGACGAAGGTAGAATTAGTCTGTGTGACTTTATGGGGAGAGGAGCAGAGAGGTTGCGGTGGGGCGGACCCGCGAGGTGGCCCCGAGGTGCTGTGGGGTCCCAAGGGGTTGCGCATTGACAGCCCCTAATCATGGAGAAGGTGTAAGGCAGGCCTGCTATGTAATATCTACAGCAATTCTCTATTGCTGCCTCCCCTTAGACCTGCCTAAAAATGACTAGATTAACCCCGGCCTCAGATTTGACCTCGTCGCTATAAAAAAAAATCCAGACCTGCCCCATTCCGTTGAGCGCCCAGCCCGACTCACCCTGTGGGCAGGACCGAGGCAATGTGGGCAACTTCAGTGAAAAATGTGAGAACAGCTAGAAATAAGAGGCCATGGATGTACAATTATAGCCATGAATACCTAAATCATTTAATGTTTTAGTCAGTGAGGTTGTTGATTATCGAATATTTATTTTTAAAATGTTTGATAATTTCCCAGCTTTGCATTTTTTGCATTACACACTGTATTTTGATTATCTAAACATCATCAATCCTTCACAATGTCCAGGAAACCTGGTCACTGTTTAAATAAAAACAGATAGAAAAGTTGGGAAAAAAAGTGAAGTTCAATAATTATGATAATATTATCTGTTGAAGTTCTAGTCATAAGTGATAGCTTCTCATTATGATGCATGACTGTCATAACAGGGAATGATTAATGGTGATGTATTAATTGGTGAATGTTGATGACCGAACATTTGCCGTTAAATCATGTCATGCTGAATGATTCAAGGTGATTGATTGGGGAGCATGTCCAAACGGTTGAGATTAATGTCAGCCATGGCGTAACGAATTCGGAGCACCGCTTGTTGTTCTATTGAAATTTTAAATGAAATATCGTTTCAGGTCCTCGCAAGCTTTCGACTCACGTCCTGCTGACATGTCGCTACTAAACACTTTGCTGGTCCCTGGGAGTCTGTCCATGCCCTGTCGTAATGGCTTCTTGCTCGCTCCATGTTTTTTATTGCCCCGCAGATTATGAGGACCCATGCGTCCCGCGGGGAAGTTATCACTTAGAAGAGCCCAAGACCCCGGAGAAGGACATGTCAATTCCTGTTTCCTATCAAGATCACCCTCATCCTGATGCTGCAGGGATCTTATGTGACGTCATTATCATGTGATCTTACACATGGTGTCTTTATGCTGTTTATTAGAGCATGGAACATGTTTGTTGCTGCAGCATGGTGTCTGCACTGTTTCATTAGTCAGAAGTCAATAATTTTAGTTAAGTACAGCCCTCTGTTGGTGTTTCTTTCCATTATCTTATATTTTTTTCTGTGGTATTTGGCCAAACGCCTGAGCTAGGTTTAGGAGAGAAATCAAATACACAGGGGCTTAATCGACAAGATGTCAGTATGTATCTTTTGGCAATGGGGGTTCAAATTCTATGTCAAGGTACAGAGAGAGCATCAGTTGTGCTGTTGGTGAATTTGCACATTCCTTTGATTTATCAAAAATGTATTCTAATCTTCACTTAATGCTTCAAAGATACCAAGATGCTTTATTGGAAAGGCTATCACAGGCTTGTGCTTTGTATTGTATCATAATTGTATGGATTCCATGGTACAGTTATACTCCCTGAAAGCTGATGTCTGCTGCATTTAAGGAGAGCACTACAGATAGAAGTCTTTGCTCTTGTATGGAAGATGGGTAATTAGTAACACAAAATGTCCAATGGGACATTCGGTGTGTCTCACGTTTCGTGTTGTCGTGATGGCGGAGAAAGTGGCTCGGATATCGTGGCCATCACAGTCTTGTGTGTTCAATTTCTATGGACGAGTTTGTGTTCTGAAGACCGCCTTTGTTCTCTGGGGTAGACTGAAGTTTTTAAGAGCAGAATTTGATCTGTTTCACCATAGATACCAATAACGGTTTGCTTGCATGTCCTTGTCGCAATTGTATCCTGTCAAACGGTTTCTCTAATTAGATTGGTTTTAAGTGAATGTCTCGAATTAGGCCTTGGTTTTCTCTGGTTGTCCTTTCCAAACTGCTCGATCGATCCAGCATTATTGGTGTGCTGCTCAAACTCTCCGCATGTGTTATGCCTTTGTTAAAAATCTTGATACATAAAGTTCATTTCATACTAATTAATCGACTACTTTATGGTACTCTTGTCTCATATCTCTGTTTGTCTTTTTGTAGTGTGTATTATATCACTACAATGTGTGTCAATTTCATTCACCCAAAGCCCTTATCATGTTAATATATATACAAATTCCTCCTTGCAAATTCTTTTTTGTGCTATATTTGGTTTGAAAATATGTAGATAACAGAAATATAGGCCAAGCTGACCTCGAAAATGTCAATAATAAAAACATATTTGGAGAAATCTATTTTAAGTATCAAATATTTCACAGGCCATTCATTGTATTTCCAAGTGAGCCATCTAATCCAGTCACCCTTGAATGTTTGCACTAGAGTGGAGCAGTTGCCATAGCAACCTACGACTGTCATCCTCTTAGATGCAGCATGGTGGCAGCACTCGTGCAGCCTTGTGGCTCCTCCTGGTGGTGCTTTAAGAGATACTTCTTTCTAGCCTCTCTTTTGGATATGACCGGTATTGAAAACTTAAGCAACATGATGATGCAGCCTGTTGTACCAATCCCTCTTGTTTGTCAGGTATGTGCGACCTTTGACCTTGACCTATATTCATTCACCTTTGACCTACTTTGGTGTGCTGTCATGCCTTTAGCAATGCTCATTGTGTATCTGCTGAATTGCATCAGTTGTAATATGCAGGATACATTGGTGTCACAGGAACCCAGCAGCAGCAGCAGCCTTAAGGTAGAGAGGGTGATGGAGAGAACAAGTCCTATGATGATTGAATTATGGGATTAAAATTATTTGCCAGGAAAGCTGTATCTCTGAATCTTTCACTCAGTCATCTCTGCAAATGTTGCATGTATTTATTTTTTTTGGGGGGGGGGGGGGGGAATTGAAAAAATATACACTGACTACCTCTACTAATACCTAATATGTTATGTGGCACAGATATATATGCACTACATTTGGTACGCTGGGGTTATACATAATTTGTGAATTTACATGATACATCCCCCAAACCCTCTTGTCTGGGGGGGGGGGGGGGGGGAGCAAATATATCTAACATTATATTGATTTCATTTGACAGGAATGTATTGAACATTTTAATTATATATATATATTGTGGCACTGATTTACTGCCACTAGATACAATTTTAAATGATATTGTATTATCTTAATGCTACATGTCTGAAGCTTTAATAAATCGGCTAGTATGACCAGCTGCTAGAGGTAGACAAAATGATGAGATGATAAGGCTTAGAGTCCACCCCATGTTATGCATTTACCCCATGGGTGGGTCTTTCAATTGTCCCAAATTTTATTTCCTATACGCACAGCAGCTAATTTGATTTTGATAATAGTGATGGATTACAGTTGTTGTTTTTTTTTGTTGCTTTTTGCAGTACTGGTCTCTAAATGAGCCCAAAAAAAAAAAAAGAAGAAAAAAAAAAAAAAAGGACAGTTGCTCACTCACTAGTTCCAAAACGTTTGTTTCAAATTTAAGAATTCCATGTTCATTAAAGTTGGTGCGTTCCTGACATAATGATGAGATGTGAATGGTTTGATTTAAACCCTAATCATCTCATCATTGCATCTGCCAGTTGCAGCTGTTCATCATTTGAGATGTCTAATATGTGGCTCAGCTTTGGTACAATACAATGCAATACAATCTACAGACGCCCATTGGTAAGACCAACTGCACCTAATGTGGTTTTAATGGAGTGAAGTTTGAAGAGTTTAAGTGTAGTAGCTTCTTGAATAATTGTGGTTTTCTTAAATCAAGAATTCTGTGTATTTTAAATTTTACCTAAATCATAATTAGTGGTGAAGCATACTTTAATAATCTAGACAATTAAACCATCCGCATTTTAACCAGCGTCACTTCAGCATGCTTTGGCAACACCACTGCATGATTTCATGTTTTAAATAATGTTTTGAATAATAAAACCTTTATGAAATGTTGCAGGATTTTTGTTCTCACACTTTGAAGTTGTGAAGCTTGACAAGCAGTAATTGAACCCGAGCAAAATGCTGTTAAGAATAAGAAGGCCTTTTATGTGGCTTAACTGCTTATGCTGGTCTGTCATAATTATTACCATGACAACCAGGTTTATTTATGCCTCTGTGTCATGATTTCAATATGATTATTATGGGGGCCATGTCATGTTTTGCTTTGTGTGCCTTGACGTGTGTTGGGTACATGGAATGTCATGCATTTGTTGTAAATTGATGTATTGAAAAAGAGGGAATGAACAAGTAAATGGAAAATGTGCAGAGAAGTCTTGATAAGTGGGTATATATAATACAGTTTACACAGAAGCACACAGTTGAGATCACCATAGCTGAAATTGTCTTATTCTAAAACTTGCCAGTCTGCGATCTTTTGGACCCAGGGACGTGGTCTTAAAATCCAGGTGTCCTAAAATTGGGTGGTCTTAATTGTGGGGTCCTTATGTAGTGAAATGTAAAAAGCATTGGTATAATAAAACAACTATTCAGCAGACTGTAGGTGGGTAGGTGGGTTAGGTAGATAGATAGATAGATAGATAGATGGATGGATAGATAGATAGATAGATGGATAGATAGATAGGTGGATAGATGGATAGATAGATGTAGGTAGATAGATAGATATAGGTAGATAGATAGATATATGGATAGGTAGATAGATAGGTAGGTAGGTAGGTGGATAGAGATAGATAGATAGATAGATAGATAGATAGATAGATAGATAGATAGATAGATAGATAGATATATAGATATATAGATATATAGATATATAGATATATAGATATATAGATAGATAGACAGACAGACAGACAGGTAGGTGGGTGGATAGATAAATAGATAGAGAGATAGATTCATTCATCTATTCATTCATTCATTCATTCATTCATTCATTCATTCATCCATTCATTCATCCATTCATTCATTCATTCAATGATTGGATAGGATATGAAGACACATAAATACATAGGTAAATTCATTCATTCATTTGATTCTGATTGTAGATTACAACTGTGTTAATTTATATTCGTTAAATGGCTGTCAGCTGATCATGACCTCCAATTGCAATTAATTTATTGCAATGCAAGTTTGAAATTCGTTCAACTATACTTCCCAATATCTGCTTAACTTAGTAACATCAAATTTGGTAACATATGAGCATACATATATACTCACTATGCATGGTATACATGCTACCCTGCTCTGCTACTGTCATGAGTTATACTACGCTTCCCTTTTTTTCCACCGAAATATGAATCTGTAGTTTTTTGCCCATTTCTGCATCCATTAGTTTTTAGTGCAATGTCTGACTATTCCCTTGTGGGTTGTGGTGACATTGTGGATTTTTGCTATGTTGGACATGGTATGATTCGTTTGACAAATATAGTTCGTGCAGATTTTTTGCATAGATTGTTGCGAGTCAGATAATCGTGGAACATTATACTATATGCTACAGTATTATTATTATTATTTTTTAAATAGTATTTTCAGTTATAATTGACATGCAAAGTTGGCACTTTTCTGTATTGCTCCATTAGCAATGATTCAGTGGGATCATTTTTAATATTGCATTAGTGCATCAATTTTTGTAATAACTTGTGTGATTATTTATAAATGTCATGTAAATGCAATTCATATCTGTCCATTCAACTTGGGTGGTTTAGTGTTTGGCACATTATTTTGCAATTCTCCAAGTTTGATTCGTACTAATAAGTGATGTATTTCAGCTAAATCTTAACACTTCGTATTGTTTACACTGGACTGAATTGAGATTAAGAACTTGGCTTGTACTCCTGTCACGACTGAGGCTATTATGTTACAGAACTCAATATTATATGATCACTGTCTTGCAAAATATGAAAGTATTTTCTCATTAAGATAAGGCATTTGCCAAAGTATGCTTGTGCTAAGATTGAAGGGGTGGGTCTTTTGAGAGAAAGATTTGCATTGATAGAGGTGTATTTTTGTGCAAATTAGTTGTGTTATTGTGAAATGTTTGACAGAAAGAGAAAGGGAGAGAAAGGGAGAGGAGTTTAATTATGTTACAGGGTGCATACTTAGACCATAGAGTTTGTTTGAAATTCCTTATTCGCAATAGAAAATTATTGCACAGTAAAGACAAAAGTATAGACTAAAAACAAAAAGTATTTTGGTAAAAATCTGAAATAAATACAGCACCAATGCTTTAAAACCCAGCAATAGTGACCTCACATGGTGCATAAGAACAAGATGATATCTTTAAATTCTCTGTAACTTAATATTTTTTCATTGATACAACTGTGACACGAGTGACTCATTGACAGAATGTTTAATGTTCTTGATTCTCATTTGGGAGGTCTTGGCTTGGATACCCAGGCGGAACTCTCTCTTTACTCATCTTTTTGGTAGACTCTAGATATGTCTCATCATTATGTCAGTTGATTGATAAGTATATTAAATTTGTGTGGATATTATTGATGAATGACCGGACATACTTAGTGAAGATACATCTTGCGTCATTCTTGTATACAATGGTGTAACACAATGCCATCCCCTGTCTCCCATATAGCCCCATAGTCATACATGCAAGGCATGTAATTCGTATGATTCATGCAAGCCAATATTAGGTTATTATATTTATGATCTATATAAGGTTATGTTGGAAGTGGCAGGGCACTTATGCCTGATTTAATGTCAGGGCCAACCCTCTTCTATTTCCGCCCTAGGATTATGTAACAGCTATTGGCTGAAAAAGGGACCTTCTGCTTGTTAAGGCTTCATTCATAATTCATACAGCTGTAGGGCCTTATTATCCTGCCCTTGTTTATGCCATTCTGGCCAATGTTTGCAATCCCTTAAGATAATGCCGTGATTGGTACACTGGCGAATGGTTGTCAAAACGCATTTGCATCTTATGTAAACTCTCGCGTTTTAATCGCGTGCAATAAGAACGATTTTTGCCACTGAGTTGCACGCTTCTTGATTGTTGTTATTTGTGGCCAACATTGATAACCTTGTTTTTGATTGTGATTTGCTAATTGTTGTGATTCGCTGATAGTTTTAGATCACCCTTGAGGCGGATGTAATGATGAGGTAATAGATAAAATGACCTCTTCACATTCACAACTTGTAGAGTGAGTCTTTTTTTCCTCAACTGCCTTGCTCTGAATCAATTGCAAAGAAATTAGTAACTGTTTTAAGTATAAGGAACTGGTGCTAGGGTATCATTTGCATTTCTTTCGGCCACTTTAAATGTAGTCATTTGGTGATTTGATTCATTTCTTGCTTCGTACCCTGTATTTTTGTCCGTTGGGTTTTCTGAACCTCAATTGAAGCTCGATTGAAGCATCCTTGGAGGGCGGACACGGGCTATTTTCAGGTCTTGGTCAGCCCAGGGGAGTTTGAAGGGACGATTTTCTTGTGCGCTTCTATGGAAATTGACGTCCCACAATCAATGGTTGGCCTTTGACTCCAGCCGGGGCTGAAGGATGCCTCCTATATGGTCTAGAATGTAGCAGGGTCCGAAGGAGATCTATAGCAGCCGGGGTATTAGTAGCATGGAGTTCACAGCTAATGCCCCACAATGGCTGGACGGCCAGCTAGTGTTTTATTGAACGGAGCTCGATACTCGAGTAGCCACGACATGGTCTCTCAGCACCCAAGAGCAGCCGATTTTATCAAGCGTCTTTGCCTGTTTCATGAGGAGGGATTTTGGCTACTTTGCGGGTTAACACCGAAGGGCTCCACTGGCTTTTCTTTGCCCTATCTTTATGGGGTGTGGCTGGGATCTGTGATGGAACCTGCTCTTAAACTACATGACCCATTGCGATGAACAACGTCGTGAAACCATAAAAATGTCCCTTGATTTAATGCAAAGTGAACGGCGGTGATCCCATCTTGATGTGCCATGCGATGACTGGATTGCGGTTACTGGATCGCCTGCTCAACTTCGCTGTCGGTTTTCCAGCTTCAAATATGGTTACTGCCGACCTTTGGCCTTCACTCTAGAACCCATTTGTAGTAGATCTTGAGAGATCATGTTTAGAAGTTGTAAGGATGTTTCGATGCATCTTCTCAAGACATCTCGGCACAGTCGCGGTCACACGGCTGCACCCTGTTTCTGACATCCCCAATTATGACAAATGTCGTTGCACGAGCCTTACTTCAGCCCTTGGGGAACACTCCTTGATGCTTTATTGGCACTAATTGTGTTACTGTAATGAGTGATTGACCAGTTATTGGAATTCTACAAGCACTGCTCCACTGGAGTCTATTTGTCTTATTGGCTACAACAGTTTTCCCTGTAACTTCTCTTGCATTACATTACTTGCTTGTAGCAGTTAATGCAGTAATATAAAGTGTAATTTGCTCATGCACAAATTGTCAGACAATTGCCTCTCTTCTGTTACTGCACAATTGGCATTGACTGTGTCAACCTTCAGGGGTCTGGTAATATAAATTAGTGTATTGTCAATGATGGAGTGTCAATGGAATAGGGATTGCTCTTTTTTGTAGTGGCATTATGGTAATGGGCATGGTGTGAGTCCCAGTAAAGGTACAGATTATAGTGCCAGATTGATGGTTTTTCATTATTATTTAGCAAGCATTATTGTTGAATGGGGGAATAAATAGGAGAATATATTCATGACTGTAGTAGTAGTAATAATATTAAATTGTGCAGTGTTACTGGGAAGTTAATGTAGATTTAGTTGTAGGTTTGTCACTTTGACCATGTTCAGCAGTTTGTAATGTTAGGATGGATAGTTTACACTGAAGGGAAATAATGATACAATACAATGGATGACATAAAATTGACAATGTTGAATAACAATTATTGGTTTATAGTCTGTTATAACTCGACAGAGTCACGATTTAACCATCACTCTCTTGGCAGGCCTGTTCAAGCATGAGTCTTTCTCAACTCCTTTGGGAGTACAGCTGAGCAGCTATAGTCAGCACATTAGTCGAAGGAGCAATACATAATAGTTGATCTGCTCAGTTCTCCTTGTCATAAAGTTCCGGCTTGCTTTGAACCCATGATTTTGTGCAGATGAGTAAATGATACTCCATGCACTGCCGTGTACATGCTGTGAGGTATAAGTTACTAAAGCAACTATAAATGATACTCCGTAAACTGCAATGTACGTGCCGTAAGGTTAGAAGTTACAAAAGTAGCTATAATCTTTACACACAAACTAAGATGGTATACGTACTCCATGTAGAAAGTAGACTGTATGAACAGGATACACTAGTCTTCTGTCTTGTGGTACATGACAAGATGGAGACTCGGAGAGTAGGAGGCCTCGGTGCAACCTGGAACACAAGAGTCTCTTAGAAAATGCCGCGATCATGTCTCATCAAAAGAACCGTTTGTCTTTGGCTGATGCTCCAAGCACAATGACTCCGAGGAAATCCAGAGGAGTCTGTCATCTTCATGCGTCCATAAAAGCTCGAAGGAGACTCCACAGATTCTTGAACGAGGACTCCGCCTAGTCGCCGCGGTCCTTATGTCCTTCTAGTTCTGCTGATGAGAGGACATTCAACGCTGCAAATACCGTCATTATCTTCATGGTTGTTTATTAGCGATCGCCTAGCATGTTGATTGAACTTGGTTTCACTCGGTTTGCTGCATTTTGCAACTATGTCGTTACAACACGCATTCTCAAGCTTGTTAGTATGTGGCAGGTGTCCTCACAGCTTCAAAATTAGATATCCACAACTTGACAAGTCAGCCACCAACGGTGAGAGTCTATGCCAGCCGGTCTCCTCAATTGCTTTTATCTTAGGCTTCATCGTATGCACGTAAGTTAATAGGACAAGTATTGTGGAAGATGTTGATTTTGTGATTCTCTCACACTGTGTTTGCAGACTTGTCCAGGGGCTAAACTACTAAATGGGTGTCATAATGATAAACTAATCATTGTATGCTCTGGAGATAGTTTACTGCACTTTATTATTATCGTTGCAATAATTACGTAGAATAGTCTTTCAAACTTTTCTCCTTCATTTGTGAAATCATGAGAGATTTAGTCAATCAAACTGTTAACTGCTAAACTGTTTTGATTATTTCTTATTAGATAGGCTTTTGCAATGCTATCTCGTTTGGCTTGAGTATTGTTTTGTTTCTTTAGAAAATGAAACATGTAATTAATAGTGCAAACACAGGAGAAAACTTACACCATGCTCTTAGAATCAAGAGAAAATTTAAGGGTGTTTCTACGTAATGGCGTTCTGTCCTGTCGAGAGATGGAGCTACGACCACACCGGTCTTGCTATTGTTTAATGACGTCATCCAACTGTAACGTCATCAAATGCACTGATTGACCTTTTGTTGATGACGTCATTGAACAATTGCGAGACCTGTGTGGTCGTAGCTCCATCTCTCGACAGGACAGAACTCCATTATTGCAATAATAATGACATAATTTTAAATTCCAGATAATTAACCTCTTAATTAAAGTTGTAGGTTTAATTTGGGCAGCATCTTCTGTTTAAATGTTGAAGGACACTTTTTGTATCTTCTTACAAAAGAAGACCTTGAAAAGTAGAGGTCACCCGGGTGGGGAATTTCCAGGGAATTTCTTGCGTGTTGTTAATGGCTTTTTTGTCTTCTCCAATGACACAGGTGCTTTATAGGAGTTTTAGATTAATGTGATCTTTTTTGTTCAAAGTGTGTGCTTTTATAATTACTGGTCCTAGGGAAATAATGCTAAACTTTATCATGTTTATGCCATTAATAATTTAATATTTAAAAGAAGAGAATGTTAATTACTAACTGCTAAATTTGCGTGTTGGATGCCGAGGTCCTGGGTTCGAATTTGAACTGACGGATTCAGAGGTTGTCCGCTTGATGGTGACATGTTTATTACGCAGAGATAAGCATAGCTCTCAATCCTGACCAAAGAGTGTGTTTGGAACAGTTGGACGCATCTGGTGTCATAATCTTGTCAATGTGAACCTTTTCCCTGATCAGATTTTCCATTAACGAACCAAATCCCAAGACCAATCTTACAATAACGCCACTCAAAGACAGATCAGGTTGGGTCGTACAGTTTGAGACTTGAGTCGAGCATGAAAACATTCACAAGGCATTGTTTTAATGAGAAAACTTTTTTGCTAAAATTATTAAATATATATGGTATTTTCAGTCAAAGTATCGGCATGCACCAGGTGAATTTACTGCCCCTGTGAGTAAAATCAATAGTGTTTAGTTTCATCTGGTTCAAAATATTTGATGGTATTTCTGCCAAGTATCACTTTTTATTACAGAATTAATGTTGAGATGCCAAGAGTATTTTGATATTTGTGCGTTTAATACAAGTAAAACTGCCATTTGATCATTTGATTGATTGTGGTGTATCACAATATTCCCAAAATAGGCTAGAACCGTTGGCATTGTTTCAGCTCTTTTGTTTCAAAAACCAAATCTTGTTTCAGCTAATAATTCAAGCATTGAATGTCTTTATTGATTAATTGATTAAATAGTAAAACTGATGTTATTACCCCTGATGCCGTTTTGAAGATTGACATTTTGAAGTATGCTAAAACTCATTATGCAAATGAAGGTCTTGTTTTCATCCTTACATTCTTTTTGTTCCGCATGCATTAAGAGCAAATTTTGAAAGATATTGCTAAAATAAAGCAAAGCGTTTTACATGATTTCACATTATTCATCATGTCGACATAGGCTGTTGCTGCTTTCGCTTTAAGATTATGCAATTTGTTCATGATGTGCATTATAAAAAGTGATGAATTCAAAGCCAGGTGTGTTTTGTGCAATATCGGAAAACATTTTGTTACAAGGCTGCTTTCGAATGTTGATGGCTGATTCTTTAAAAGCTCTGTTCATATTACGAGGACTCCGAAAGCTGTGTCATCTAGCGTCTTCTTATTAAAGTATCGTAATACTAGAGGCGCATGTTAATGGAGCCAAGTGAAGATGCTTTGTGGTGTTGCAATTTTTTTTGTAAAGTTGCGAAATACAATGTCTCCTCGATTTGTTTGGGCAAGCTGTTGCTGCAGTGTCTTTTATGTAGTTTAATGCTGACTCTTCAATTTTGTTACAGCAAGGATGAAGTAAATGCATGTAGTCTATGCATTGATATGAATATCAAGTGGTAACGGCAATTGTGCTGGATTATGTCGTTTGTACTTTGGAGTATAATTGCTATGTAGTGTAAGGGCTATCGAAAAATCTCCATGGAAATATAGTGTCTAACCAAGATCACACACTCGACCTGCCATCTATTGGAAATTTTTTGCGTCTAGTAGGATCCTGTCCATGTCCAATTTCCAATGCCAGCTTAGAGAACTTATACAATCTCAGTCTAAATCTACTGACAACAATTCATTTACATTCTGTACATATTTTCGAAATATGTAACTGCTCACAGACAAGGAATGGGTTAGAAATATGTTTTCATTCCTAAACACGTATGTTTTAAATTCTACGCATTACACCTATGTACGAAACTTGTTTTTAGCACTGCGAGAGTCATGACCAGTGGCCCACCATGTTGAAAAGTCGGAGGCCCACCTGCTGAAAAGTGCCAATAAGGTGGGCGCGGACTCCCACTGTCGTGTATCAAGAGGTTGTTTGTTCCACCTCGTAGTCTGCTGAGTGGTTTACTGGCCAGGAAGGAGGACCAGGCCGTGTTCATTGGTCATAGTCCACTGACCTCTGCGATGTCTTATTCGAGGCCAGAAACTGACCGAAGTTCTCTCGAATTTGCTTTCAAAGGTTTGGGTTCAGTTCTGGTGATGTACTTCGCGGATCTATGTGCTTGTATGGTGAAGATTGCAGTATTAAAATGGCCCTCTAGGTGCTGTGACAAGGCTCTTAGTACATTGCGATCATGATGCTTCGTTCACGAAGGTAAAGTCATTTGCGGGATGGTGCACATTGAAATACAATACACCTTCAATTTATGGTGACATGCAAATACAATACAGCTCCAATTTATGGTGACATGCAGGTGGTGTTTTGCTCCTGTGCAATGCAGAGACCCCAGATTTAGCCCTGACTACCCTAATTTAACTCTTGACTACCCTAATAAGTTTCTATGATTTCAACATTATTTCCAGTGTTAGTAACACATGTATAGAAATCCATCAGAATATTGTATGGCGTTTACAGATTTACTTGTTTTTGGAAGGCCAATTAATCGTACATATTTTATTCGCTGGCTGTTATGAGGACTAATAAAACTCCTAGGAGGCAAACCAAGACTTGTTTGTAGAAAGAGAATGACAAGTGATGATGATGGTCTGCATCCAGACTGTTGATGCCCCGCATCCTTTGCCTCAGCAACTTCAGAGAAAGAGATGAGAGATGCAAGTAATGGTTCATCATAAAGAGCCATGACTGAAGTGGCTAGATGGGTTGTATGAAGTACTATAGCAAAAGGATGCATCAGTAATTTATACTAGGATTGGATGTATGATCTATGATGAGTGTATGATGAAAGTGGGATTACTGACAGGGATGACTAATATTATGTGGGAGGAGTTAGTTGGAGTGGGGTTTATGGTGTTTCTTTGCTAACCAGAAGGTCATGGGTTCGAGCTTGATAAACTTTGATAAGGCATGTAATTAATGGTGACCTAACTAGATAAATATATGTACTCCTATTGGTTGGAAAACTTGATAGGTAGTGCATTACTACTTTCAAGAATGAAAGAAGTAGCCTGGTACACTAGTAGTAAATGCAGTGGTTTTCTGTGGGTCACAGGTTCAATTTTTCGCTTGCACACTTGTTGTTAAGTCAAAGTGGAATGTCGTCCCTTCGCAGCATACTGCTGGTGTCTTGCTTTCGATTGCTATGCTTAGGCAAGTAGTAGACCCCACCCAAGCTGGTAATGTGTAACATAATGTGGACTCCCAGCCTTGTATCATTGTGAAAGCACCATCCTTCGAGATGCTTAGCTACTAACCATTAAGACAAAGACAATAGAAGGAAGGAGATATCTCTATTATTTCCCTTTGCAAATGGCTGCCAGATCATACTATCTTCTGCCAAAGAAGGTCTCATTTGCCTTCTCTAACGAACAAGTGATGAACAGTTAAATGATCAGTTAGTTGCTCCTATTCTTCTCCTGTTGTTGCTGGGAATAACAATGGCCCATATTGCCTCATCTCACTGTCAAATGATGGCCTCGTTGCCAGAACAATGGGCATTGTTGCATCACGTGACCATTATTAGTTCAGGTTTGTGTCCGTTTTGTGATGTGTGCTTTGCTATCCGGCCTTGGCAATCATGACAACAGTTGTTCAATATTACAAGCCGCATGCTCCTTTCTCTGGACCTTTTTTGATGGATATTGGGAAAACGGACAAGCAAGCCAGAGTATCCATGTTGTACAATTGTGATAAGGGTGGACAACGGTGATGAGGGCAGATAGCGGATAGCGAATGAGAAA
The DNA here is from genome assembly GCA_932294295.1 of Alitta virens. Classification (NCBI taxonomy): domain Eukaryota; kingdom Metazoa; phylum Annelida; class Polychaeta; order Phyllodocida; family Nereididae; genus Alitta; species Alitta virens. The sequence continues at coordinate 28,155,941 of OW028580.1, read as the reverse complement.
ATACTTTGTTCAGAACCGGAATCTTTCATTCGTATGTCTTTAGTCACAGTTTGTGTGGTATTAAATAGATTTGTTATATTGATGCTTATTTTGGTGGGTATCCTGATACAGTTCATTGTGTTCTTTCCTATTAATATATTTTATTAACTGGAAGCGTTAGATTTGAAATTTTTTTTAAATATTTGTGAAGCAATCAATTGTGCCTAATGAGGTATTTGATTATCTAGTAGTATATTTCCTTGCACCTGCTCAGGTTCCTTTTGAGCTTAGTGGAAAATATATTAGTAAAGTTAGTTACGGCAGAATGGTGCTGCAATATTTAAATCATTTACATCTATGCTGAGGTTTGCACTAAAGAACTGTGGGGGTTTCTCTTCACTCAAATTGCTTGAGCTTTCTGACTGTTTTCATTCCGCTTCTAGGGCCTTCCATGGCTGCTAAGCACATTCTGCTATTGAAATGACACCTAACAATAGCATTCAGCCTGCCAAGGAGCTCTGAGAAAATTCTGCGTCACATGTTGACAGTCTCAGTGCGGAAGGAGCCATCCCACTCTGACAGATTCAGGAATTCCCGGGTGAAAAAGGCATTAAGTTAAACATCCAGCTTCCTTAAAAGATGACACTCGTGTCTTAAGCTGTCCACCAGAGTCGCGCCTTCTCCTTGTAGTTTCTCATTAATTTATTTTGCCAAATGGATTCCGGATCCTTCAGGTCCTCCCAGTCAATTGTTGCACGATTGTAGCCGTTGGTGTGCTGAACGGATTGCAACCGTTTGCAATAGATCGCAATCTGCATCGCTCGCAATTGATTGCGAGAGTACAAAAGCGGATGAAAATGAATAAACAGAAAAACTACAATGATTAGAAACAATAAAAAGTGAGTGAGAATGTGGAAAAGCCTTTGCCTTGTTTCACTTTGCTGGAGCCTATTGAAAAGGTGGTCCTACTGTGTAATGCAATGCAAAACCAGGATATCCGCTAAACAAATTCTGCACCACTCGCTGTATGGAATGGATGGCTCTTCGAGGGACAGGCCAAAAAAGGAGAAAACTACAAAAAGCGAGGACCGTGCATGAAATGATTCGCAAATGATTTCCTCCGCTTGTTTGCCTAAAAGCTACAAGTGCCCGACCGGGCGCTGACGAGCCCAGTAACTGAATTATGCTGGTAAATTTGAGTCCGATTACAGGCCATTCATACCTCGCATTTACCCAAGTCAAAGCCTGGTGATTAGAATTTGCAAACGTAATGAGGATGCTTCTAATTTAATGTCATTTGTCCATGCCCCTGTAACTCACTAATCATGTTACTTCAAAATCTTTTTTTCTCTGGATCCTCCCCTGTCAACCAGGCATGACTTTGAAATGTCTCTCATTGAGTCTAATTCCATTTTCCCTGGCTGTCTGTTTGTCTGTCCATGGTGCTGTCTTTTATCTGTCAAGCGTTGCCAGAATTCCTATCTGTGAAAATGTGTTGTGACTGATGCTAGCTGTCTATTTTTTTTTATCTTTTTGATTTTACCACCTACTCGTGATTGCAAAGTATTAACGTGTCTGGTGAAGGTGGACACAATGTTTTGCAAGTTGTAAGCAAGTACTTCACTTACTAATTGTCGAATTTTATTCCATGTAAGCGCGAGCCTTGTGGGCAGGCTTAACTGTATTCTACAGCACTAATCCCACACATAAAACAAGTCTTTTTTTACTTACACAGCTTGTAAAAAAAAAAAGAAGCAACTATAACTTTGTAAATTTAGTGGATGCATTAGGAAGGAAGCTCTGTTGATAGTATGTCAAGAACCACTGACTGAAATATGATTCCGCTTAAAGGGGAACTAACCCCTTTTGCACTTTACCGCTCAGATATTAGCTTGGGTCCATAGAAACACATCGACGCTAATCATAACTTGTATATGTGCCCTAGTAATGAAATATCCTGCATTCATTAGCTCCGTTTTGTGAACCACGGAGGCCGCCATTTTTGTCTTTCCCGGTGTTTTGCACTGACCGGAAATACGTCACTGTTGTACCAGGTCTTAGCATGGAGTCACTAGAGTGGCCTTAGCCAATGAGAGCCAAGTATTTTGGAGGCTCGGCATTGCAATCCAACTAGTGAACTGTCAAAAACAGTTTTAGACACAGGTGTTAATTGCACTTTCAAAGCTTTTGTAAAGGGCATGTCACAGTTCTTACTAAGTGTCAAGTAATTGCATTAAATGCAATTATCAATTGCTTTATAGCAAAATGCACAGCTATGGAATCTCAAAATGAATTGTGCAGGATGGCAAATTTATTTGTATGTGTGATATGTACATAAGTGACGTCACTACCTTTTGTGCTGTGTGCAATAATGGCGGCCCCCAGCGTTTCGACGGATCGTAAAAACTGTACTTTTAATTTGCTGAAAACCATACCAAACCCAACTTTAAGACATTTTTTTTCACTGAAATATGTTTTTTTATATCTAATTGAACTTTTAAAATTAACATACAAATCTCCTTTAGTTCCCCTTTAATGTACAGACTCAGCCTATGTCTACGGTGTCAGTGTTTTTGCTTGGGTAGCATTTTTATGCCCTTAACAAGAAAGAAAAATCATTTAATAACATCACCTTGACAGATTTATTCTGTTAATATGTCTTATATGACCCAGGAATCTAGCAAATCTTGCAAGTATTGTTTCTGTATTTTAGCTTTTAACATCAATCGGAAGGTCTGTACTAATATATTTGTGTTTATAATATACGATACAAAGACATCTTATGAAGAAAATGAACTACTAAAGCTTGTTACTGTATATTATCAGTTTCATATTTCATAATGAAATAAATAGAAGAAGGAAGATTTCAATGGAAGATCAGAATAAACACACAAAGAAATGACAAAAATCATATTATTCTATTTAATTTGTCTGTAACCTCCAATATGATATGATTCCAGGAGTTATTCATAGTTTGTTATACGATTGAGGAGTGACGCAGGGATATGCCCTGTCTCCTTATCTCTTATATCTTGCTGTAATGGTGACTTATGAGTAAGAATGCTGCTGCTGCTTGTGCTGCTGCTTGTGCTGCTGCTGCTGCTGCTGCTACTGCTAATTGTGATGACAATTACCATGGAGATTATGAGTCTGCTATATCCATGGTGCATATAAATCACAAGCAATGTCAATGTATACAACTCTCTGAATGTTTTTATGAGCCATAAGGATCCAGACTGATGATGATTGCCCACATGTTGTGTCCTATTTGTGCAGCAGAGGCAGAAGCAGAAGGAGTAGCAACAGCAGCAGCAGCAACGTTGGAGGGGGCGGAGATGAGGAGGAGGATTGGCAGTGTATATTTTCTACACTATTGCCCATGGCTGTGGTCTGGCTATTGTCAAAAATGAAATGAAAAAAGGGTCCATGAGAAAAATAGTTTGTGATGGTATTGTTAGACTGTGACTCTAAATTGTATAAATTTATACTATTGATGAGGTGGTCTGACACTTTTGGTGCACATATCTATGTCAGGTCATTTTGATAATTTTTTTTTATTTACCTTGTAGGTTAAGATGGGAATATATCATTGGTTTGAATGGTTTCTGAAGCTTTTTGAACAATGTATACCATATAGGACATAAATATCTATCTCTGCAATGGGGCTTGATAAGTAGTGTTAACCATAGAAAATGAACTGGCTCTGGAAGGTCACCTTGACATTAAGACCACTCTTGACTAGAGCTGAAGGTTATATTAATAAAAGAATACAATGGAGAGTCTGATGCATTACTGTGCACAATATACAGCGCACTGTACTTCATGGCAAATCCATTTTGCATGCTATTCTGCATCCGAAACAGGTTTGGGTTGATGTCAAATGAGCGGAACCTGAGTGCTTACTCAGCTCTGCTTGTAGTCCAATAGGGTAGACGTGTTTGCTTAATTTTGTCAACAGATTGCTGTGTGTTTATGTGGATCCTCCCCACTGTAAAGAGATTTTATAGTCCTCTTTTATTAATGGTGACCAGTGTTTTTTTATGTGTGAAGCGAATCAGTGCAATCAATAAAAAGGTAAAAGGGTTCTCGTGGGGTGGGTTGGGATTTGAGACCCTTTGCTTTTGTCATCCATCAATTCAGTCACCCTCTCCCTAGTTGCTTGCAAGCAGCGATTCAAAGGGTCCAACGGTTTGCCAGAGAGACACAAGCGCTCGTGACACATCGGACTTGCTATCAGTTTGCCACTGGTTCAGTCAATAGTTTGTCAGCGGTACAGTGAAATTCTATGAAAACAAAGGATTTAGTGCCACGAAAACTGTATTTTGTTGCATTTGAAGGTTTTTGTTATGTGTGACTGTGAGTTGCTTGTCATGGGGACAGTCCCACACATTTTGGTAACAAGGAGTTTCAACCTATTAGCGAGGCTCGACTGTAGAATAGAGCCCCACAGTTGTACCGTGAGAGGCTATAATCACTGTTATATATTATATTGAATATAGGAAGTTACTATTTCTGAAAATGTGCTAGTATGGAGGTACTTCAATATTCATATGATCAGTCTCTAAACTAGAATCTATTTTCACTTAGTGTGTGTCTGACAATAATACATGTATATAATCTTTATGTCTGCCATACAAAGTACTACCCAATTTTGGTTGTCTGTGCCCTATTGAAATTTAAGTTAGCTTGGGCAACCTGAAGCTTCCTAATTCAAATTCAAACACTGTTACCTCGTTTGCAGAATACTCTCCATTGTTGGTTTTGGTTGAATACTGTGTATTGTTGGTTTCGGTCTCTTCTAGTCGTCTGACTTTGGCCATCACTGCTGCTGTTGTTGCTGCTGCGAAAAGCAGCAAAGACCTCTTTGTCTTTTGGGTATTTTATCACAGTTGTGCAGCTGCAAGGAGGGCGGACACACCCTCATCCGTCTGCGGACTCCCAGTCACCCCGGCCCTTCGCTCTGACCTCTCCTTCCTCTCACTCTGTCTTCTTACTACTTTCATGTCATACACATCTTGTAAACAACCCCTGGACTGTTAGACTGGTGCTAGCATATAGATTCACCCATAACTCTTCTCGGATGTATCAGAACTTTGTATGTGTAATGGAAGCAAGAGATAGCACGAAACAAGAAATGCGAATTGCGTCTAGATATGACAAGTGCACGGATGGTGTCCTTCTAGATGCCACGAGTGTTTGAATTGCATGAATGCTGTCCTTTGTAATGATATGACTGTTCAAATACTGTTGAATGATGGCGCATCTACCATATTTTCATATATTGGCATATTGAAGTCTGGCATTGACCGAAGAAAATAATAGCTCCGTAGAATAGTTTTGATTGGTGCAGATTTCATCATTACATCCGTCACTCAGATGTATGACCCTTCATCAGTAACAATGAACCTGCTAATGTTCTCTATCAGTTATTGTGTGTCATCTCATCATCACTTCTGTCACTGTCATAGAATCACACAAGCATCCAATAAATCTTGCTTCATCAGTCACCATGGACATGTAATTTCTGACTATATACCACACAACAGCGAAAGCATTTCATTGGTGGCCTGCATTGCAGTATTGCAATTAAAATGAAGTTAGGCGCTGTCTGCAGGATTAGGTGCAGTGGGCAGTGATAGGCTAGGCAGCATACGATCCTTGAATGGCTAAGGAATGCTATCCTCACTCCAGCCTTCCTAATAAATCCCCAACAGGATCAAGTTGGCTCTGGGAGCTGCGCTGAATAGGCAGCCAGTCTCCTATTGCTGGCCTGGGGTTAGGTGGGTCTTGTTTAGGAACAGTGTCGGGTCACTCTGTTAAAAAACCTTACCTTTCAGTGTTTAGTTAGTTGGGTTAAACCTGGTTTACGGGGTTATTTTTGCTGTGTAAGCATCTTCGGAACCATCTTGCGTACACATCAACAGAAGTCAGATACATAATAATAAAATATGCTTAATAAGACATGTATGTTAGTTATTCATATAAATTTGTAGTTCTAATTGTGATGAGTCAAATACAGTGTAAATATGTTGGAACCTCTGAAAAACATGCATTGCTTATAATTATATGAAAGCTATAAAAAAAGTCTGTTACATCTGTGTACAGGCATAATGATGGTGAATAACTTGCAAAAAAGATATTGTAACTTAGGAGGCTTTTCGAAACCCATACGTTTTATGATGCGTTTTTGGCTTATTTATAGTAATTTTATAACGAATGAACCCAATGCATGATTTAAAACTGATTCTGCTAGTTTAAATGACTTGATCCAAATCATTTAGGTTGTGATACAATTCGGTTTGATTCAGAGTTTGACTCAAAGAATCTCCAATTTGTTTTTTTTCTGCTCCTTATGATCACCTTACCAATGACTGCTTTGTCTTGAGTTCATTTATCAGTGTATTGTTTCCAATTTGTCCTTCATATGACCTTCATGAAAGTGTGGGTCTCTCTGCAATTTGGCTTCTGTTCAAATATAATGTCATGAAAGCTCTTCATATTTGTATGGATCAAAGTAACTCGAATACTTGTATTGCCATATCTAGAGGCCCATTAGCTGTTTTTTGGTCAAAAATAAACTGCAATTAAGCAACTCGTGGTATGGGTGATAAGACGGAAACAGGCATTTGTATACAGGGTAGCGGGATAGCGATGTGGATGCCCCAGGATACGTTGATGTTCTTGTGACTATTTGGCTATTAGTATTCTCTGTGTATTTTGTGGTACTATCTGTGGTCAGCAGTGGTGGCCAATGGTCAGCCGGTGTCCAGATGGGTCCTTGGAAGCTTAATGGGTATTTGTGCAGTATAAGATGATGTACTGTAGGCCTTTCATACGATTATATCCAAGCAAGGAATACTTAATGGCAGAAGACTGCAGGACTCCCTGGAGACACTGCCTTAATGGGGAGATGTATCTGACTTCTGTTGATGTGTACGCAAGATGTTTCTGAAGATGCCGCTGCTATGTCATCCTGGGACCTTGGGATGGAGATGCTGTCCCGTTTTCCTGACTGCTGCTGATGCTGTGGCATGGCGTCTCCATCAGTGTAGCATCGTGTGATTCTCCTGTACATCGAAAACCGCATTAGAAACACCGCACAGGCCAAGGATAAATGTTTCCATGTCCTGCAAATCTGTTGTCGTTTCTCCCCCGGAACAAGCTAGCCATTAGACGCTTACCTCTCAGTCCTGCCATATCAGTGTTTCCTTGAACAAACTTTTCAGTCTTTCGCATGAAGCTTGTCATTTGATACACGAGAGTCCGTGTCAGGCAATGGAAAAGAAATATGAACACCAAAAGACATTTATCACTATTTGACAGTCCTGCTGTTATTTAGACAACTTACTTGTGATTACTACATCGTCAAATCATGCACTACAACTTGAGTATGTTGACTATGGAGTCTTTTTATGATTGGTCCCATCTGTGGTATAGAAAATGTTGTTCAATTGCAATATTGTATATATAGAACAGCTGCACTCTTCAGTTTACATAGTGAAAACATGCTGTTAATACACTCTTAAAAACACATATCTAGTGCAACATTGATAGGTTTGAATATTATCATGGAATGGATGATGAAACATGGTTTTTTAAATTGTGTGTTTTTATTAATAGGAGAGTTAGAGTGGTCTCTAAGTGGTCTCTGTTATATTTGGAAATCATGGCCCCAAATATTTTCTTTTCTCCAAACCATTACGTTGCTTTCTGCTGCGGATATTTCTCATATTTTATGCAAGAGTGAGTATGGCTTGAAGGACATTGCTTGCTCAAGTTTTGCATATGGCAGACGAGAAATTAGGGGAAGTTTTGGAAAGTTGGAGACGAGGTCATATGTGAAGAAGCTGCTGTGATTGCACAAGTGATGCGGCTGCTGACTCAAGATGAGCATCAGTTGAATGGTGGAGAGCTTGAACTTGTGACCGTGTCGTGAGACTTTGAAGGATGAGCACGGTTGCCCACATAAGTGACCGCAGATGTCTGGTGATTTGAGTGATGAGGACTTGAAGACATGGTGAACAAATGTAGAGGTGCAAGGTGCTCGGATTGCAATTTGGAAAGCAATGGGAAAAGTTGAAGGGCGGGTGAGTCATAGGTTTTAACCCCGTGTCGCCTTGAGCTGCAACCCTGCGTTCGTCACTTTGCCCACCTTTTGTACAGAATGATGAGTGGGGGACCAGGCGAAGCGGGCAATATTGGCCGGGGTGTGTGTGGCATAGCAATGTGCAAAGAGAAAGTGGCCCAACCGAGTCTGGTGTGCAGCAAGGACCTACCTCCATGCCACTACTATTGAGATTTATAGCAGGACCCTTTTGCACCAGCTGCCTTTCTTCGCCCTGCTCATCTGCAAAGCTGTCCTGATTTGTTTGCTCTGCCTCTGGACCACCTCCCTCTACAGCAGCAGCAGCAGCAGCAGAAGCAGCAGCAGCAGTAGTTCTCTGACACCCATCTCCTCTTAGACTCTATATCTAGCATTGTCTGCCCTCCCTTTGTCACTGCATCTCATTGATCTAGGTTGTGGGTTCGAATCGATTTCACCTTTGTAGACTTTGCTCGCTTTCATTTCTCAGTCTTATTCCACCTCCTTTATATGATATTCTGTCTGCGGGTGCTTTGTATCTTGCCACTCGATCTGTAGCATTCTGCATCTCTCAAATCTTGCTGCCTTGGCCTGTGATTCTGAGATGTTACAGCATCAGTAGCAGCAGCAGCAGCAGCCACCAACTCATTCTCCACCCACCGACCGATTCTCCAATTCTCTGAGTTTCAGTGTCTCACAGAACCCTCAGCCTTCTGCTCTATCTCCTCATCTTGGTCTATTTACTCCTGCGCTCTATTCTCCCTCCCTCACACCGAACACCCTTGCCACTGATGCCACCAAGCAATGCTGCTGCTGCTGCTGCTGCTGCTGCTGCTGCTGCTGCTAACCCTCTGCCAAATCAAACGCCTCATGGCCAAAGCCCCTCTGTCAACCGGTCCCCGCTTAATGACATTCGTGAGATTTGGGCCCGCACCTTGGACCATTCAACTTTTAGCCTTATTGGCGTGAGGAATTCGAGGCTGTGAATGGCCAGCCCCTGGGGCCCCTTGACTGACGCCTGTCACATTCCTCTCAATGTCTTTTTATCACCACACAAAGCTTGATTGCTGTTAATAAGCTGCATTTCATGGGCCTCGCATTGTGTCTGCACTACCAGTTGTGCACCCATTTACCAAATAAATGCAAAGTCCTGGCATTGTTCAATGATTGTGCCTTGTTCTATTACTCCAGATGTTTTATTCAGTTATTGCGTCATTAATTGGAAACAACCCTATGCATCATTTGGTTTGAATAATACAATGGCATGCCCATTGTTATGCTGTTTATACCTCAGATTATCACACGGATATGACCAGATTTCCCACCTGTGTTTTTTCAGTTATTTTATACTTTGGGATACAACTATCATTTTTATAGTGGTATATGTTCTTATTTTTGAGGATGGAGTTGGCATTGGTCACGATTTCATCTCTTGAAACATGAAACCTGAGCTCTAGTTTACTGAGGTGATTCAATTAGAGAATTGGTCTCTTGCCAGTCTTTCTTCAAATGTTTTTTAAATTAGATTATGATATAGATACTATCATACATGCGCATAAGGCACACAATACAGTTCTTTTCCAGACTTTAACTGCAATAGTGTCAAAACAAGTATGCTATTTTTGATACATGATATATTGTATTGTGCAAATTCGCATTATATTCATCATATTCGAGTACCATAACTGGTAAACAAGATAATTACATTCCAAATAGCAATGCCTTTCCAAGTCATTGTTCGCTCAAATGATGTTTAGTAGAATGTCAACCAAGAAGTGAATTCATATACTCAGACACTGCAAAGTCTCCAGGAATCTTGTAAAAAGAAATAAACTTCATTGTATGGTTGAATAACTTTAATGTTCTTTAATGACAGTGACGTCACATGAGAATTAATGTACATTAAGGTTGTCTGCTTGTCTAGAGACTGGCTTGGAATTAAAACGAAAACATTCTATCTGTATTCCATAATAAAGCATACATTCGTTAAAAAGTAAGTGTGTGCTGCCGGTTGGATGTGAAGTGAGGTACATGCATATGAAGTTATATACTGGCAGTGTTTTGATTATGTCATTATACTGATACACTGTACCTGCTATTTCATTTTTATTGTGTATTTTAGGAATATGAGTCATTTTGAATGGATGAGAGTTTTAGTGTCTGACTGAAATATTTCCTGTTATATAATGTATATGTACTAATACAACAATAATCTATTTAAGTAGAGTGGTAAATGCTTAAATATTAATATTTAATGCTTTTATTGATTGATGCATCCATACTAGCATTTACAGCCCTCAAAAGTGATAACTTGTTTTTCGTGAAATGTTATTGAAATATGTGTACTTTGTATATTTAATTTATTCATGACTGTCATATAGTTAATGATGACAATGAATGCAGTTAGCCTACTATGATTCGTGCTAGTATTGATAGGGTGTAGTATACTGGTATTCATCTTTATCTATTGATTCCCTTATATCATTAGAGAGTCATAGCATATCCCATTTAACATAGCCCTCTAACAAGAGAAAAACAGTTTATGTGGCCATAGCTAGTTAGACCGAAAAAGGAAGGCATTGATCATACATGACGTCTTGGGGTCCATTCACCGAGGAGACAGGTGACTAAGATAAAAGCACCGAGGCTGTCTCTATGACTCTCTATGAGACTCTATGAGACTCTATGAGTCGTGTGGTCTCTCCGAGTGGTCTCTCTGAACTGTCTCATTTTGTAGAGTTTCCCCGAAACATTCTGAATTGTCTTGTCTGGTCAGTGGCTATTTACTTTCTAGACATACTTCTGCGCTCTCCCGCTATGTCACATATAGCTTGGTGCCTTAGTTGTTTTGTTTGTTGTAGTGACATCTGTAAGCTAATAAAGCTCCAGAGACCAGTAGCACCGAGACATTGAGATACTATAATATTGTTTGACACACTGTGGTATAGTTTGTCACAATATGCACCACTACTGCCTGTTTCTTGTCCCTTGCAGTTTTATCCTTTTTTTTCTCTTGAAGAGCATAAGTTAGCTGTCTTGTTTTGTTGCTAAGATATTGTTAATAACAGTTATCCCTTTAGGGCATGTGAATCATATGTAACGTAACACCAGCTGCAGATCCGGCCATTTTGTTTGGAAGTAGGGTTGTCATTGATGTAAATTTTTTTGATTTGATATCTATATCAGTTTGGTATTTGGGGTGGGTGATGAATGGTCAAGTGCACATCAAATAATCGAAACATGAACTTTTTCAATATTGATATCGCGAATCGATGAAAGCCTTTTTTGGAAGTACAATATTCAGTGTTCTGTTGTATTGAGTTATCATTTCTAGAAATAATCGCAATCTCAAAATTAGGATCACTCATAAGAAACACAGGTGTTCTTAATATGGAGGTGGTCTCAATTCTGTGACTTTCCTAATATTCAATTACCCATTTTGAACACAACAAAGTGGTCTTAAAATGGGGTGGTCTCCAACTTGGGTAGTCTGAAATGTACAAGTGGGTAATCTGAAATGTATGATTATTGGTATATTTGTAACTTCTTACTTGAATACTTTCTGAAAAGTAGTTCATTGTTTCTTACATTATTTCGAAGTATTTGGGGAAAGTGCCACTTACCCTTGGGTGTCTTCGAAAAGAGCCCGAATAGTCACTGCTTCGTGTTCATGTCAAAGAAGTTTAAGCTGTTGGTGAAGGAAGAGTCTTGTTGGACGCTTGTGTCTAGCCTTCACATGCCCTCTTGGCCCTCCGGGACCTCCCTACACATGCACAGGTTATGTCCTGAGGCCCTTAACATGCCCCGCTCGGCACCTGACTGCGCGAGGTCTTCCACAAACATTTGGAACGTCAGCCGATTGGGAGAAACTTTGTCACGATATCCGCTATTGTTCACCTGTGTTTTTGAGTCCCTTCTTGCATGTTGTGAACCTCTGTTAGAAAAAAGAGGAAGCCTGAAAAGAAGCTGGACTTAGATTTCAGGTATTTAGGGATTCGTGTTTTATTACATAAATGTGAAATGTGGCATGTTAAACGAAATTCAGAATGTTACTTTAAGTTGGAAGAAAGAAAATATCATCTTTCTGTTGAAAATCCCAGTGACTTAAGTGTACGTATTGTGTGTTATAAAGAGTAAGGAAAGAAAGAAACTAGAGTTATATATTGTGAGTGAATACTTTTTATAAATATGGATTGGTCACAACAAGGAATACTGAGTACAATGCCAGTAAATTAGGAGAATTAGATTTTTGTAAAGTCGAACAACTTCAATAGCAATTTAATATTGCAGATTATACGTCAATAAGGTAGACAGGTAGCAATAAAAGCTGCGATGATGTTGTTCAAAGCAAAGGGTGCTTGTATGTCATATAACACAAGCTGTTTATTCCGCTAATATTCCCTTTAATTATACAGAAATGAGCTGCAGACAAAGCGATGAGCTTCGGGCATCTTTCTGCTGTCGTCCTACGATATAAATGATGTAATGTTTTATCAGATAAGGATGATTCTAAAAGCTGAAGTATTTAATAATCAATGATGCTTAGCTGAAGAGGTTTAAAATGATGGGATAAAGCCTCGAGTTGCGAAAAAGATCAGAAAAGGTTCGATGTCAGTGGAGTAAGTTGAAAGCTGATTTTCGCTCTGAGCAATTTACCAGTGATGGAGTTTTGGGAGGGATCCTAGATTATACATGAATCCTGAGGGCTTAATATAGACAGTGTAGATGAGAATGTGTATTGTAAGAGGGGTGCCCTGTGTAAACGGTAGATTTAATATTGAGTTGAAAAGGACCTGAGTGGTAGCAAGCAGTTGGGAGATTGGGGTCTGTGTCGAGTCTACTTTGGACCCATGGAGAGTTTTATTAAAAGCTGCATGACAGGCCGGTCAGGTGGCAGGACTTAACTGTTCTCAACATTTCCCTAGAGGACAAGGTTGCTTCCGTGTGTTCTTTGTGTTTGATTTATCATTCATGTCCTCGGTGGATACCAAACGCAAATCTGCGACGGTGTCTTCGTCGTGTCTCCGGTGCATCTCCTGAAATCTCCTACATGCGTGTTTTGTATGTTAAAACGAGGGATAATCAAACAGTATTCATTATTGATAAGCCCTTGTTTAAATCTGCTGTTTAGCCTGTCCTTCCTTCTCTATCCTCTGCCGCAATGCCTCGCCCCTCACCATGAATGGAGAATAGGTGTACGTACTGTCAAGGGACTGAGCTTCGTAAGACCGTCCCTCATGTTTCTTACTTAGCAGAGGACGTGAATCACTTCTGACATACTTTAAGCAGATTATGGCTGTTTTCAAGACTTTTCTGTAAGGGAAAGTAAGGTGGCTTAAATGCATCACTGGTGGAAATGGTTTCTCTCATGATATATGGCCCTTTCGGTGGTCCCGCTGTGGTCCTAGCTCCGTAATAAATCTTAGAGCGAAAGCCGAATTGTAGGTTGTTTCACTGTGAATGATTAAATGAAGTCCGGTTTACAATGAAATTCAGGAAATGAAATGCCATATATAGCTGAGCTCTGCAACATTGTTCAGTGTACAGCCTTGGCGGTAGTGGGTTCGATTCTAGTCTGATCGCTGTTGCAGTAGGAGCTCCATATTTTTCTGTAATTCTCATTTATATTGTAATTGCTTGCAAGTTGATCAAGTCAGATTAAAGAGTGGCTAAAGTATATCTCATGTTCACAAGGCATTGGATTGCAGGGCTTTCGAAAATTGCAGAATTTCTTTGAAGTTATTTTATAACCAATGGGCTTAGCTTTTTACCATATTTGCTAGGATATTAACATTGATAATTAACATGTAGCTTGCAGATACCATGTGTATCCTTAAAAAAACTTAAAAGCAAGTATATTGGACTGGTTCTTTGTGCTGAATCCTGGACATTTTAGATCCTATGATTCGGTGTCTTGGACCTAAATATAATATAATTGAAAGGAATTGGTAGTAACTTTGCTCTAAAGCCCTGTCAATTTCAGAGAATTTTCTATTGAGCAAATCTGACAGTCAACATCACTTGAATACTGGGCTCCTCTTGCAATGACCTACAGCAAGACATCCTTAGGAGATGGTCCCAAGAGAGGCCCTGCCTACTCAATACCCAGTCCCTCTTAACAACATCAGTGTCAGTGTTCAAACAGACATGCTTGACATTATAACCCGCTAAGGAAGTGCTAAACAAGCGAGCTCGTCTCCGGACCCATGGAAGATGCGGAGCTGACAGGATGGACGGATTCGGAGTCCGGTCACTGGGACCACATACCTTCTTGAATACTCAATGACCGACTGGCATGGACTGCAAGACTCTAACTTGCCCACCCCTATGCTAATGCGCTGTAATGCCGCTGACCTTTTGGAAGCAGTCATATTCTGTCCGAAGCAGTGCTTATGAGTAGGGAATATGTGATGCACAATTCTTCATAGTTGGAAAAAAAAAAAAGAAAAGTAAAAAAAGGTCAAATGCACTATCGGAAGTGTAGGAAATGTTTCTGTACCTGGGCTCACGGTGCAGACTAAAGCAAAGGGCCTACATTCTGATGAGCACGACTTGCCAACTTCGAAGAACTTTGCAGTTCAGGTATATGCAAATCACACTATATAGTGCCTTCCACGCAGGTATATGTTGCTGCATACTGATGTATTAACTCTGTGCACTAGAACCAGCCAGAGGACACGTGTGTTCTTTGTGCAGTAAAACTTCTAGCATTTACGAAGCAGGAAATCCAGCTATTCTTTATGTGAAAATCTGTATTTAGAGCATATGTCTCAGTGAAGTCTGTTGTGAAATAGATATCCGTTGTCCATATTTCTTCGGTTTCATCCTGATGTTTAATGGTCTTCTCAGTGTAACTTAGGATTGCATGACATATGGCCAGTTCAGAGTGTGATAAAAACCTTACGGCAGTAAACAAGTATTTCATCCAGATTGGTGACTCGAGTAACATTGGACGGCGTGGATAGAATGTCATTCTTCACCTGATAATGGTCATTTTATAGTGATCGGATGGACTGCTCCTTTTGTATGGATAATATACTCACTGTACCCAACTGCTATGGCCAGATTGGATGCATAGTACTTTGAATTTGATGGTGATGAAACTGCCGATATTGTTTGGTTCTGCTCTTATGAAGAGGAAATGGTCCGATGTTCCCAAATAGATGCCGCAGTCCTTTTCGCGCCGCCACCATTTTGCCGAGACCCCCTAAAGCTTTTAATAGCGGACTAGGAACGTGACCAAACTTTATTGAACCATTCCACCAGATCCGAGATGATCAAACCATGGGTGATAAAAATAACATGCTGCTGCTGAAGCATGCTTGTGATGGTGGATAGGTGATAGTGGTTTGGTGATAGTTGTGTGTCACTGTGATAGAGGTAGTGTATTGTGAACTCCAGTAGAGATAGAACGTTTTATGGGTGTAAGAATGATTGGGAAATTATTGCAGTCTGTCCTTGAATATGTTGGTCAGTGATGCTCCAGTTAGGTTACCCTTATCTTTTTTACAGTTTGTAACCTTAACAAGAAGCAACCAACCCACAGTAGATCTAATTTGATTTACTACAGTAGAACCTCACCTTGAGAACACCTCACTATTAAGACCACCATTGTTATTTACCATCCAATCAACCGATTTGGATTACGACCAATAAACTTTGCCTCAAGGGTCGTGATGCAGAGGTCTTACTTTTAATGTACTGTCTTTTAAAGTGTCTTCAATGCGGTATTTTACTCACATAACCTTTAGAAATACTTGAAGGTGTTTGTCAATGTCTAATATCTCACTATTCTCGCTGCTTAGGAGTTTCTAGAAACGGGTTTAGTGCTGAGCTGGTCTCTCGGCTCTCACATTCCCCTGCATTGATTCTCCACTTCCACATTGCATGCTGTGCTTCAAAAAGAAACCTCTGCTAGTTTGTTTGCCCAGTGGTTAAATTCAAGGAAATTGGGATTGCAAAGCTTCTACAAAAAGGCTTTTTTGCCGCCGCTTGGTTTGGAAGTTCTAACTTAGAGAAGAGTTTAATTACAGTACAGTAGATGAGAGACCAGCTCGATTGCTTTGTCCCCAACATTTGTATACAGTCTGGTCAAGTGATCCAATTTGATGGTTCCTTTTTTTTTTTAGTGGAAAAAGTAGTCTTAGGATTGCGTGTTTCTCTAATATCTGAAGCAGCGCAGTGGCTGTAGTTTTAGCTGTGGCATCAGTGATAGTGTTTTTCACTACTTATATGAGATACTTTGAATGAACCTCTATGGCGCTTGGAACGTCGTTAACGCTTAACTGTTAATGGAGCCCAAAATATTGCTTTTGTTGTCATATAAATCACAGATTTTTAAGCCATGGCATAGAAAGTAGTCTGTTGGTATGCAAGTATGCATTATTCTCAATTCACTTTGATGTCGTGACACAAAGGAATTGCCATGTTGATAACTTAGTGTATGTACCTTGATAAGACTTGATATACTGAGGGTATAATGAGGCAGATTGCCTGTGTACCATGAAGATGTTTGCCAATTCACAACTGGAAATAGGTAGCAATGAGGCTCTCACATTCCCCTGCATTGATTCTCCACTTCCACATTGCATGCTGTGCTTCAAAAAGAAACCTCTGCTAGTTTGTTTGCCCAGTGGTTAAATTCAAGGAAATTGGGATTGCAAAGCTTCTACAAAAAGGCTTTTTTGCCGCCGCTTGGTTTGGAAGTTCTAACTTAGAGAAGAGTTTAATTACAGTACAGTAGATGAGAGACCAGCTCGATTGCTTTGTCCCCAACATTTGTATACAGTCTGGTCAAGTGATCCAATTTGATGGTTCCTTTTTTTTTTTAGTGGAAAAAGTAGTCTTAGGATTGCGTGTTTCTCTAATATCTGAAGCAGCGCAGTGGCTGTAGTTTTAGCTGTGGCATCAGTGATAGTGTTTTTCACTACTTATATGAGATACTTTGAATGAACCTCTATGGCGCTTGGAACGTCGTTAACGCTTAACTGTTAATGGAGCCCAAAATATTGCTTTTGTTGTCATATAAATCACAGATTTTTAAGCCATGGCATAGAAAGTAGTCTGTTGGTATGCAAGTATGCATTATTCTCAATTCACTTTGATGTCGTGACACAAAGGAATTGCCATGTTGATAACTTAGTGTATGTACCTTGATAAGACTTGATATACTGAGGGTATAATGAGGCAGATTGCCTGTGTACCATGAAGATGTTTGCCAATTCACAACTGGAAATAGGTAGCAATGAGGACTTATGATCATGATGATGTTTAGAGTACAAGAAGATCCAAAAAAGCAGTGAGGAGTAAAGCAATGGAAAAACACAGGGGCGCACGGATGATGGCGCATGGAACTAAAAGCATAAATCGATCGAGGAGGAAAAATGGAGGAAACAAAAAAAAGTCCCGAATTGTGGATCACGCAACTTTCAGATGTTCTGGTTAAAGATACAGAACTTAAGAAGATCAAAAGCAGTAATTTTCTTACATTCCTTGATGCCAGTGAACGGTTGTCGCCTAATTGA
Organism: Alitta virens; assembly: GCA_932294295.1. Taxonomy (NCBI): domain Eukaryota; kingdom Metazoa; phylum Annelida; class Polychaeta; order Phyllodocida; family Nereididae; genus Alitta; species Alitta virens. The sequence continues at coordinate 28,138,355 of OW028580.1, read as the reverse complement.
TGGGCCCATCAGGAAATTTCAGGTCAACTTGGATTGATGGTAAACAGTAGGTTGACATCAAGCTGTTTCAGGATTGCCCAAATGTTTAGCGATAAGATGATACCTCTCTGAATAATTGATTGATGTTTATAAAACGAAGGAGCATTGGCTGCATGCGTAAGGACGCCTTATCAAGTTGTTCTTTTCCTTGTCCTCATCCATTTAAGATTATGAAAGGTAAATACATTGTTAAAAAGTGTGAAATCAAACCTAGTGGTCCCTAATTTAGTGACATGGACCAATGAATATACGTTGGAACGCAAGTTAAGACACATTAGTCATGATAACCACTTCGATTTAAGGATTGGATCACAAAACAGATTTTAACTGAAATAAGTTCTGAGACTGATATAAACACCACTTCTGTGATACTAAATGGTGCTCTCATTCTGAAATATTCACTGTTTTTTTTATCGGTATTGACCATATTGTGTAGATGATCTAAAGGATTGTTGTATGTTGTTGTTTGCCTCACAGACATTCGAGAACAAAGAGCTGCAAGTGAAGGCTGATACAAAAGGCCTTGAGCGAGTAGTTTGCTCATATACAGCGAAGGACTGAGAATCGAGTTCATTACTACATGAGGAATAGGCAAGTGTTCTAGACGCTGGGCCACCCGGCTGTAACCCATTCTAACTAATGAATAAACATTCAGCAATGATTAGATTTTACAAATTAATAACATCAATTTGTTTAGGATTAATTAGCGGACTTGATGAGCAAACTGCCTATTGTTTAGCATAATTACTGTAGATGAGACTAATCAGTCAGTCTCAGACTCAGGTTAATGCCTTTTTTCCTTTTTTATTGGTTGATTAGAAGGACATGAGAGGGGTGATTATGACCAAACACTGCAATAGACCAATCTAATGCTATCAGGGGTTAGCATGGCTTGTAAATTGGCCACATGGAATAATGGTGGGATGAGTTGGGTGTTAGCAATTCAGAGAACCTCTCTAATGCAGATGCTGCTGCTGCTACTGCTGCTGCTGCTGAAATTGACTGCTGGGCTCTGCTCTCATCTTCCTTAATAGATACACCACCCCGGGGTGCTAAAGAGTTACGGTAAAAATACCCACCTACCTCCTGCGTCCTAGCAGATGATGCTTCACCGACTTGAATTTGATGTTCGAGCTGTGAGATTCTCATTCCTTGGATTTTTTGGGATGGAAGAGTTTTAAAATTATTTTGATTGCAGTTTTGTGCACTGGACGAATTTGTGCCATTGACTCTGTTAGTTATTATTTGAGCAATCCTGATTCAATTGCTAATTGCTTATTTTAGTGATTCTGAACCCACTCTTTTGCACTGTCTGGTAAAAGTAAGAAAGATGTTTAAATTGTTTTCATAACTTTGGAGTTGCCACCAATTGGAATTATTGAAAATGACCTAACTTCTGCTCATGATTGTCGAGCAACGTTACAAATGTTTTTATGTATTCACATAAACGTCAGTGAGGCAATGTAGGCATTAGCAGGGTTGTCTTGCAAAAACGTGACTCGTTTCTGACATGCACAGTACAAGAGTTCTCATTTATTGTTGCATGTATGCAGTACTGCAATAAACTGTTCCTCATAAAAAGTTCACCGAAGTGTATGTCAGAAGTTACTTGCTTCATTACATGGTAACTACTGGAGCGCTGTAAATATTGTAGAAGTTGTTGTTGGTAATGATTTTGGGAAATGAGGTTTAGGGTGACAGTTTTGTGTGTCAGGATATTTCTATAAGGTGTGGAACATGATGTATGATGTCATGCAATGTCTTTGCTGCTACTGCGAGCTACTCGAATTCGCACGATGTGTGCAAAGGGAATGCTAAAGGAGTTCGCGAAAGTTAGGAATGTCGAATTGTCGACGGGAGTGTGTTTAAGTAGGTTGGGAGGTGAAGCAGTGTGAAGAAATGGTGGTAAGTGTCAGGCTAAAGGTGCCGCCAATGGCCTCACAATGTATGTATGAAAGGTTGGCATGATGAGATGACCAGCTCGACCTTCAAGTCACCTTGTCTGCTTTATGACCTCAGGGTCGTTGCCCGCTTCTCCAGGGTCAAGCAGGGGTCAAATTCTATGTCTCTAATTAGATCGGGGGAGGTCAGATGAGCGACCGTGCCTAGTAGCTCCCAGTTCCCTAGTTCTCTTGATATTTTCCCATCAATATTCGGACAAAATGTGCCGATGACAGCTCACCGTCAAAGCTAATATTTCCTGGCATAGTGGCGGCTGAACACAGAATGAAAGTCCGCCCCTTCGCTTCACAAGGCTCCTCACATAAGTGGAAGATTCACGAATTTAGGATCTGTCTAGGGAGGTCGTGTGGGGTTGGTCGGACTCTGCCAGATTTGCCTTGCTGAAGAAGCGGCTATATGGGTTTTACTGTCGGTCTACAGCAGAAACCACTATGACTGTATGGCATATAGTGAATTGAATTTACATGTAGATGCCAGTCTGTTTACAGTGCATGAAGAGAGGGCTTTAGGGATTTGCTTTCATCATATGGTTTATCCAATATTGTCTGTGCTGCTGCTGCTGCTGCTGCTGCTGCTGCTATCATCTCTGGGTTGGAACAGTGGCCATCAGATATAGCATGTCTCTCTACAACCACCAGCGTCACTCTGGGAGGAACATCATTGGCTCTGTCATGTAGTTAACGATCCAGGTCATTGAGTAGTTGACCACTGGTCATTTCTAGTCACTCCTGGCACTGACCATTGGCTATCCAGGGCAAGTGGATCAGTTGCGGCAGGTCCTGTTAGTTATTCTCTTGCTGAGCTTGTCACCCATGTAGGCCAATCAGTCACACTGCCTGCCTCTGTGGTTCACCGTGCTCACACTCTGTGACTATTTGGGACACATGTTTTGGCCAATTGGGACATGTTGTCTATTATATGAACATCGTGGGTAATGGCTGGTATTAGTCTGATATCAATTAACATCAATGGCCCAATTTGAGTTGAATAAATGAGGTTGGAAGTACCTTCTTAGACTTACTGTTTTGACCATTGACTTGCTGTTTAAACTGACAGATCGTCTTGTGATTTGCTATACCTTTTCAACACCGTAATTTGTCTGGCATGATCCCTTTAAAAATCATAGTTAGGAGTGTTACCATCTGACTACATAGTATTGGAATACATGAAAATCTTAGTATGACCACCAGTCCACCACATTAAGTGCAGAAAGTCACTGGTTTACCTCCTCGTGACATCGGTCTTGAAAGTGGGAGCATAATGAAGCTAGTAAGTAAGATTATGATGGGTAACCACAGAGTTGAAATTGTTACATACAGTTAAAAAATAATAAGTGGAAATCCAGATACAAATGAAATGGTGAGTGAGAAATGGTAAAAAGTTTAGCGGACCCAAAGTCTAGTTTTTGCAGTTGGTAGGTGGTCTTACTATTGAAGATGTCTTGCACAATGCTATGTTGAATGCAATTGTATCTTAGTATCATCTTAGTATCTATTCATATCCTGACCTTGAAAATATATATTCTTTAAGCTTGTTCTTGGAAATCAGGAGATGTGGCAAGCCTGTTGTAGCAAAAGAAATAGTGAATACATTGTATAGATGTATATATGATATCCCATGCGGATGATGAGAAGAGGCCATGTGGAAAATTGAAGCATTTGTCGCGAATACCATGGTGAAAAACATATGTTGTAATCAGAGAAGAATAGTCAATTTGGCTGGCTATAGCCACACCTTCAGCCATGGCTTGGTGGGGGTAAATTTATTGGCTGCAAATGGCTCAATATTAGATATTAGTGCATTCCGTCAGATATGGATTGGCTCAGCGATGCCGGATTGGCTCGGCCAGATGAAAGAAACGATTGGAGCATGTATAGAATTCGATCGCGACATACACAACGGATTGATCATAAAAGATTAAGTGAATTCAGTCGGAACAAGTCGGTGTCATCTGTCGTGACAGGTAGAACAACTAACTGTCATTTCAACGAAATACTATATTAGAAGGTCTATGGCTATATTTCATGCTTATTCGTTTGCTTTATTGATGATAAACATTGAGGTGTTTGATGTCGAGCAGCCAAATCGGTCTCACTGTCGCGGTGGTATTAGTTTCTAGAACATTTTCATTGTTATGGTTGGTTTCAATTGGGAATTTCCACTGTACGGTAACTTTGATGTTTTAACCAATTGAATGCTTCTCTGCCTAGTCTTTAGCAATTATGATAATAAAACAATTTTGGTAAATTGGAGTGTCTGAACACCAATGATTAGAATGGATTTTGTGATCTATTTGAATTTGTAGGGAAATATTTTACGCCTATTTTGATTCGGCTTCTGGGATTGAAATGAGCAACATTTTGATGATGCCTCATTTTGAAATCGAAAATTTTTATTTCTATAATCTAAATGTGGGCATTTACTATGGAGGAATTAGTTGTACTCACTGTTAAAGTGTCCAATTGTTCTTGAATTGAAAACATTTTTACACAAATTACACATTTTCTCCACCCAGATGTTGTAGAATGTGAAAAAAGGACATTTGGGAATGGGTCTTCACGGTAGAGTTGAGAAAGTGAAATTGTCAAATTGAGACCTTCTTTGCGCTGTGATCAATTTAATCTTATAGAGACTGCAGCATGGTGGGTAGGTGCGGACAACTCCGCATGATGAGGAGCAGTGATGCGAGGACAAATATCATTGATGAGATAGGGATGCTGGCGAGCTTATTGCTTCTGCTGCTGCTGCTGCTGATGCTGCTGAAGCAGGTTTCCACTCCATTGGTCATCAGTAGTTGGCACAAATTGTAGCAAGTGGAGGTTCTCTGTGCAGTGATGGTCAGTGGTCAATGGTCAGTAGTGTCCTATTATTGATTCGAAGGCACTCCATTCGCGATTGGTCACTTTTGGTGCTGTCCAGTTGATGTGGTTGGCCATCGTCACAAACTGTTCAGATTTAATCAATTTGATGATGAACAATAGTATTGCTCAGCAGAACTTAATCCTGAGGCCTCCTCATTAAGTCAACCTCTATATGTTAAACTACTTACATTTGGACTCAATGGTAGTCTTTGGTTTAGTTTCCTTGGTAGTCTGCTTGTATGATCAGCAGCTGCAAATGTTATCTAGCTTATGACATACTATTTTTATTTATTTTGTTAACATAGTTAAAAAATGTATACAATGAAATCAAAAATACAGTGCATCATCTTCCTGAAGCAAGCCAGCCATCTTCGCGGAGTCGGGCGGAGGAATAGGCATTGCTTTAGGAAGATGTTAGTAATAAAAACAATTATTACAAACTGTAGAAATGTCCCATAATTTGAGTTTAATGCATTCTTTTGAGTGGGAACTCGATCTTAACAATCCACTGAGAACTGATCACCGAGATGTGCATTTCTTACGGCTTTTAAACTAGGTGTTCGATAACTTAGATGTAGCATTTCCGTTGCATTTGATCATAGTGAATGAATTAAACGGTCGGTTACAGCAAAATGGCAGTTTCCACTAGAGTAGCGCAAGTATTTTTTATAGGTCTGGTGGGAATGCACCATAATAGTAAAACAGGAGGAATCTAGACTTTGTGCTTGAATAACTGTGTTAACACCACTTGGATCTAACGCACCATACACTTGGTGTGCAAACATTACTAAGGTGGAGCACTGTGTAATAAAAAGAAAACCAAAATGGTTGAATGGATGATTTGTAGTGGAAAGCTACTTGTACAATGATGTATACATAGAGATAGAGGCTGCTGATGCAGATGCAGTATGGTTGATGGGTTGGGAATAATGAGTATGTCAAATGACTTGCATTTTAGCCGTGTAATTGGATAATGAAACTTAATGAAGTGTTTGTAGAGTACTGAAGTATAAGAGAAAGATGTTAGAAAGGATGAAGACATTATGACTCATTATGATGTTTTTTCCTGTTTTTGTAAGAATGTACGATATGATGATTGTTTGTCTGGTTCTATTTCATTTTGAAATGAGTATACGGTCAAATTGACAAATTATTATTGTGTTTAACTTCAATGTTTATGATGTATTTCGCTGTTTGAATTATTATTTCAAATTGTTATGTGATGCTAATGTTATTTTTTATCTTTCAGGTGAGTACCTTTAAAGTTGTTTGACGCTTTGCTGAGTGCGTGAGTGGGTGAGTCCAACTTCTATCATCAATCAATTGACAGGAAGTGTACAACTTGTAGAGGATTGCATCTTCGATATCTGTCACGACTTCGTGTGACTAGTTTCAGTGGTTTTAAGATATTGAGCGTATTCAAAGCCAGGAACTCCGGCTGCCAGGAACTTGATTGGTATTCAAAGTTTGTTTTCTCATGTAACCTTTTTGTGCCATTGGTACTGGTACTTTCCGTCTTTGATGCCAAAGTTCAAAGAACGTACATTCGATTGTTGGATTGTCTAGTTGGAAGTTTGTTAACCTAGTAATTCCATACCACCAGTAGTGGCACATCAGTACATTTGTTTGTGATCTGTGCAAAAAACGTTATCAATACAGATGAGGAAAATATACAAAATTCACCAAAAAAAAAAAAGAAGAAGAAAAGTCAAAGAAAAGCAACTGTACAATAGCTCAAGCTGCTGTTTAAGGACGGTGGTGCCTCGGCCACCAGGCCATTGAGACGGAGAGGTCATGGCTGTGTCACAAAGCCGCTCGGCTCCTTTTCTTCGCAACCAAATCAACTAGGACCAGCAGAGCAATGAGGAAATTGGTGACTCACAATCCGCACGGACTAGGCCCAGTTCTTGCATTGGTTTCATTGGCCTTGTTAGGTAGCTGTGCGGTCTCTCATTGGCTGTGGGTGGGTCTAATCTAGAGCGTTACCTGGGTTTTTTGTCAGCAGCACGTCTGTGGAACACATTGACAAAACACTGGCCTTGTGTCTGTGGGGTTTGTTGTGTTCCACTGGAGTCGCTTTGTACTTCTTGTCCAGAGGTTATTCGTGTGGTATAGGTACTGAGGGATCTTTTTGCTTTGCTGAGTAATGTACGGTTCCCTGATTGAATGCCAGGATCTGTCCACCGCTAATGTTCTCCCTCACAAGGGGTATAGATCTGTTGCATCAAAAATTTGCTTAGATCAGACAGACTTGATGCTTCAATCATGGAGTGAAGCTTCAGAGAATGCAAGTTCAGTACAGCGTGTAATGCATGTATGATGATAAAAAGAACCAATAAGTATCATCCCAAGTATCGCGGGCAATGCACTGTTAGTGTCCGTAGAAGTTGGTAGTTTCAAATGTAATGAGCGAAACCTGAGAGCAATATGAGAGTTTCCTGGTGCTTTGCTGAAAGATATATAGATATGGGAAGTGCAGCCCTCTAAGGCAAATTCTTGCTGCTATCGAGGGTTGATTTGATGAGATGAGAGAGAGGAGGAGTCCACCCATGTTACACATTTACCCCTTGGATGGGATATTTTACTTGCCTCAGCATAGACACTGAGTACAAGGGCCGCCAATTTAACGTCTCATCCGAATGACATCCAGCTGGGATGATGTTCATGTAAGGTTGCCCGGGCCTGAACCTGGGTCCTTCAGAAGAGCAGGCGAGCGTCTGACCACTAAACCACCCAGCTGCTAATAAGAAATGCCGAATTGGGGTGGGGTAGTTTGGTTGTAACTGACAAATAGTTTCAAGACAATTAACAGCAAAGGAGGTGTTGAAAATTACTATGACACATGCTGGATCTAGGTATGAGACAGCTGAGCCCAACCAATGACTAGTGCTTAGATTATACAGCCAGTCTTCATTGTATTAACAGACAGGAAATGAAAGGGAAGTTTTCTGGGGGAAATGTCATTAGTGTGCTGGGATATTAAGTTAATAATGTACAGCAATCAATCATGGTTTCATCAATCAGCCGTAATAATGACGTCGGAATGAGTCACAGCCTTCTCATTTTCATCACCCTGTTTCTCGCAACCCAGCCTGCCAATATTACAACCGTCCGCGCTAATTTGCTTCTCCCACATCCAACATGTCTTTGGTGGTCTTGATTACTTTCGCTGCTTCGCGGATCTCTACAACTGCCTCCGCGTGTGTTTTCTGTCCGATTTTGTCTGTTTAATGTCACGTCCTAACCTCTAAGCAACATTCGCCTAACCTTAGCGACCTCTCACGACCTTCCGTGACCTTTAGCGACTTTCCGTGACCTCTGCATTTTAGTTTCCTTTACAGTCTCGTGACTTGGTCTGCTAGATGTCCTAATGTCAAAAACCAGTCATATTGCTTTACAGATTATTATGGGTTTTGTTCATCATGATAAATACCAAATCTGTTTCGATGTCTGGAGGTCTGGCTGCAAGATTGCTCTGGGTCATGTGACTCGTGTCAATATTTGTTATTCTAAACCTTTCGTACTTGACTTTTTAAAATATAAAGAAGTTGTGTTATATGTACTAACAAGAGCCAATATCTTTGTGTGATTATGACTAGCAATGCTCTTTACAACTGGAATCGAGATGTTCACGGTACAATCCGTATGATGAATTGTACATTGTATTGAGCTTCAGTAGTGGGACAGAAAATTAGACACAATTCATCATTATGTCTATTTCTTCAGCTGTTTTTGTATAGCTTAACCTTTAGACATGTAGCATTGAAACAACGCAATTAAATTGATTAGGCCTGCTAAATGTGTAAAACAAGACTTACTACCCTACTTATTTCCTGAGCTTTGCACTTTTCATTACCTTCATTCACGTAGAAATGTCCCGATTTCAAGACTTACTATCAAATCTTGCATGTAAGATTGCCAGCCTTATACTTAATCTCACCTGATTACTTAGTATCTGTGTTAATAGATTTCAAGAACGGTGTCATTGTTGACAAAACATCCAAGTAAGGAATGGCTCCGTCTCTTGGTTACATGAGCGACTCGTTACTCTTTCATTCTGGCTTGGAACCATCTCCAGTCATTCAGACACTCGGAAGTGATGATGCACAATAATTCACTTCTTAATGAGCAATAGCATGGAATGGTTGGATTAATTTTTGAGGAGGGGAATCCTACGAAGCCAACAACTCTAATCTGTTGGGAACTACTATTTTGAATTTTGTCGAAAGGTTTGGAGATCCGAATTAAGCTTTGCGGGGCGGATGGTAAAAATCCCAACTCCCCTGATTCCTAGTAAAGTAAATTTTGTAGTGGTGCGCAATCTGAATAGACGAATATTAAGTTCTCTGAAAGCATCTTCTGAACTGAATTGGATTCGGAATGTTTTGATGGTGTTGTTAAAAATGTCATGTTGAATGATTCAAAATAGGGCAATTTTATTATTGTTTAAATGAATGAAATCTTGCTGCAATTTGGGTCTTTAGTGATATTTTTAACCGGATGTAATTACTTAGTGGTCACCTCTGTCATTGATGGATGTACTCCTCGAAAAGTAGATTTATATTACCCTGACATATTGCATACAGCTACACCAAATAGCATGGCAAATGCCACATAAATTAAGTGTCTGTTATAGTGTCTCAAAATTGTGATATTGCTAAACCTTCTCTATCATGAAGAAAGTTATAAATATATTGTACCTTGCTGACAAACCAAATACAGCTTGCCCTAAATGTATGTTATATTATCTCAAAGTTGTGATATTATATCTGATATTGTTAAACCATCCCTGTCTATGTTGCTTAGAAGTCTTTGAACAGCTAAGGTATTATAAGGCTGACTTGCAATGGATGCTCCCCATGTCTCAAGAGTAATTTCCATTGAATGTTTTAAACTTCATTAAAATCAAGCATTATTCTTAAGTCCCATATGGAAAACTTCTTGATTTGACAATTGGAGTTAAAAATAACGTTCGATGCCTAATGCAAATTACTTGAAATATTTAAATTATCCGAGGAATTCTAGTCATGTTTTGTGGACCTCCAGTCTAATCTGTGCGGAATGCGGTCTCTTAAATCTGTCACATTTTCCAAGGACCAATTTGCGAATTGGTTTCAATATGGACAAATACTAATCCCCAAAGCTGGAGATTTTAATGAATGTACAATGAGACTCGGTAAATTGAATGCATGTGAAAATACCCGGCGAGTACAGAATTTGCATAGAGAACAAGAAACAAACAACCCACAATTGTATTTGATTAAGTCCCACTGGGAGGCTGCGATGCCAATGTTTAATTACGAACCATGCCGATGGTTTTGGATGCTGGCTTCGGTCTGCGGATCATGTAAATTTCAAATTCCAGTCTAGAATAACAGCCCTTGAAGTAGAAAAAACAAATGCTGTTAATAATCGGGGAATAGCATGATTAATTTCCCACCATAGCAACTGCTGAACGTATGTAACTATCCCAAGAACCAGTGATGCTTGGTTGAAATGATTTATGACAATTTTTTATTATGGTATAGCACTGTTTTTCAAAGTTGTTGATTCTCAAAGGTTGTTGGTTGAGACTCATGAATGGCTGTCTTTTAAATATCAGACTGTTCAGTTGCTTGCAATGTACTTCAGAACTAATTCTAGTTCTAATATGATCATTGATTTTGTCTCACAAATGTATATATTAATTTTTATTTTTATTTTAAGTGATTTTGGATTATTAGCTTCAGAAATTCTATTCTATTCTATTCTATTCCCTAACACATTGAGGCATTACCATTTCAAGTGCTTTGAGTATTGGACTTGATTAACCAATTAGGGGTGCTACTTGGGACAGATCAGCACTTTGATTAGCTCTTTGGATTTTAGTGCTAATGAAAGGAGCCTTTAAGTGCTGGTGAAGGCTGAAAAATGGTCAGAATGCTATTAAAGCTCTAGAAACAGCTTTTAGACTCCGCGAATCTGGCACGTAACAAGCATGAAACAATCTCGGTGGGCTGTCTTTGAGTGATGTGAAGTGGCTGGTCTGATTGATCACTCTGATCATTGTGGACTCTCTTTCTGGACCCCCTCTCTCTCCGTTTGGACCCCTGTCTCTCCATTGGACCCCTCTTGCTTTTCAGTCCTCCGTTTGGGGTCCCTGCAGACCCCCTCAAAGACCCACATGCCGCCACCCAGCATGAAGGTTGATCAAAGGCTACTCCAAACATGTTAAGTGCATGGTGATTAGCCCCTGCAAGGCTTTGGCCCCTAGAAGTTAAGTTACATGCGAGCCCAGTGTGGATTGAGAACTGCCAAGGCTTTAATATGGGATGTACTGCAGTCGTAGAAGTCCCAGTGAAGTAGCAACTCGAAGACTAGTATTTGAAATTACTGGCCATTCATTCCTGTGAAGTGAAATAATGTGAAAAAAGAAATGTAAAATTGTGATAAAAAGAGCTTTGAATGAGGCAAAAATAGCTTGTCTGTAGCACTCGCCGAAACTAATTACTGTAATAAATGTTTTAATAGTGAAGAAAGGGTGTGAATTGCCATAGAAATGATTTTTGGCTCTACTACTGTGTGAAGTATTCGGTATCTTTGCTTAGACAAGTGAAAGGCCCCACTCATGATGAAGGGGTAAATGTGTGACATGGTGTGGACTCCAGGCCTTATCATCTCATCATTAAATCTGCCTCCTGCAGCTGGTCATATAAGCTTCAGACCCAATAGCATTGTGAGGTTGACATTGAAGTTTGTTTAGCTCAGTGCATAGGTTTTTAAATTGGGATTAAGTTTTACATGTGGTATGTGTTAATCTCATATTATGCCTCCCTACATTTTCGTATGCCTCCCTACATTTTCGTATGCCTCCCTACATTTGTTCTGCCAAAAAAAAAGTGAAAAAAAAAGGTTAACAAATAAAGAGAAAAATTGTAACAACTGATGTTGGCACAATATAATTATCTGGAATTGCTGCATGACCGATCAAAAGGTACGAATTGAAAGAAAATTGTTTCATGTTGACATTAGACAAATATGATACAGGCATATAAGGGAGAAATGTAAAGGGGACAAACGAAATGAGATTGATTAGCGTCGAGAGAAGGGGGTTGAAAGGACAGCGAAAGAGATGAGAGAGTGAGTGGGATGAAATGAGAGGGGAAAGGAGAGGTTTACAAGAGAGGCTTAAAGAAGAGGAACAAAACTCAGGAAAAGGAGAAGTTTGAGTCGTAGGAGGGAAGGACTAGCCGAAAGATGAGAAGGGGGAGTATCAGTATTTGAAGGGGACATCAGCGCTTTGCGGCATCACCAGCCGTCAACAAACACACATCATTACATTTTACGTGCCAACACACACCAGGGCCAGCTTCAAAGGGTCCACTCCGCAAGCGCATTGATTTTGAATTAAGTATGCTTCAAGGTTTGGATGTCAGGTTTGACAGAAGCAAACTAGGGGACCGTCTCCGTAACCAAACGTGTCCATCTATTCCATTATCTTTGTCATCTTCTTCGAGGTGGTCTGTGTCAGTCAGAACCTACATGTTTGTGGATCTCGCGAAGGTCCACATGACCTTGTCATCCTCTTTTGATGGAAGGAAAAGAGGTCCTACCACCGAGTAACCAACCAAACCTGCAGGTGTTCCGTGAATTTGATGATTCTGCATCATGACGTACAACTGACCAACTCCGTTTTATGTCCCTGATCTCCAGATTTGAACCTTGCCCCCTGCAGACCTTTGATTTCCACCGAATGCACCAGAGCTTGAAAAGTGGAGGAAACTGTTTGGAAAATTGGCACAGCGGTATTAAAAGTGTCAAAGGAGGATGCTAAATCTGCCTCATCACCTCTAGTCACAACGCATCATCCTTCGCGCCGCCCTTTGATTGATTCGTTTTTCTAATTCTAGTTTAACTGAAGAATATTTTTCGTCTCCTTTTTCACGTTTAAATAGTAATACTCAAGAATTTGGCAAGGCTTCAAAGTGTCTAAGAACAAGTTTTAGAAACTAGACCAGGCTGTGGACTCAAATCACCAAGTATTGACATTTTGGTAAAAAGAAAGATTCTGCTTGAAAGCCTAGTGTGTGCAATTGCATCAAGTAATCATGTGTAGCTTTGCACGTCTTTATTGATGTATTAGGTCATTGGGGCCCGGCTGCAAACAGCATTGTGTTTGGTGTCCACATTGGCTGCTGCGACTCGTGTGGTTTTATGTGAGCTGGCTGAGGCTTTGAACCTTGCAGGGCGTCTGATGTGGCCCAGTCAAGCTTTATTGATTGTGTTTATGCCTTTCTCGGGGACAAATATTACTCTCACTCCATGCGATGCCTTTCGGTGGATGTGGCCCCGTCATTGCGAGTAGCATTTTTCTGCCCTTTTTCAACCCCCTGAAGGTCCTTTCTCTTCCCCTTTTTCGCCCGAAGGTCTGTTGGAATTGACTGTAATTTCCCTACCTGAACGCGCCCACCGCCAACGTCACGCTACAATGTGGAGAAGCCGCTCGTGGATCTTAATGGGTTGAGTGCGAAGTGCTTATGGAGAACACACTTTGGTGATCAGTCATGCTTGTAAGCATCTTAGCATTATCCTCCAGTCGATGTTGTGCTGGATTCAAGTGGATGTGCCTGAGTACAAGGGGTCACCAACTTTTTCTGCCTTTCACTCGTCTCATAATCAATGGGCGAAAATAGAGGACATTGACCCTGTGTAAAGAAAAGGATGTTTTTTTTTACTATGTGCCATTCATAAGGATAGTACCATGATATGTATGAAATAGAGCAAAGAAAGTAAAATCTTGAATTACGCTTATGAAAATGATGTTACAGTACCATATTATAAGTATTTATCATCATGTTGGCTGTTAGAATATCTTGGATGTTTCATTGGGTTACTAATTAGTAAACCCATTCCGATTTAGTTATTATTGTGCCTTGAAAATGGTATAGCTCGCTCGTTAGCTCGGAATATCGCGCAATGTGTATACATTTATACATGAACAGTTAGTCACCAGAATTCATTTATGAGTGCAGAAGAGTCAAAAGACTCATTTGTATGACTAAGAACACCGGAAGAAGTACAAACTATTTGCTGCTGGTCCTCCCGTCCTCGAACCTTCTGCGAACCACGCTCACCCTTGCGGCGGGCTGCGGTGGAAGGCAACATGCTGAAATGAGATGTCGGTGATCTTCGAGTATGCCCTGGATCTTAATCTTAGCACAATGAGCTGCCTCAGAATTCTATGAAGAGTTTGCCCAAGCCTCGGTCAGGCCACTTAAGGTCCTCATTGGCACCAGATGACAGCTGCAGGTGCATAATAAAGGACATGGTTAAGCTCATGAGGAATGGTGTAGTCAAGTGAGGAATGGTCTAGGAACTGCGTACTGTGGTGGAGTTGTAGTATGAGTTTGCTGTAATGATGCCTTATGTTCTTTAGTAATTGAATTAACTTTGCTGTTGTGGCATCATAAGGTATATAGATGATAGGTTTGGAAAGTGCAGCCCTCTAAGGCAAGTAATTGCTGCTATCGAGGGTTGATTGCTGATTTGAGGGGAGGAGTCCACCCATGTTATACATTTACCCCATGGGTGGGGTCTTGTACTTGCCTCAGCATAGACACCGAGTACAAGGGACTGCCAATTTAATGTCTCATCCGAACGACATCCAGCTGAGATGTTGCTCATGAAGAGTGCCCGAGCCTGGGATTGAACCCGGGTCCTTCAGAGGAGCAGGCGAGCATCTTACCACTAGACCGACCAGCATAAACATAATAATATGTTGATTGTGTCCCATTGTTTATGTATGATGCTGTTATTGTGTTAAATTCCTGTATTGCGTAGTGGGCATGTGGTTAGGGTAACAATGTATTATTCAAATACAGAATGAATACATTGATATGTTTTCAAACTGTTGTTACAATATAGACAATAGCAGCAGCATTATATCTGTAGAAATCAGTTTAAACCACTTCCAACTAGAACCATGATTTACTACACTGTATCAGCTCATGTGAACATTCACCCTTATCCGTTTTCATATACAAGTGGTGTTTGCATCTCCAACTCTGCTATCAGGGACATTTTTATGACAAACCCAAAAGAGATATTGCGGATATTTGCCAAGATTTACAGAAGATTTGCTAGTGATTTGCCGCTGACACCAGGTGGGACTTTTTTGCTTCGATATGATTCTGACTATCCATTATTATCGAAGTGATGTGGATGCCTCTGCTACTGCTACTGCTGCTGCTACTGCTGCATTATAACTCATGTATTTGCAGTGATGAGAATGATGCGGTGTCAAGGGAGTGATGGGTGTGGATCTGATTCTGTTCTGACACAGCTCTGCTGGCGTTCTAACCAGAGATAAGCGTGATAAATGTCCCAATGCCAAACATAGTGTAATTACAAAGATACTAGTAGTTGACGAATAGCCAACGCCGATATTGTTGATATGACAGGGTGATTAATCGCAAACCTCTAATGACTGGCTAAAAGTCTTTGGGAAAGTGTTTCAAGTCATTGCTTTTGGCTCTAGTCCTCTCCACGTTACTTTTGATCTCATGTAAATATCTTATATCTGTTGTGATAGTCTTACTCTTACACTAACTCATGGTTATTCATAGCTCTCAGTTATTTTGGGAGTGTTATTTCTGCTATTTTGTTGGCACTATGTGCTATTATTTGAATCACATGCATCTTATGTTACATTCAGACAAATGAGATAATCGTATGCATCTGCCAAAAATTCACAGAATATGTCTGTGCAGACTCACTGGTTCAGGAGTTAAGGTGTGGCATTATGGGTGTTTATCTTGTAAATATGGGGATTTTAAAAATTAATATGTTGAGTTTGAAAGCCGAGGCATTTATTGTGCAGACTCACTGGTTCAGGAGTTAAGGTGTGGCATTATGGGTGTTTATCTTGTAAATATGGGGATTTTAAAAATTAATATGTTGAGTTTGAAAGCCGAGGCATTTATTGTGACCTTATTTAGTATAAATCGCATGGCTGTTTTGTGTTTTATCATTCATTGCTACTGCTTTGAGGCAGACGTAATATTGAGATGGTATGGCTTAAGTCCAAGGTGTGCAAGCATAATGCTAATAACATTTCCCAGGCCATTAATTGAATTTTAAGATTCAGCTGGTCACTTCAGGTGTTCAGTTTCTGTTGCCATTTCGACTGGTATTGCACAATGCAAATTTGCTCATTTTGTACTGGGAAATTTGGCTACCAAGATCATTATCATTGTAAGATTTAAAGATATACTGGCTATGATGTGGAGGTGGCCTTAATATCAAAATCAAATATAACAGCAAGGCTACAATAGGTCCAAAATCTTGTAAATATTATTTAAAATTTGGTGGTTTTATTAGTAAAATGGCCTTCAGGAGGTGAGACATTCGTGATGTGGTTGGAATTTTAGTGAATATGATGGACTTAAGTCTTTCAACTCTTCACCATTGCTGTTAAACATCTCACATAACCGGTGACTGCGTATTAACCACTGGCGACTGTTATTCCTTGTAATAGATGCGCTTTCCTCCAGTTTCCTGCCATTTGCTCTCAGTGGCACATTTGTAACACCGCTGTTATTCATGGTATTGAACATTTGCGGTCTGACGGTGGACCACCCGCGAACCCACATTACGTCTTAACCCAGGCCACCGGAAGAGTATTAGTGACCTTGAGGGCCCCGAAGGTCAAAGGGGTCCTAGGTGTTGACCTTGGGTCATTCACATGTCCTGCGAGGTGGGCTCAGTGACAGCATCGATCGCTCACCCGCTCCAGCCATAAACTCAGAATGGCTGGTCCGCTTCACAACAGGTTAGATGTGCTAGGCTTACAGTCTAAGTCCTAATTGTGGCTATACTGCTCAATTAGACTGCTCGTCGGCTTGTAACTGCTGGTGCGAATTGCCAAGTAGCACTCGCAATTTAGGTACCCAATTTCAAATTTAGTCATAGTAGGCAGACTTGAATTGGATACTTGTCTTTCGTACTGTTGGTCATATAATGTGCTGGTTTTTGTATGACATATTTCGGCAACTCTTAGCAATTAAACTACTCAACGACCTGAAACTGGTGCAATTTGCCGGGAGTCCTTACAATTAAGTCGAGCCTAGGTGTGGAGTTTAAGTTGTCAGTAATGAGTTTAATGGTGTATTATGTAAGAACCACTGAATATTATATCTGGTCATTGCCTAAATGCCAGACAGTTCCCAATCTCCAACAATATGGGTTGGTTGCTAATTGAGCAATAGGTCTTGTTAGGAAATGACTTAACCATTGGATGATGTGTTTTTTTTTTCAATTCTAATTAAATCGATTGGCGTCTTGTGAGGCAAAGCTGCTATTATTCAGCTGGACTTCCACTTTTTAAAAACCTGAGAATCCTTGTTGACAGAATTCATTGTCAGAAAATTTGTTTTTCTTAAATATTTGAAGTTCGGCACTTTTTCAATTATCTATGCATACAGACAATATTAGTAGGCAGAATAGTAGACTAGACTGCTAGCAGACTAGCTATTATCTACAGAGAAATAAGCAAATTTGAGCCATGGCTGTTGGAGAGTGCCGCGGCTGAGTTGTGACTTGCTCCCATAAAACCCAACACCATTAAATGGAACACCTCTCTTGAGACCTGGCATTTTTCCCCAGCTCTTAGTGGGCCAGCTCCATAACAACAAAACCTTGTTTGGTTTTAATTGTTCCCCATTTTCTAGCTCTTCATTGATTTTCCAGTTCTTTGCTGAAAACAGTACTCTAGTGTCTGACAGTCTGCTAGGTTCAGGCAAACTCTATTTTAACTCTAGATATAATTTTTTCCACTTGTGATGTTTTAAGCTTGATGGTATAGTAGTTAAGGCTTTAGTAACAACTGTTGCCTTAATCTTTTCACTGAGCAGCCCTGAATTCAGCAAGACATGATTTTGCTTTTCAGACAAAGGAGATCATCGCTAACTGATTCCATAAATATAATTTTCTCAGGAACTTTTTCAGCCAATAGAATTGCAGTAGTATAAAGCCACCTGATGGAAATATAGAGAACCTTTCGTGAAAATCCACTATTGTGGGTTGGGGTTTGGTTTGGGTCAAAGATTGGTGTTATTCACATAAAAATTGTTATTTCACAGGCAATTTTGATTTGATTTTAAGTCGCTTGATTTAAATCTGCCAACCCTGCCTGATTATATCGAAGACCTTTTTGTTGGTCCAAAATAGTTCATTATAAGTTGACCAGACTCTATACCCATAGAAATGTCACTTAATGTGTAAGAAAATGCATCCTAAAGTCACTAAAATTGTTTAAATTAGTTATAACAGCAAAGGATTTAATAACACTCCCAACGTCTTGTGTTTGTAGACAAAGTCTATTTTCCACTCTATTTTTCTCTGCTTGACTGTTTCTTTCGATACTCGCGCTTCACTGCTTTTCTTCTCTCTGTGATAATCTGGTTACGATGCCATGCATCATGCTGCCAAATGATCATTTCATCTAAATTACTTCATCCATCATCATTTTTAACATGCAATGGTCACCATATCATCATCATAATCTCCAATTATCATTTTCTGACAATGTTTTTTTTGTCGTGTGGCTCATTTTGTTTTAATATTGCAGTTGTGTGAGATTGTATCAGTTGAATTAGAACTGCTGTAAGAACAGCTCTAATTGATATATTTTCATGATTTTTATTTGCTGTCTTTTTGGTGCTTTTTAGCGAACAAAATATTTGTCTAGTCTAAATAAAGCATAGTGTCAAGCCATCTATATTTTTAAGCAAATGTGTTCTATGGATTTATGATTCAGTTGAGATGGTAGTGGTTAAAGAATGGTGGTAAAAAATGGTATACAATATACAGTAGTCTCAATAAATGTGACCTGAAGTAGTCGAATTGACCCCCAACATGATTGAGCTAACCTGGAAACTAGGTTGATCCAGTTGAGCTTCAATATCCGGACATTGTAAATAGTCAATCCTTACAAAGCTGACCACTTCGGTCTGACCATTTGACAAGCTGGACGCCGGCCATTCACTACAACTTGTGAGAATGTATCCTGTATGGCCAAATTTTTCATTTATATCGGCCAGACTCCTGGTCTTGAGGGAGTCGTACAAATGTTTGACATTTGTGGACCGTAAGTCATTTGAAGTCGGGGACTAGAAGTGAACAGTATGTATTCGGAATACTTAAATGGGGAAAGAGTCGTATGTATGAACCATGGGGAGGGGAGATAAAAGTGTAGTAATGTATCAGTATGGCTGGAGTCAACTAGAACAGCCCCAGGGGCTAGAACTAGTGAGTTGGTATGACAATACAGAGGCTGAGGACTCGGTGGGGAGAATTGTAGTAGTTAGGGACACGTCGGGGCACCCAGCTTCAGTCGGGGGATCGTTCGGGTGACCGGGGTTAAAAGATTGGGGGACTGCTATCCACTAAAGACACATAAAACAGTATAGAGCAGGACCGTGTGGCTTTCGCTTCCAACATGGCCGCAGTTAGAGGAAAAACAGTCCAATGGAGGACCTCATAAAACCATCTAAAGAGAGTGGTCCCTCTCATAAAGTGACCCCGTGGACTGACCCACCGAGAACGCCTGCTTTGTGTTTGTCCGATTGAGGAAAATCACTTCTCTGATTGGCTGCACTTTGCTTTCGGCCAACCAGACAATGGCCACTCAATCAGGCAATCAATCAATAAGCTAATCAAGCGTGATTGATTGTTCGGACTGATTGACAACAACAACAGCTACCCGCTCGACACATCTGGCCAATGAGATTATAAGACAAAATAGCAACCGAAAGAGCCAGTTGCCATGTGTACCAACCAACTACTTCCAAACTAATGAGCCTTCCAAGCCAATTTAAAGCATCTTGGTTGATATGCAGCAGTAGAGACTTTCGACCAATTGAGAAAACGCATGACCAATTGAATGACTTTGGTAGTCACCTATGATTTGGTAAGTGTTTGATAGATGCTGTCGTTTGTGATGTGTTGAATATCTGGGGGCACGGAAGTACATTATCACATTGTACAAGGCAAGATGATGCCATAATGGTAAAAAGAGAGGCTCCAATATTTTCGAGGGAGCTCGGGCTTGCTTATGCATTGCTCCTCACCTCTGGAATAAATCGCTTGAAGATATCGAACGGATATCCACCCATGATGGATTTAAGAAAGTTAAAAACACATCTATTCAGAACTGAAACAGGCGCTATGCAAATTTATTTATTTATTATTATTATTTATAGACATTTAGCTTTTGATACAACATCAACCGACAAGCCCAGCAACCGAGTGGTCTAGTGGTTCATGCAACAAAAGGCTTTGGTATTTCAGTACACCTAAATAAAGGTGTAGTCACACAGTTGTAACGAACAAGCGAAAATACAGGCCACTAAATTAATACTGAATAATTATACGACAAACTATATACAATCCATTTCTTCCATATACTTTTTCTAAGTTTCCTGATGCTTCAGAATGTAAGCTTAATGTTTACCTTAGATATCAATTGGTCATCTACGATTCATGAAGTGGAATGTATTGTGGAGTCCAGCCATCTTAGAATTCGTGATAAGATTTCGAACTATAAACAAGCAAACAGCTTGTAATTTGTTTTCATTGTACATGTTGGTCTTGGCAAGTGACTGCATGACAGCATTATTAGCCTAGTACATG
Organism: Alitta virens; assembly: GCA_932294295.1. Lineage (NCBI taxonomy): Eukaryota > Metazoa > Annelida > Polychaeta > Phyllodocida > Nereididae > Alitta > Alitta virens. Next base: position 28,117,824 of record OW028580.1, on the reverse strand, counting down.
ACCTATTATCTCAGTTACTTGACCTTATCTCAGTTACTTGACCTTATCTCAGTTGCTTGACCTTATTATCTCATAGGGTTGCCACTGATATTTGAGACATTCAAGTCACTTGAGAAGTAATGTAATATTTTATCTGGGGTAATTGAATAATTTCATCATCCAGGTGTCCTTTGATACAAGAGAACTATGGAGATATTAATTTTCTCATATATTATTCGATTGTTATTTATGTCTTCTTGTTGTGTATGGCCGACATATTCTTTTTGTGTAAAAAGAAGATAAAAATCTCTGGCAGCAGTTAATTAGTATATAATAAAAAATCTAAGGCAGGTAATTAGTATATGTGGACTTTTTCAGTGTCTGCAAATGTCATGATATACATGAGATAAATTGGACATGTATTATGTCTTATCATATCTTTGTTATAAATCTCTGTAGCAATATTATGTGTCTCATATCTTTTCAAATGTATGACATTTCTTCATGCCCTTTATTTGGTCCAAATAGAAAATTAATAACTCAGGAGTATAATTACATATTACTGGCTCAGATTGCCTTGCTTTCTGCTAAGAAGAAGTGGATATGACTTCTGAGAAATGCAGTTAATTATCTTCGATTTTTTACTTATCTCTTTTTAATTTAGATGAAAAGGTGTTCATGGAAATACTAATCATGATAATGTTAGAAGATTGCGAGTCAAGAGTCGCTTTTTCACTTTGTTGCTAAGAAACGGATATAAATAGGAAGTTACCATAAATGGTTTACCTGGGAAAGACTTGTGCATTGTGAGAGACCCTGGTCGTCTAGAATGGTTAAAAATATATTAATAGATACTCAAAATGATTTATGTGAGTGTTCATAAAGTTCACAGAAAAGTGGATTGTATGAATTATTTGTTACTTTGGTGTTGTGGTAGATAGATATGATACACTGTATTGACTGTTTTCTTTTGTTAAGGATGTTTCAAATAAGTATGGTATATTTTGTCTTTGGCTAATGTAGTGATGAGATGATGTTTACCAGTTACTTATCATTATACTCAGGTTTGGTCACAACATTCCTCAGCAAACTTGTGAAATATATTTGTAGGACATAATATTTAAGAACTGTGAGATAAATTGAATTATAAATCTCTGAAAAATGAAAGATGTGTGCTGAATAAATTAGATAAAACTACTGTTATCTCATTAAAATTTAATTAGTGACCTTTTAGCAGGTCACAGCTCGATTTTGTGGATGTCTTTAAAACTGCAAAACAGTCCCTCGGCGTCAGAGTTGCAAGAAGAAGAGCGAAGGAGATGACATTTTGGCATGGCACAAAGTGGCCGGTCGAGGAAGCTGGGCGATGGATTATCACCACCCGAGGCACAGAGACAGTCATTATGACTCCACTCTCCTGGCAACTCAGTCCTGCTGTATAGATATACGACACTCTACCTTCAGGCATTCGCCTTCTTCTGGCTTCTGCAGCCTCCCAAACCGTCCTCATCTCCACATCCAGTTTTCACCTCGCTTCGCGGCTGCCGGATCGCTGTAGGAATGCTGCAAGGCTACTTTTTGGTCGTGTTTGGGTTGACTCCCAGAAGATTTTTTTTCTGCAATAAGATGGTGCTATGTGCTGCAAATGATTTATTTATGATACATATTGAAGATTTGGTTGTGTTTTGAAGTACAACCATCAGTATTTGGTATGGGTCAAGTAGAGTCTTCGTGATCACTGGTAGGGTTTGACAGATATTAGTGTCCTGCATTTCCCCCTCATGAACAGTACCTATATTTTTTTTTTAACTTTCTTAAAGGCAGCCAGTACTATATATCATAAATAAACATAAACAGAAATCATCCTTTGTCCTTTGTGACAATAAGGAAAATTTCAGAAGTTCATATCAGAGAATTTGTGTCATCCTGAACAGCTATGCTTGTTTGTGACAGTGACATTAGATCCAGTTGAACCAAACTCGCCAATGTTTATTAAAGTAAGACAAAAGGAGGAGAATTACTGAGCTCGTCTGAGGAGTTGTCATAGAAACCAACAGACGGTTATCAGAACTCGAGAAGTTTTTGGAGCAAGTTTCTTTTGTATTGCTGACAGCAAATTAGCTTGGCATTTTTGTCTTAGATTGTATTGTAGCAGTAATATGATGTCAGTGGCTGCATTTGTATACAGGACAGACACATTAGCTGTCTGTTGGCAGCATCTCTGCAGGGACTTGGCCCTTAGAAGCAAGCAGGGCAGCCGATGTACCCTTCCTGCATTCTGATGTGGGATGCGGAGAGCCTCTTGAAGATGCTGCTGATGCTGCTGAATCAGCGTATACAGTCTTTAGATGTACTTTCTTAGATATATGTAGCAGCTGGTGTTATTCATCTTTTTTTATCGTTTATGAAACTGCTATAGGTTTACAACAGATAACACAATGAATATATTGATGGGAATCACGATGAAACCATCACATAAGTCAGACTGATTTTATGCACGTTTCATCACTTGAAACATGTGATAAAAAATTGATGCACCTGTTACCGACAGTTACACCACAGTGAATTACTATAATCCTGACTCTGCAATATTTTTTTTTCTGACTGATACATTATACTGGTAAATGTTTAATGTGGTGTGATGTGATGTTGTGTTATCAATTAGGTGAAACTGTTTCAATGGATAGTCTTGAGTCACCAAGAATTTGATGGACCCACTTATGTCACATCTGAATCCCAGGGACTCAACTCCGATCATGCGATGATAGTCGGGTCTATTTTCTGAAAGATAATGGAAAGAAAACAAGTCATCGTGGGAAATTATTCATAGAGGACATATATACATTGTGCTTTGCGTTCGCGGTAATCAGCAGAGCCCATTGTCAAGGGAGGCCGTCCCCGGTTGATGTAATTGCTCGCTGAGACCAAGTTTATGGAAATGTCGTCTGGTAACTGCTCGCGACACGGATGATGATGCTTAACTGTGGCCAGCGAAAATGAAGCTTCTCCGTAATGGCAATATACACGCAGCACCAGCCCATTGTGGTTTAAGTGTGTTTTACAACACGGTGCAAGCTGAACGGGACCACCCAACACTGCGGTCACCGGAGCATCGACCGACCGGTCAAAGTGCTAATGGAATGACTTGCACAAGTGGCCAACTGTAGTCTTTCTAGCAATGCAATTGGCTCAGTCTTATTTAGCCACTAATACTTCACCTGGTTTAAATGCAGTGTATGGTTCAAACTGCATTTACCTCCGTTTGCACCAACCTGTTCTGCAAATCAGGCTCATTGATCATAGTTGGGGTGAGGGCCTAGCTCAGTGGTATCACGCTGGGCATCCAACCACTGGGTCCCGGGTTCAATTCCTAGTTGAGCCTATGTTGGATGGCTGTTTCATTCTTTGACTCATTGCCATGGTCCCCACCTGTCCTAATTAGCCCATCAGGTGCAGAAATACAGGACGTAAAGCCCTAATCCACCACCACCACCACCATTGATCATAGTTAACATATCTTGTTTGCACATCTTAGGCTTTGCCTGATACAATTAATTGGGAAAGTGAAAAGTCAACAAAATGTCCATTCAGATTATGCTACCTTGACTGGAGAAAGTCTCTAGCCAAAACATTCGAGGATACCGTCTTAAAGTGGTCCCCAGTCATTTGGCAAGAAATCAATTGTATTAATCTTCGTTGTTTAATCGACAAATCTATGCATTTATGTTATAATGGAAGCCAAATTATAGATATTTCTGGTTCTAACCCTGAGTTGTATATTTTGTACCATTGGGGAATGCAGTAATTTAAAATAAATTGCAGAACAAATAATAATACACTTGTGGTGAATGTAGTTCTTATGAGCAGCAGCTGAATTATCAATTGTTCTTTACTATGTTTGCACTTCAATGTCACACTGAGGTTGCCACTTTGTTTTCTCACTAGTCTTGCGATCGGACAGGCTGCCATAAAAATTGACCGTCTCTCAAGGCTGTTAAATTGCAGGAAGTTATAGTGGCATGGGGTGTGCAGTTATTTCTGCAGTGTTGGGATCTGAGTGACATTTATCTCCTAATAAAACCGGAAAAGCTGGTGATCCGGACGCGATGACTCAAACGAGTGAAACTTGTATCAATCGGAGTTACCATGTCGCAAGCATCCCGAGATGTCCGAGGGCCTCCAGTGCCACTGCCACATAAATAGAGCAATTGCCCGGGACAAAAATGCCACCAACAAAAACCCATTGTTGCCAGGTATTGAAACTGTGATGGGCGCTTGTCTCGTAAAGTCTGGTGGTGATCGGTTCACGGAAATGAGGGAGAGAGAAAATATAAAAGAAGCGCGAAGAGGAAAAAAAAGGACGAGGGACCAATTGGGTTTCATTCAATGGCCCTGTTTACAGTTATGTGGTGTTATGTTCAATTTGAGGAAACATTGTGATAGCAATTGTGCTTCTTATGTTGTCATGTCTCTCTGAGTGGAAATATAGCCCTTACAGGACCTTAAATTGTGGAGAAGACTTGGGTGTTATTCCTTGTCTTGCCTCTAAATTCACGAGGGATTCATGAAATTAAGGTGACAAATGAATGTCTTTGAGAATATCTCGGAAAATGGACCATCAAGGCTGAGACGGTGATTGACCGTGATTGGTACAGCCCTCTCAAACAAGTTCTTGCTACTCTCTGTATGTGATTGATGGATTGAGGAACAATGTAAATACAGAATATGTTCTTGAAATACAGTGCTTTTCCTTGCCATACTAATTACAGTAAACTTTCGGCTACATCGAATGTCTAAGTTACTCTCCAGTTGAGAGTTGGTGGAGCTAGCTCTCAAGACAGACCTATCAGAGAAACCAAGGGAGTCTTCAGCTAGCAGATCCATTAGAATCTAGAAAAGATTTAGAAAAGATCTAGAAAGAAGAATCTCGACTGAGAGCTGCCATTCAATAACATTGTGAGGAAAGCCGAGGCTCATGAATGTTATTTGCTGTTAGTTGTTTTAAACGTAAGGTAATTAGTGGGAGTATTTTACCCTGTTAAGATGTTGTGATTGGCTGGATGGAATCTCGGGCAAGAAAAAATAGATTGAAATTAGACTTCCCTGTAAGGAAATGTTTCCCATTGATTTATTGATTCCTATTTATGGCATGTTTAGAGGTGTGATGATGAAATCAATTTTGGAATTAAAAACAATTACATTTTTCAATTCGATCTCGGTAGATGGCCCTTCGCGGTGTTGTTGAAATAAGCAGCAGCTAAGTTTTCTTTTTCGCAAGAAAAGCGAAAACGTAAAAAACTGTCATAAGCTGTCAGAGGTCGGTAGAATTTTGAATTAATCAAACCTAATGGGATACATAGACTCAATCATTTACGCCTTATGATATTAAGAAGAGTCTTTCTGGGTTGATGAAGTATTTCTAATGTGGCAATAATCTGGATAGCTAAAATTTTACTGAGGGTTTGGAAGTGTTAGACAAGTTCACTGGCCTAGTGGTTTTGACCTTTTTGACCTTAACCTCTAAGGTTACTGGATTTGATTCCTTTCTATGTTAAATGACCTTGCCAGAAGCAGGTGTAATGAAGAGATGATAGAGCATGTTTGAGGTATAAAATGGCAATAATGGTTTGTGTTTCTACAGAGGCATTACAGCCATTTACATTGACTAGGAACTGTATGCCAGATGACTTCATGTGAGTCCAGGACTCTTAATTGGTTGATGGGAGTCATGACTTCCTCTGGAGTTTAGCTTCCAAGTCTAGGAGATTGGTTTCCAAGTTAAACTCCGACTCGATTACATTGGCTGTAAGTAATGCCCAAGTTGTGGAGTTTTGTAGTTGTGTCCTTTTTGTCCAACATAAATCTGTCTAACAAAAATTTGAAGTCAATCTTAGTAATACAATTAGAGAAAAGTCCTTTGTAACATGTTTCATGGAAGTACAAATGGCTATTCATTCAGCGGCAAGACAAGACAGCTGGTCGCAGCTTTGGCCCAATCATTGTTAAGGCATTTAGTAGGACAATGTACGAGCGCAATCATGGGCAAGGATGCTTATTTGTATGTGTCTCAGTCACAGAATGATAATGGAATCATGGCTTAAGTGACCAAGTGCCGGGGGCTTTCAGTAAATGGCTAGTCGGGCAAATTTATGAAGATTGCTCCACAGCCGTTGAGCTCTTTTCGGTGTCCACTGAGAACGCCGCACCTCAATTTTTCGTCTTGTTGTTTTCCAGTGGATGTGGTTACTGGTCCAGCTTACGACTTGTGTAAGTCTGGGTATCCAGCTATTTTGCTATTTGACTTTGTTGTAGAAACAGTTATGTGAGAATACAGGTATGGAATTTTACCATAAGGACAAAAATTACTGGATATTTTAAGCTTCACAAACAATGCCTAAAGGCATCTACTATTGTCTTTCATGCTTGTGTAATACAAAGACAGTGCCATGGTCCTAACTATGGTTGAAAATATTACGAATAAGGCGCTTGAAACAAATAGATGAAATATAACGAGGATTTTACTTCGGTGCTGAACCTGCAATATATTTTTGTAATATTAGCTCCAGATAATATGTAGCACGTTTTGTGAACTTCGTTAAGCATAAGACTAAAAGACAAAATTAAAATTTCAATGCTTTCAATCAAATGGCAATCAATCAATCCTGCTGTCAATTGTTAATCAGTCAATCATTCAAGCAATTAATCATGTTGTGGAGTGCATAGTTGTAACTGAACCACTTCACTTGTTTTAAAAGTTGAAACTCTTGACTTGAGGTTGATTGGTATATTACTCGCATGATCTGTCTGATTAATTAGCTGACCTAATATAACAATTGATTACTGACATAAAAATAGTTGGATATCATAGCAAAGTAAAAGCAGGACAACCCAACTGAACCAGGGCTTCATTTCTAGATTTCTTACTGGGAGACATTTTCAATAATGTAACATGTAGTCTCCTGGCTATTTATTCTGTCATTGTTGGAATAAAATGATTTTCTAATTGCTTTTTGCCATGACTGCTGCTGCGGTGTGTTCGGTTTCCCTGAAAAAATTGCTCGAATTGACTAGAAATTTCCCGGATCGTCTTACCTAGGTGCAGTGGCCTAAAACAGGATTTCAGCAGGACTTTTGAAGGGTAAAGAGACAATTATTTTCTGATGTTTCTCCGGCTGTCATAATGTCCATAATGTGACAGGCAATTTTGTGCGGACACTTTCCATTGATGTGTTTGGAAGGAATGAGACATGGAAGTGGTCCCATAGTTATGATGGTGCTATTTGAGGCTTCCATATTGCTAGTGATTAAATAGTAGTTATTCAGAATGAGTTTGCATATTTTTGCAATTGGACAATATATGGGTATATTTGTCTCAATGCATTTACACAATCGTTGTAGAAACTTCACACACCAAATACTAAATATAACTTAGTTCTTCCATGATGGGATAACGAATGCGAGAGGTACTACAGTTAGTTTCATTAAAAACAGCCCGTCAAATTGAACCTAGACAACGCTGTAATTGCTGGCTACTCAAACCGGATCTAAAAGTACATATAAATTTATGATATATTAAATTACTTTCTTACATTTGCCAATGTTTACACTATTCTGGTGATACGTCTAAGCCGACTATTAGCTATAGAAGTGGACAGAAGCAGCTGGCTTTAGCATGTTTAGACCACAGCCAGGTACAGGTCGCTACAGACAGCTGGAGTCAACCGTTTTTTTATGAAACTAACTGTACCCTTAATGGACGAGCTAAGTTATTAATTTCGCTTTACTGTTATGAGCTGCCAGTAAGAGGTTTCTTTTGTTACGAAAGACTTGTCTCAATTCTGACAATCCTTGATAGAATAATTTCAGTAAACTAAGCTATGTCATCAAGTTATGTCATTTGGAACAATGGTTTTTCGTTTCACAGCAAAAATGTTTGCTACTTTATCGGCATTACATTGTGCTCAGCATGTGTGTATGTAGAAACCTTCTGTGAGAAAAGTAACACAAGGAAAAGAAAGGTAGTCTTTTGTAAGAAATGGTGACGTGACAAATAGCCATATAGCTAAGAAGAAGATGGCGGATTGTCAAGAAAACCGTGAAAGTTTAGAAGGCTAGTATTTCTTTTTAAGTGACAAATTGAGAAAAAGCAAGCCAGCGACACAAAAGCGGGATGACGACAAATGACGACAAACACAGGATGTCGTGAATAAGGCTGACGTATTTCGTGCGTCCAGAGGAGCGTCTGTGACGTCGATCCTTCAAAGCTTTGATGTTGCAGCCCGCGGGTTATTTAAACGGGTGCAGTAGTCGTAAGCAGAGACCCCAGCTCTTGGACGCGCTTTACATCATCAACGTCTGTCTCTTGTCTCTGTTCGATGGTCCCTTGAGCACCTTCTGCTGACTTTCAAATAGCACTCTTCCCCTCAGAAAGAAAGAAAAGTCGACACTAAATGTAACCGGACAGCGAAGGCTTTTGAGTCTGCGCTGAATTAGTACAATCCCAGTACATTTGGAGTACAGACTTGTGAGATGAGACTCTCGAGCTGTAATTTGATTGATGCCCTGTCATCAGTGATGCATCTTCAGGACAGGAACTTAAGATATACTGTTAATTACATGCAGTCGAACCTTCAGAAGACATTGTCATAAATTGTAACACATTAGACTAAGGACGCTCTTTCAATGGTGGTAATCCTATTCTTTCAGGACATGTGTACAGTGGGCTGATCCTTGTGTGGAAACTGTTCACTCATAGATAACTTAACCCTAAAATATGCTATCATTGCATGCGAATTTACGAGAACATCATGATTGATAACGCTGACTATATATCCTGATCAACTGTTAATGGAAATACAGCTTTGTGGTCTAGTGGTAAGAAGCTCACCTGCTCCCCTGAAGGACCAAGGTTCAATCCGAGTCCTGGGCACCTTTCATGAGCAACATCTCAGCTGGATGTCGTTCGAATGTTTTGTGGATTCCAGTGGTTCTATAGATAGTCAAAATGTGTATCAGCTGAGAAGCGATAATGCTGCGATATCATGGATGTTACTTGGCCTTTTCATAATAGCACAAATATTTGACTAAAGTAACACAGCGAAATGATCCCATGCATCATGCATGATGATAACGGGTCCAAGTTGATATCAACCGCATCATGGTACTTTTTATATTGAATTGAAAAGGTGCAATTCCATCCAAGGCACTGCCAATGTTATGAAACAACCTTGCCATTACTGCAATGTAGCCGGCAGGCAAAAATACCCCTCTCTCATATTAGGAAACACTTAAGAGAGGCCATAAGTACTTTACAGCCCCTTGGGTATGATAAGACATATTTTAGCATTCTGGGGTGAATGCTTCACCCTGGTGGGGCAAGGGTGAGAATCTTGTATGCTTAGCAGGCTTATTTGCTTACTGGATGGGACACAGTCAACCTAGGTTGGCTGTATTAGGCTTAATTCGCCTGTCTGGCACATTGGTGTCAGGTATGAATGGCCATGCTTATAGTTTGGTGTATTTTATGAATAGACATGTACTCTGCACATAGCTAAGTTGTATTCTATTGCCATGCCTTACATAGCAGGAAGGGAATGCTGTGGTGGGTAACTGAAGTGTTCTGCAACTGATGCAGATAAGATGAGATATACTTTATCAATGATATAAATGAAACTCATTTTGTACATCATTCAAGTGTCAGGTCATTCATATAGACAATGCACACAAAACACCACATACACACTGACAACACTCTAGGATACACATACACACATACAGAACATACAGGCATACAGATACCAGTGATAACTAATTTAATCTGCGAATGGAAATAATTTTCTGTGTGATTTCCTGTATTACTACTTTTGACTCGGATATCAAATTATGGGTGCATATTTAGATAATGCGTAAGGATCAAACCTCAGATGAAAATAGGGCCTAGTTTCTTTCCTGGTATTATAACGAGACAATTTCGCTGTAGTTTACAAATTGATCAACTTGTTGTTAAAAGAACTTAGTGATGTGGTCTGTTGAGCTATCTTGGCCGAGATGATCATGCGTTTGACAACGGAAACCCAAAAACTACAACGAAACAGCACTCGATGACTCGATTCGTATTTAAGAGGTAAATTAGATAGGGAATTAGACGGGTGTTAGTGTAACTGGGAGAACCTCATGGGTCCTTAGGATAGATGCTGCTATGCAATATCAGGGTTGGTGCATAAGCCATGTTGACTGTGGGTCTTCATGGAAGGTTGCAGTGCCATCATTTCCATGTGTGGTCATGTCTGCCTCGCTGCTAAGAGGCTCTTCTCGTCTGCCATCCGTTCTCGTCCGATGCCATCATTTTTGGTCGGCATCATCGACATCATGGCTGTTCTTGCATAACCCATTCTTGTGTCGCTTTTTGCTGTCCTTTTGGTGTGTTCTCGTTTTGTCTGTTCGTGTTTGTTGGATAGAACGGATAAGGTTTCGGTTGTTTTTGTTTTACATGTTTAAACCATGCAGGTTTCTTGTGTAATCTAGTTGATTTGAATTTTGAATAACGTTGATGTTTATGAACTCTCAATATTTTTAAAAACAGTGACATTTAATTTGTTATTGGGGTTGAATTGATGAGAGTATTTTTGTGCTGGGTTTGTGAGATTTAAAGGACTAGTCTTTGTTGTCCTTTAGTGTGAATTGGAGGCATTCAATGTTAGACTGTATTCTCTGGCCTAGTCTGAATCTGATACATAAGAATCTCTAGTTTGAGTTCAGTTTATCTCCCCAAGCACCACTCCCTTACAGTAAAGAAACAAAGGTGAGAAATGTGATGTAATTGGGGGAAAAAGTACCTCAAGAGGTCACTGCCACCGTAGCAGATAAGTATTGTTTGATGACGTCATCTATTCTGTGACGTCATTCATGTAACAATGTGTAGTGACGTCATTATATGCTGCTTGGGCAGAGATTGTCAACCTGTGTGCATTTTGCATTCAGTTGAACATCAACATTGCCTATTGTTCATGGTATGAAAGGTATAGATGATGACCTTGTCATTTGGCAGTGTAGAAACTGAACTCGATGAAGGTTAAACTAAGCCTTAACTGAGCTCAAGTAGCCGAACAACTGGAAGTGCAGAGTGAAAGGACCTGGGAGGGCTGTCTTGCAGATTGCCTCTTTTCCTTTCTGCTGTGATTGATTAATTAATAAATTGAATTGTCATGAATAGAATAGCAGGTTCTGTTTCATGTTGAGTAAGCCGGGCCTGGAATGCTTAACATGGGAGATATTTGATTGGGCCGGACAAAAATTCTGATTAAAATGAAAATGTTTTCCGAAAACTGCTTCGACAATCATGGGGTGTGGGGAGCCTGTTACAAAAACACTAATATTGTGATATTCAATTCTCAAACTTAATCTGCAGTAATCAGAAGGTGTTACCAATTTAATCCCAATTGTAAATTGACTATTTCTAATTATGGGCTGTAATAGGCTAGATCGTTGTTTTTATAATTGGTGCCTTAATTTCAACTTACAAATAATTATTTTAGAAGATTCAGTAATTTATTGAGAGGAGCTTAATTCTCTTTACGGAAGACGGCTTTTCTTCGTATTTAAATGAGATAGAATAGGATTGAGCGTTTGTCTAATGCCAGATTACAATGACATTTTCATAGTAAAACTGGAATTGTGTCTTGAACCTTTGAATCATTCTCCAGCAGGACTGCCCTGATTAGTAAGGATTATCAAATACAATTACTCATGCAATGCGCCATATTTTCGATATTTTTCTCCTTATTCTTATCACAAGTCTGGTGTAAGTAGAACGATGGGAGAATACTACTATTTAAAAGAGAATGTTAAATTAAGGTCTCAAGCCTATTGTTCGCATTGGGAATTATTACAACTCTATTTTGTTGGATAACTTGGATTTGTATACATACAACATTAGCAAATTGATACATATATGACAAGGGGTACACAGTAACAGTGTGACTTTGAACCCATTCATGTCGCTGGTCACATACCAGAGTATTTTCACTGAGCAGTCCTGAATTCGACAAGACATAAGTCTTTCTTCTTCTCCTTATAACTCATTTTGCTTTTCAGACATAAAAGATCATAACTAACAGAAATCAATTGAATGATAAGATGTCAAATATACATTAAAAATGCACTAAAAATACTGCTGCTAGGATGCACTTTGCTTCAGCCAATCACACTGAAGGGCGGGAACTTTTGCAGCCAATAGAATTGCAGTAATGGTCCTAGCCACCTGGTGGAAATATCAAGAAACTTCCGTGAAAATCCATAATTGTTTGCTTTTTCTTTTGTGGTAGTTGAAATGTTAACTTTCAAGTAACACATAGCACAACGGTTAGTTTCCATAGCTTGCCATATATGTCATACTCCACTTAGACTGTTTTCCTGTTGTTCTGAGCGGGCAATAACCAACTCCCTCCTGAGTGCAAATTGAACTTGTTTTGCATAATAATGGCATTAAAACAAAAATAAACAATCAAACAAATTATTAATTATGCCTCATGGAGTATAAGTTAGTTATATCCCTCCCCTCATAGTTCGGAGTAAACTAAAATTTTTGCTGCTGCCTTTGGCGTCGGGATATACCCAACAAAAATGTTAGTTGACACCCTCCTATTTTGAATATAACTAATACATAATTGATGGCCAAATTCTTTTGTAATAATAACAATTTTCACTTAATGTGACACTAACCATCATGGTTAGTTTCCATAGTCAGCAAACGATGTTGTCGAGAGTGGCTGGAAACAATGAGAGAGCATAAGAGAGTGTCGCGAATGGTGATTTAGAAGTCGGCTGTCCATATCTAAACCCACTTGTGTGACAGGGTCTGGTGTAGCTGGATTTAGGGCTGTATTGATGTAGATATTAGCTGGCCATGGACTTTATTGCTCTCTTGTATGACTGCGTAGTCCTACAGTGGGAGATTTTGTGGTCATTCCTGGCGCATTCTCCCCCGTCATTGTGTAAAGCTTGCTGGTCTGTTCGGCTGATAAGCCAATGTTGTCCCAGTCCAACTGACAGGGCTTGATATGTTGTATGCTCTGCGCTCGAGAACAAAAAAGGACTTCCGAGTGTTCAGTGCCGGTCCTTTCAGTTGCATTAGGTTTCTGTATGAAAGTCGATCTAATAGCTTTGTACCTGCTATATTGATGACAACACTAAAATTTGCATTTTTTGGTTGTGCGGTTGGCATAAAAGTCCTGTGAAGGATTTTAGATCTTTTAAGATTCTTAAATCTTTTGATATTTAGTATCATAAAAACTTCTTACAAATTGTAACTTTATATTTATTTATTTAAATTTATGCAATCGACTTAATTTATTGGAAAGCGTTCAGAATCAATGAATCAGTGGAAATGTCAGTAGTTGTAGTTGGACCTAAGTGAAGAAAACTATCCATTTAATAAAAATAAACCCAGGTATCCTTGTTGCTATGGTAGTAAATATGAATGAGGTCTGCTCTGGTTTGTTGTATGATTATATAATTTTTTGGTGAGGTTATACTAATGTTTTTTATTTCTTGTCTGTTTCAGCCTGGAAATGACCCCTACTGCTTTGTGGAATTCGCTGAACACCAGGCTGCGGCTGCTGCTCTCTTGGCCATGAACAAACGAATGTGTATGGGGAGGGTAAGTTGGGCCTTTCTCCTCCTCCACCTCAGAAATTAACGTTAGATAATGAGAAAGACATCGGAGGAAGGCCTGGTCGCCAAACAATCGCAATCATCATCTTGGGGGGGTCCTGATATCGTATCATCTGCCCCTATCGTATCATGTGATCATCTTGAGTGTGTGTGTTCAAATCACCTGTGTGAATGAATCAATCGTATCGTGTGAATGAATCAATCGTGTGAATGAATCAATCGTATCGTGTGAATGCATTCAGTCAAATTGTATGGATGAATAAATGGTTGATGAATGGATGGATGTGTGTTGCAATGAGAAAGTGTGAAAGGTACAGATTATCATCTGTATGATGGTTGACCATATTGGAAATGTGACATTTTTCAGCCAGGATTATGAAAAAGGCTTGGTACAGTTTTTGATTTTACATGAGATCAAAAAGTCAATTTTGCCATCAGTGCGACGCAGAAATTTGGTATGAGAGTTGATATATTTTCTTTTTTGTTATTATGACTGAAACAAAATTTTTATGATGGTAAGTGTGATTTCTATTGTTTTCGGAGAGTCTTTTTGGCCAGAGCTTTGTGCGCCGATCGTCTTGAGTTGCCACGACTCTCGACTTTCGGTGTGACAAGCAGTGAAAGTATCTAGAGAAAAGTCTGAAAAAGTATTAACTCACTATTGTTGTATGTTTTGTGACGCAGAGAAGGTAAGTTGAACCTTGTTTGATTATCTGTCGAGTTTTGTCTCTCTTTACGGGTGAAAATCTCCGAATGACGGCTTCGAAGAGCTGCATCATGTGACCAGCCGCACTTCTATTGGAACAATTTTCATGGAGATTACATCACAGGTAAGACAAAAAAAATAACCGTGTGACAACAAAAACAAAGTGAAAGGTGTAATTTTTACCTTATTTATTTTCTACTTTTACCATCACTGATTGTGTTAAAATGAAATGATTGAAATATTTAGTAATAACTCACTGTCGTACAGTGCTATGTTTTGTAATTAGTAATGTATTGCTAATGTCGATGTTTACGACTTTTCCACCATCGCTGGGTAAAATTGTGATCTCGTTATCACTCTGCGTTCCTCAAACTTTCTCTAACAACTTTCCAGGTTTGTCCTATAACATCATTGTATGTTTTCTTATGCATAACGGAGCATTGGAAAATATTAGCATTTTTGCAAATTCGCATTTCAGGTTGCTTACCTTTAAGCTGTACCTTCTGGAAAAGTGGTGAAGAGGCTTTCCCAAGGAAGAGTTGGCCAGAGAAGACTCCCTTAGTGAATAGGTGTGAAGTGTAGAGACTTATACTCGCTTGGTGTCCGATTCTAGACTACCCGATCTCCGACTCAGTGACGTTTTGTGTCTAACGGTGTTGTCCAAGAAGACTTATTGAAGAGAAGAGGTTGATCTCATTGTTGCTTACTGGTAAGTAAATATATATTAGCATTTTCACGTTGATTTAAAGTTAAAGATAATCCAAGTGACAGTCTTCTACTCTTTGGCTACATCAAGAATTTTCATGCAGTTGCTAATCATATAATTAGTTTTTTCAAGTGGTAAATTAATTGAATAGATCAGATACTTGGATCATTTTTTAATTATTTCTTCGCTTACCTTTGTTTTGATTGGTTGTAAGTATGTGATGCCTCAGTATCAGGACAATAGATTAGTATATAATAATAACGTCCTGTCCTACATACAGTGAGTTAGTCGATCAAAATCTCAGCAATTACAAGTGGTACAGAAATTAATAACCTTTATTATGCTCCCTTTGCTGATTCGCTAAAGTATAGAGATGGCCTGAGATTGCAGATTTAGAATTTTGCTGTGTCCATGAAAAATTCCCATTGGAGTAGCAAGGGCACGAACCTCAAGTTTTCTTTTATATGCTTCAGCAATCCGACAAAATTCAAACATTCAAAATTAATTTACCGCATATTTTTTATATTCCCGACGTAAAAAGAGCAGTGGCGTTCTTATTTATCACAGAGCATTAAAACATTGTTTCCACAAGTATTTTGAGACAAACTAAGCACATAAATTATGAGTAATTGACATGAAACCAATGATTCCTTTATTGCGTTAATCTAACATTATTGTATTCTATATCATGCATAAAATTTACCTTACCATGAAAAACATGTCATATTTCAAAATGCATTGTACTTCATTGTCCTGAAACTGAGGCTCTGTAAATTGATTTAAATGGTTGAATGCTGATAATGTGTAATTCGAAAGTGCAATTTATAATTTTTTTTTTTGTAAATGAAGGATTAAGAAATAGTTTACCAAAAATTATTTCCTAAGCAAAATAACAGGCATATTTTAACTCTTAATAAAAATAATAATGATATTATTAATAATTGTTAAGTGATATTGTGTCTTTTCCAACGGTGGCCAATTTGTGAGTTTATCAACCCATTATCCTAGAATTCCTAAAGACCTATCCAGATCAGTTGTTTCAATGTGTTCTCAAAATCTTATTGTATTATTGTTTAACAGGTAAGTGAAATATATATTACATTTGTTTAGCACCTTCAATCACACCTAAACCTATTCGAACACTTGACTTTGTATTGTGTAAATACCAGGGGTGTAGTTTTCCATAAACTAATATGATCTTCAATGTCCTATGTCTCAATGACACTGCTCTAAAACTTTGCTTATATGCCCAGCTGCTCCGATGTAGGGACGGATGGATCGGTCTAGCTCAGCTGCCAGAGGCAGACGTAATGATAACATGGTAAGACTTGGATATAGATTGAAATCTTAGCCAGTGAAAGGTACTGATATGTGTATTTGAATGCTGCAGAAAAATCTGGTGCCACCTTCAGCTAAATCATTTCAGTTACAGTTTAAATTTGCATCAATTCTGTTAAGTGTCCAACTATTGGCTGGTGTGACTGTATCTGGCCTATTGGTTAAAATTTTGATATAGTCCTCTGAAGATCTTGGGTCTCTCAGCTGAGCTAGAACCCCATTGCCTTGTCTTGTAAGTTGCTGATATGAAGCCAAAAAATGTGTGGACCCCAAACATTATCTTCTTATCATAATGCGGAAGAGTTTCAAAGAGACACTGCGACACTACGGTACGGTACAAAACAGTACAATACAAGACGCTACAGTACTTTAAAACAACACAAGATTGAAATGTCCTATTGTGTGAATGTTCGACGTAAGATCTAAAGTTTACAAATTGCTTTGTAAAGAGATTAATGGCACTGCTGTGGCAAAGTAAATTGCCTATTTCACTAGTTGGGAAGAAAATTGGAGTTTGTATTAAGACTTAACTCTGTGGGACATCCGCGAATGGTGTGGGACGTGGAAGGGGTTCACTATCCTGTGGACTGTTAAGAGAAAAATCTTATTTTTGATTTGTATGAACAAGTAATTGAGCGTTTCATTTTTGCTCTTTGCTTTTCTTCAACTATATCAGTTAAACTGACCATAACTGCAATTTTGGTGATGTCCTTGAAAAATAATTTATTCTTCGTAATATATTGAGAATGCATTCGATTGTCACATGACTCCCATCATTATGTCTGCCTGACAACTGACAAATTAAGATGCGCTGTATCGTCAGATGCATTGGCACCACAGAGTTCAATGTTCATGCGAACGAATCTCTGCAAATACATCATATTAGCTAAATGAGATGTTGAAATAGAAACACGTGCTCAACTTCCACATTAAACGATATCTATATTTTTATCACATTAAACATGTACACAGATAAATATATGATAGCACAAGTAGAACTTTGTGTTATTTGCCCAAAGGAAAGGAAATGACAGCCGAAGTTTGAGTTTATAGGTCCTGATAGTGCAATGTGCTGGACTGGGTCTTTTAATTGGTTAAAAGGAATGGCTTGTAGGTGCACAATTAAATCTCACAAGCCACCAGTTCCCTCAACCTGACCGGAATCCCAGGAAATTTCCAAATAGAGAAAAAAAAACATTTGAAAGGATGAGTGGCACTTTTCTAGCTTGATGCGTAGCTGAAGCAGTTGCATTGAAGTATTCAATCTGATTAGGGTATTTAGATTTTAATTAATTTAGTGAATTATTTACTTTTCTGCAGTGGCTCTCACTTATTTTGGCTAATATGGTTTGCTGTATCACCTTTGACTCCCAACATTGATTATGGTTTCAGAGCTCACGATTGAGTGCTTATTTCTGGAGACCCTCGCCTTGGCTTAGTTAGGAAAGTGCTGTGTATGGACCCGGGTATTCAGTAGAGACGACAGAGCCATGTCTAAATCAGACGGAGTAATTCAGCAAGTCTGTGATTTTCACTAACGACAGATCAAACTGGCCCTAACGACGCAGTCGGCCTAAATCAAATGACCTTTTTTATGGGCTGCGGGAGGTATTGAGAGACGACAGTCGTTTGATTTCAAGGAAGACCCTGCTTAGGAAGGTCACCGCTGCGTCATGGTGAATGTTGGCGGCTTGCAAGGTCTGTCAGGGCCCAATCGGAATCATTAAGTCCTCTGGAGAACTGCAAGGACCCGGGAGCCTGAGAGGGACCTTGGCGGCTCAGGGCTTAGGCAGCGTCTTTCAGATCTGAGTCCATTGGGTGCTTGCTGTGAATTGAATATGATTTAATGAACGTTTCAAATGCAGAAAAGGTTGCCGAAAAGGGGTCCCCAACGTGTTTAGCTTGTCATGGCTATTCGGTGCGACTCACTATGCCTCACCCAGCGTCACAGCACCTCACCTAACCTCACATTACCTCTCGACTCACTCCTACTGAGCTCCTAAGCGCCAGCACAGACACATTGGACAGGTTTTAAGCTCACCAATATATTCCGAAGGATGTGCCGGCCGGACCAGTTCGTATATTCCAGATAAATTGAGCCAATAAAGGTGGCGTATGGGGAATACTAGCAAAGATTAGAAGATTCCAGGAAACCGCCACATTTTGCTGAATGGACAGTGTTAGGTTGGTTAAGCCAGCGGCTGATTGGTAAAGCCTTTACCAGGCCGCTAAGACTCTGGTGGTTATGCTCTCTAGACATGGCGTTCTCTATAATTTCTAGTCACAGGACTGATGCAGTGTATATTTTTAAGCAGTTTGACTCTAACTTTGTGAAACCTGCTCGTTATAAAGTCGGGTGTAACCACTAAGTTTTTGCCCAAACTACTGTCACCACTGGCTTACTTTTGGAGTCCCCTCACAGTTGAGGCTACCTCGTTATTAAAGCAAATGATTTTTAAATAATAATCATCTTGCTCAATAATCGTTTGTAAGCCTACACTCTTTGTCTTGCATTTTAGAAGAGGCGAGATGTTTCCCATAACTAGTCTGCCTGCAACCATTGCGACTGTCTGAATGCATGACTTGGTTGATACTTTTGCCAGTTAAAAGTTCTTGGGGAAAGCTTAGGCCTTGATGACAATTGTGTTCAGAGAATTAAAGACAGATTCACGTATGTGCAAAGTAACTCTTTTCGCAAGTAAATGTGCAGTGCTGAAATCTGCAAGTTTGCAATTTTGTCACAATCAAGCACTCGCTAGTGCATCAAAGCTCTAGGCGTCTTGTCTTGCAGCGATACCTGCAGGAAAGCAATTGTGATAACAATCATTGTCACCAACTTCTTGACCTTCAGCTCTTTTAACCTCTTCATAACCATTGATTATCTTCATTATCAAGGTCAAATGGTTACCCAGGTATTATTCTATTATATGGGCACTAAACCTGTCAATTATAGAAATTACCAATCCATCCATCATTGTGGGTCTAGGTCTGACGATAGGTGTGGAACGTTGTCAATTGGTAGGTATTTCGGCTAACTGTTAATGAGTAGTATTGCACTGTGAACAGCCTCATTTTATAACCTGTTATTATTTGAGTTGCAATGAGTAGGAGTCAGGCTGGTGGAGGTCCATATTTTTTTGTAGTTGTACACTGGCCTAATCACTACTTCAACCGCAAGCTAATTTACTGGCTGGTTTTTGTGGTGAATGTTAATTGTAAGATTGTATTACAAAAGAGATGTACTATACTGTATGGTGTCCACAATTGCAGGCTATTTGGAGTCATGTTATTGTAATTATCATGATGATGCATCATTGTTCAGTATCGATTGCTCTTTGGAGGCTCATGAGAGGAACTTGTTCCCGTGACCTTGACGATGTGTCTCATCTCCGAGGTCATGTCTTGGCGTAATGTCATTTGCGACACGAGTCATCAGTGGCCAATTTCTACCATGACACCGATGATTATTGTCTGGTGCTGGTGGTAGTCTGTGGTGACATGTCGTGCCATTAGCTCGACTATTATGTGTTCAGCGTCACCTTGCTCTGCAACTGATGCCTAATGGACACCCATTCGCGGGGTGACACTCGTCAAGAAATCCGACCTCTCGGGGACACCGCTCTTGCGCTCAACTTGTTTTCCAGCATGTTTCTGCAGCTATAGTCAAAGCTATGGTTCAGCGGAGTGTTTGCTCCATTTTTGCTATAGTTTTTACTTGGGTATTGTGTTAGTGTTGGTGGCAGCATCGGATGTTAAGGGTTTCTGATTAGCAATTATGTGGCATTTTCATCATTTCGAAAGGGATGCATCATTTGATTTTTGTTTATATGTTTACTGTTATTTAGTTAAAATCATCGGGATTTGACACAAGACAAATGCATCGTAACTTTAATCTTCAGAAGTCCATATGAGAATAATATTGGACATTTGCAATGTGCACTGCCTTTAGTATTTGAAATGTGCTCTGTTTGGATTTGTTTGTATTTGAAATGTATGAAATGTAACATTGTAATAATTAAGCATACATATCCAGACAGATATCAATTTCAGTGCCAATAAATTGCAAACTTACAAAGAAAGTTATTACTGATAGTGCGAAACATCCTAAAAGCACATAATTTTATGAATTTTACTCTAACAAAAGCAAAGAAACGGTGTCAATATATAACGACAGTGTCTTTGAATCCGTCTAAAAATTATGTTTGTAGGTCTGGTTCTTCGATGCTGCCTGACAGTCTTTCAAATTAAGTGACTTTGACGTTTCTGGAAATTTAATTTCATTTATGATGTAGCTAGAAAAGAGATGTCAAAGCTCAGATGGCATTATAGGTGGCCTGCCAGATGCCTTTAGTTTAAGTGCCAGGCTAATTGCTACAGATTTTAGAGCAAATTTTCTTTAGATTGTCTTTTCATGTATAATTTTAACTGCAGTGATGATGATATGATGATGATAGATCTTAATTATCCCTCAGAGTGAAATTTGCTGTGCATATTGTCATGTAGATAAGATGTATGGAAATTTGTCAAAATACAGCCTACTTCAAAATGTTAAAAAGTCCCGCAAAAGTGGGCATGCTCTTATTAACGAATAGCAGAATGTTCTGTAAAATTGATAATAACTCTCTTTAAATGTGATAACATTGCCTTAGTGCTGTGGATGTGGACAATGTACACTTTATCTGCCCTTATTGTTATGGTCTTTTGCCCTGGTTTACATATTATCCTAAGTAACTCTTTGATGACTTCCAATGCATTGTAGACACGAGGCGGCCAGAAGCAGATCTAACCAAGTGCAGTACTCAAATGCGTTCTTTGCCACTATCAAGTCTTACTAACACTTCTGCTATTTCAACTGAACTGTTCCTGTGTGTTGACCTTATTCATTAACCTCTGTAAATTGAAAGGTCAAATAGGTACTGGTGAAGTGACCTTGGGTAATTGACCTTCTGACCTTGGAGGTTGACCTATTTAACCTTCAGGACAAGGTCTTGTCAATTTGCTAGGACATAATGAACAAGCAATTGACCTTGATCTGTGCCTTAAGGTCATAATCTGTTGAGGACATGACATGCATTGTGGACTGAAGGATTTCTTTTTTTTTGATGGCCATCATTCTGATAATTCATAATGATATGCTGAAAATTGTATTTTTATTGTACCAGTTAACCGTGTTGTTCTTTCATGTACACTTAATGTACATTAGCAATCTTTGTTCAGTAGTGAAATGGTGCAGAAGTTTGTCATGTCCACCTTGGAGCACATTTATAATTTACATCAGCGTCTTCTACTGCCTAATCCTAATAGATGGCTTCTTTACATGTGCGAGTATTGCGTTGGCACATATTTCTTTAGATTTTAAGTGGAATGACATGATTTATTGTGACCTAAATGAATGAGGCATATTTATTTTTTCAAAGTAACCTACATAATGAAGTAACATGATAAAAAATAAAAGAAATTACCAACGTTGCTTCCGCCACAAACTGCAAGCTCTTTAAGCTACAACTTTCCTATTCGTGTTGGTATCACCTTGTTTTCTTGCCACGGTGCTTGGATCATTACTTCTATTGCCATGACGCAGATATATGGAAATCTTGTTTTTGTACGGATAACGAAAGACTTCGACATTTATCTTCTGAAAGGTGAAACAAGGTCCTCGAAGAAAGTTTGCGCAAAGAAAGTTTGCGCAAAGAGGAATGTTGTGTTATTGATTTGCCCTTTAGTTGCCAAACGACGGGGCTAAAAAGTGACAAAAATGAGAAATGAGGCTTGTGTTTAAAAAGTGAGAATGAGCCCTGGGTTTCAAAAGGCCTTGCGATCAATTCCTTTTCTTGCTTCAGTTGTCCTTTTGCTCATGAATATATTGTCTCCTGCTGTTGCGAGTGACCTGTTGAATCTGAGTCGTCTTATTTTGAGTTTGAGGCCAGTTTCTCACTGGTTTACTTTCTCTTTACTGTTATTCCATATTAAACCACCTCATAGATTAAAGTTGCACTGTCTGTCAAATTTGCAATTTTCTAAGATGCTATCAAACAGTTGAGAATTACCTTTATTAATCAAGGCACACTAAATTTGTGTAAATTAATGATTTATAAGACATTAATTACTTAAAAATAAATTATACATTGAGAGAAAATCCAGACCAAAACATTGGAAACACAATGGAAATGACATAATCACCCATTGTTTAGTATTGTGACGTCATCACTGGATTTGTTTACATATTGAGTTTTTGATGGCATGAAAAACTAATATTTATATTATTTACTGTAAATTAAAACTAAATTGTTGTGCAAAAGTGGGTATGTAATGATGAAAAATATCATGAGACAAGAAGGCAGTATTGATTTATATCATTATTTTAATGTGCAAATTTGACAGACAGAGCACCTTTAAGTAGGTATGACATTTTTGGCTCCTTACAGAAAAGGAAGTATTATGATAGCGTCAGTGATATTTTGATTTCTTTATGGTAGGATAGCATTTGGAAAATACATTTTTTTTGTTTCTAGCTGAATGAACATGTGTATCGTCATTTGGAAAAGGTGAAAATCTGGACACTTAAGTTATTTATTTCACTATTACAAACAATATTAGTTGCATGTTATCTTTTTATAATTATATTATTTGTATTTTAAAGCCAAGCAAGTCTTATCAAGTGTCTAAAGTAGCAGTCTGAGGTCATGCAGATAGGCTGTGCAATGCTTTATCAACTTGGCATACCAATAGCTGACTACTTTTGAGACGTTAAAAACTATACTTGATTGTGAATTAATAACTAATGGACTTGTAAGTGGATGTATTAATGGTTGTAATTACAATGAATAGCCATGTAGGATCTCCGCTGATCAAGTAAGTGATTAATCAATATATTACAGGGGAGAGTTGTAACAATTTTAGTCATTTAGGTGGAGCAGTATTTGGTGTTGGTCAGAAGTATAGCAAATTCTAGACTCGTTATTGTAATATGTTAGAAATTGCAGGATTGAAGAGTTAGGCAATTGTATTAATATCTGGTTTTGGTATTGGAAACTGACAAAATGTTCACAGGTGAAACAAATGTTGGTATGGATTAAGGATAATTTACTTGGATATTGTTAGTATTTCTCGTATGCAATTTCGCAAAATTATGTTAAATAAATTTGATCATGATAGGTGTTGTCTTTAAATGTCAATCTACCATTGGATATGATATCCTCCACATTTGCCAGTACATTATTCTACGAAATATGAAGAAGTGAGTATATAGATTTTTGCAATACATTTCTTTAGTGTCAATTTGGAAAATGTGTTATGTTTTTTAGCGATTATCCGGTGTTAACATAGCTCTTTCGTTAATGAGGTACAGATGGATCAGACATCTGTTTCTTGTCGCGGTTTATTCAGAGCTATACATCGACCAATGAGCAGCATTACAATGTGTTTTTGCTTCTGGTGTTCTGTGTTTATATGATGTGTGTGATAGTGATTCACTGATCTACTATAAAAGGACGGAAGAGAAAGAAGACTAAATTTCTTCGAGCGACTGAATACGGAAGAGGGAGGGAGAAATAAAACTGCAATAAACATTTGATGAGAGACGGAGATGGAAAGGATCCTGGCTTGTGATTAGCATTGAGTGTGTCTTTGCTTATCTTTGATGTGGCAAGCCTTGTGATAATCAGCTGCAGCAGCAGCAACTGCCACAACCTCATCCTTACGAGATGCTAATCCCCACTGTTTTTCCTGCGTTTTTTCTTTTGTCGCAGCTGCCGGACTGGTGGACCCATTGTCTGTGCACTGGTCTTTGTGAAGCGTCTGTTCCAGTGCACCCTTTTTTCTCGTTCTGCAATTCACCAGCTCCATCTCTCCGTTATCATTTGTCACCGTTATACCGGTCTTTCTGGGAGTTGATGTGGTCCTGGCGGACTATTCACCAGTCGCCGAAATAATAGTCTTTGTCCTTCATTAAGACTGCTGTCGCTACTCGACAAGACTAGCTTTTGGCGGTCCATTTGTCTGTCGCCACCCGGTCTCCTGGGACTTAGTTGTATTTAACTCCAGTTGAGCGGGTCGTTAATAAAGGGCCTCCTTAAACAAAGGCTGTCTTCTGCTCTGCTCATTATTTTTGGGGTTTGTTTGAGGTACTTATGTCTTCGAGCTTGCGCAGTTTCTGTTGAAAAAGGAACTTGTATATTTAAGAAAATGAGAAATTCAAGTAGGCCTAAATGACCTGGTAAAAGTAAAAAGACAAAAGCTTTGATTCACATCCGTTGCAAGTATGCTGCCAATGTATTGAACAGGAAAATTGTTTTCAATGATGATGAGTATCAGAACAATGAATTTTTACTTATTTTTGTTGTATGTGTGCAATAAGCTGAAGTTTTGTCAATTGAGTTTATAACCACTAAAACTACGTACATAGTACAATTATGATTATACTAACTAATCTACTATAATTTATAATACAATAACAGTGTAATTTTCATTCATGCAGATGAATTGTTAATATTAACATCCACAGTTTATACACCACACATTACATATGGTTCATATGAAATATAGCGCTTTCTATTCCATGTGATATGTTAGTTATCGACAGCAGCTGGTTGCTTACCCATGTAGAAGTGTTTCATTCTTCCAACACGAAAGACTCTTGTGACAAATGGCTTTCTTCCCACTACTTTTGCATGCAACAGTCTTAGGTTGTTAAGAGAAAAAGTGCTAAGGCACTTAATCTAAATTAGAGAGTATGAGGTTTGAATTTGTCACGTTATTGTGTTTTAGGTTCTTCCAGTGACATTGGTGCAATTTATAGGGGTTGTTAACTTGTGTTGGTGCATAAGTGGCTTATAAGACCTTATAAGGTGGGTGGACCATTTATTTATTGCATTACAAGCATCCCATATATACTTGTGGTTGAGATGAGGTGTGTTACGTTTTAAGCCCCGTTCCCACATAGCCGAGTTTCTCGTAGTCAACTCGTAGTATTACGTAACACGCCTCTCGGGCCCAATTCGTACTAAACTCTGCGATTACTCCTCGCACTCGAGAGATGTTCGGCGAGAAACTCCTCTGACTCGTAGCGAACTCGTGAGATTTGGAGCCGAGAATGCCGAGTAACCCCGAGTATGCCGCGCTGCACGGCACACTCGGCGAATTATCCAGGAGTCCAAAAACTCGGTCATGACTCGCCGAGTTACTCCTCGAACTCGCCGAGTTACTCCTCGAACTCGCCGAGTTACTCCTCGAACTCGCCGAGTTACTCCTCGAACTCGCCGAGTTACTCGGCACTAATTTCACTCATATTACACTCAGGGGGGATGTTCAGGAGTGCGAGGAGTAACTCGGCGAGTTGTAGGAGTAACTCACCGAGTTGTAGGAGTAACTCGCCGAGTAACTCGTCGAGTTCTACCTTTAGTACATGCATCATCAGCGTAGGGGGTCGTATATAATATAAAAGGCCGCTGCTCCTATAATATTAGTCCGATTTTCGTCAAATAAAGATTGTTTTGTAGTATAATTCATAGTGACTCCATAGGTATTTTCGGATTGACAATAGACCAAATATTAAGCGAGATATTCGTCTGAGAAGGCAGTTGTCTGGCGGCGGCTGCTGCTCCATTTATATTATTCCGATTTTCGTCAAATAAATATTGTTTTGTAGTATAATTCATAGTGACTCCATAGGTATTTTCGGATTGAAAATAGACCAAATATTAAGCGAGATATTCGTCTGAGAATGTAGCTAGGTTGGCGGAGGCAAACAGTGGTGCTCTCGCAGACGTCCGCGCCCGGACTGTATCAATGCAGGTTAGGCTGAGCGCTACTTTAAAAGGCTGCTGCTCCCCTAATATTAGTCCGATTTTCGTCAAATAAGACTGCATTTTAGTATAGTTCACACTGATTCCATACGTGTTTTCGGATCGAAAATATACCAAATATTAAGCGAGATATTCGTCTGAGAAGGCGGTTGTCTGGCGGCGGCTGCTGCTCCATTTATATTATTCCGATTTTCGTCAAATAAATATTGAATTATAGTCGAGTTCATACTTATTCCACACAGATTTTCAGATTGAAAATAGACCAAATATTAAGCGAGATATTCGTCTGAGAAGGCAGGTAGTCTGGCGGCGGCAAGGTGCTCTGTGTATGGCCCTGACTTGAATGGTGTAGTCAATATTTTTGACCATTTTATATACATTGTTTGGATGAGCTTTATTGCAATTCATTTCTACTCATTCTGCCAACTGCCATGACTGTTATGTCAATTGCTATTAGCATTTTGAATGATACAAAGAATGGGTGTAGAGAATACAGCAAATTCAATACATGTGTCAATTGCCTAATTGCCTAAATTGGGGTTCTTTGACCTGTCATTTCATGGTTTGTTCAAAGATGACACAGTAATATGACATTGTCTTGATTGTCATTCACAATTACAAAAATATGTAATTGCTTTCATTAATTAAAAGCAATATATTTTATTGTAATTACCAGGCAATGATTATATTTGTATAACTTTCTTATCTTTTTGTGTTAATTTGAATCTTATTGTGATATTATGATCAGTATAAATCTGTGTATATTTTGTAAAATTTAAATCTAATATTGATATTGTAATTAGTATTTGTGATTTGATCTGTGATTTTATTTGCTATATTTAATTTACTTATACTGGTGCTCCCTGAAGCGTCCGCGCCCAGACTGTATTAATGCAGAAAGCTGAGCGCTTCTTTAAAAAGCTACTGCTCCCTTAATATTAGTCCGATTTTCGTCAAATAAAGATTGTTTTGTAGTATAATTCATAGTGACTCCATAGGTTTTTTCGGATCGAAAATAGACCAAATATTAAGCGAGATATGCATCTGAGAATGCAGGTAGGCTGGCGTCGGCCTATCATTCGATGGGTGACTCGTCGCTGTCGTAGACACCTTGCTTCACCCGGCGAGTCACTCCTACAACTCGGCGAGTCACCCGCCGAGTCACCCGCCGAACCCGCCGAGTAACTCGGCGAGTAACCCGCCGAGTCACTTTTTCCGCCAGAATTCGTCGCCAACTCCTCGAATTTTGGCCGTTACGTAATACTACGAGTTGACTACGACAAACTCGGCTATGTGGGAACTGGGCTTAACTGGTTGGCCTAGTGGTTAAAGGCTTGCTTTGCTAGCTAGTCATGAGTTCAGTTCTTAGCCACAGACATTGCTGGTGAGCTGTAGATCTTTGTCTGTACGAAAGTTGCAGGTTGACTCTTTCATTTACTGAATTTATATTGAATTTATATTGAATTTATAATGGCACTCAATGTGTCTTTTAAGGAATTCACAAGCAGCCTTATTGTCACCATCTTGTATATTCAATTCTTAATTTGTACAAGACTAATTTGACATTGAAGCATCGGGGGCAGAATTTGGAAATGTAATGACTCAAGTGTGTCGTTTGGGGAATATGAGGGCATTAGAAAACCCAAGCGATACCCCTTTTTGTACAAATATTTTGAACTGGTCTCATTTCTGTCCATAAATACTTTTTTTCTCCAAGTGACTTATGGAATTTGTCTCATTTCTGTCTAGAAGTGTTGTCTTTCTAAGTTACTTATGGAAATATCAGTTGAGGTCAGTGAACTGGCAAAATGAGAAACGGAGGTGCACGACTGCACGTTCCTTTACAACCATTGACAAATGCGGAAGGGTGCATCAAGCATTCTTGGGTTTGTTGTTGAATGTTTCTGGTGGCCATTGTGACCCTTTTGAATGGGCCATTAACCTACAAGACATACAGTGGTCAGCAGATGGACAGTGTCCAGTGATTCAATATTAATGGCGGAAAGTGTCTAGATAGTTAGTCCGTTGGATGGATGACCGGGTGACCGCTTGACCACTTGATGGATGTGGCAAGATTCGCTAGACAAGATCATTATTCACAGGTTTAGGGTGCCTGTTTCAAAGAGGTGAAGTTGCTGGATTGTATAGTTTTCGATAGTAGATACCAGATAGTCATTCACCATCTTGCTTTACAGAGGTCACAGCCGCGGATGATACTTGGCTGACGCGGATGATACTTGGCTGATATGAACATGTCTGACTGATGAAATTGAATTGTATTTCTCAATGTTTTGGTGATGTTGCTAAGGGAGCATACTCACTATTATCAAAGTGGGTGCCGTTGCATTGTTTATTCTTGTGAAATTTCCTAATCTGTAAATCACAGTTTTGCCCATGTGAGTGTTTCATGAAATTAGTCTTGTAACTGCTTTTCTGATTTCACCAGTCATAGGTTGGTGTGTGTTTCACGTGATATATTTGTGGAAATTAATCTTCCTGTTCATCGCAATATGAATCATTCCCTGATGAATAATGCTCTTTGTGAGTATGAATAGTTGCTGTAACGAACGATGTTCTATGCAGGGAAATATTTTCATCATTCATTTCATTTTTGTTTGTCCAATTCCCTTGATTGTGACCATCCTTAACGGTGTCTTTTGTGAGAAAACAACTGATCCCCAAGAGTTTAGCTCAAACCAGTCAGGTTGGCTAAGTTGAAGCTTGATAAGAATCCAGAAGTAGTCGGTGGAATCTCGTAGTGTGATATCAGTGGTGGAACATGGAACGTTCTTTTTAAAAGGTAGAAATGAAATAGTAGCTAGTGCGCAGAACTACTGCATGGCCTATCCGCTGGCATATCTAGACTGTATATACTGAAAATCCTTAACAAATTTGTGAATTTATGGAAATACAATGAAAGGTCATCTGTTGTAAATTTTTTGAATTCAGTAAAGTGTGTTCCTTGTAAACATTGTATCATTAGACTCATTATTCACGCTCTTCCGTGTTGTACACAATTATGGTTGATTATCATTCCGAGCACTATGCTCCCTGAAAAAGTTTCGCATATAGAACAGGTGAAGGAGATTAGATGATATAAATTATGTAATATGCAGTGATATTCCTGTTGGGAAATAGTGCTAAAAAGGTTCAAAGGGAAAGAAGGTGCAGTTCAGATTTGGGATCATGACAGCAAAACATCTTGTTTGTAGCTGTGGTAGATCGCATGCCGACATGGTTCCCATATTCGTGGTCGCTGCAGCAGACTGTGTGTTCATGCAATGTTTAAGTGATCACTGAGGCTGTGGATTGACCCTGGATTATTTGGGTCAGTTGCTCCTTGGTCCGGACACAATGTCCAGATTGGTCGAGGGTCTGAGAGATTGTTGGGGACCTTTGGGGTTCACTGAGGGCATTTTCTTCAGAAATGAGGTCGTCTGAAGGGGTATCGCTTGGGTTTTCTAATACCTTCAGATTGCTGGAACCAATCGGCGGATTCGATGGTTTTTCCAAGGGGATGGATTTGGATGACAAATTCCTCGCTGAGACAAAACTATAGCTCACTGAGTCTTGTCTTAGTGCTGTATTGTCTGCTGTTAGAATGCTTTCATATATGCCTAGATATTATGGTAGGCATTACCCCTCACTTGCTGTTGTTGGTGACTAATAGTAACTTTGGCATTGGTGACTTTATCTGTAAGGTTAATTATTTTGCTTAATCTTTAATTTGAAATGATAAGCCGTCAATCTGATGAATGTTTTAAACTTTATGTTGAGTGAACTGGAGTCACTGTTGACCAAAGGGATGGAAAAGAGTAAACACTTGCAGATTCAATAATGAATCACTAAAATCACAGTGGGGAGAATTCCAAAAACAAAAAACAACTAAAGTCTGGGGGCGGTTGACCTTTTGCAGTGCTTCGAGTCCTCCAGAGTGATTAGAACAATGTCGTCTCATGTCAAGGTCACTTCAAGGAGGAGCAGGGTTGATGAGTAACGACCCCAAACATTGAACGAGTTGCGTTTCGAGTCGTGTTTCTCAATGCTTAGATATTACCCTCGGAACAGATATGAAGACCGATGGATAGCCCTTGAGCAATGACGCAGCTCCACCATCACCAGAAATTGACGTAACGCAACCGGAGTGGGTCTTGATGAGGACTTAATAGAATTACTTGCCTACCAGTGTCTCGTTGTGCATTTTCTCCTCCGTTGAAGACTGTGCTTCCGTGTGCTCGCTGTTCTGAAAATGAAGGATTAGTCCATCGAATGACTGATTGCTCAATTGTTGACGAGTAGTTGTACACTCATCCATCGAATGACTGATTGTTGACTAGTAGTTGTACTCTTTTAAGTGTTCAATAGATTAATTTTATGCAAATTGTAGCACATATGATCGTTCTTGCTTTCTTTCAAATCTAATAAGGAGTAGTGGTAATTATGACATCTTAGTAATGGCCAAGAGACAGATTGATGAATGTGTCAATTATCCTTCTTTTGAATTATCATTATTTGGGTTTCTCATAATCTGCATAATAGGCTAATGGCCTTTGTATAAGCCACTACCTTGCTAGCAGTTATATTTTCACTTACTTTATTGTTTCAAAAATTATTGGGACTAATCAAAATTGTGTTAGGCACATGTAGGTAACCGTTTGTAAAAAATAAAGCACGGTAATTATTAAGGTAATTTTAAGCGTTTTTCCTGTAGTTTATGGCATTTAGTCGCTTCAATATCTGGTAACGTCATCCATTAGGATACATGTATCTCTTTGTTTCTTACTGACCTTGTTTCCACTTGAAAAAATATCCTTATGCCCTTGCTGTGTCTTCCTATGTTTCACCTTGTGGCATCGTGCATATCTTATTGACTAATAGTCTTAAGACCAACTCAAGTGTCTTGTTGCTTTTACCAACATTACACCAACTTACGTGTTGCCACGCTATTCTTTACAGTGTATACATGTTATCTCGCATAACAATAAGCAGCAAAAACTGTCTTTGATGATGTGATAGGGTCCCGGGTTCGATTCCCGGTTGAGCCTAAGTTGGATGTCTGTTTCATCCTTCGTCTCATTGCCATGGTCTCTGCCTGTCCTAATTAGCCCAACTGGTGCAGAAATACAGGACGTAAAGCCCTAATCACATACACACACTTGATGATGTGATAATCTGATTGTCTTAATTTTGCTGTATATGCCAATGACATATGGTCAGTCTGTCTTGTTTCCAGTGCATTGTGAAATTGCAGTAAGCGCTGTAATTGCATCACATGTAAATCAGTTACGCTTGTGAGACCATCCAACGTCGTTACATCAGCATGACATTGAGTCACATGTGGACCGCTGTCAAGCTGCGCAATATCAATGATGTCTATTATGGCACAATAATATGGGAAAACTCTCACTAATTCCTGATATGATTAAGTTACTGTGATAACATTGCTTCAGTGATGATTATTTCTAAGTTGAGGAGTTGAACGCAATATTACAAGATTGGAGGTTAACTGATCGAGGCAGTAATTCGTAAACCTGCATTAAATCCAGAGCTAAATAGTCTCTGATTCATCTCATTGGCGCTGGAACACTTTCTTGTGTTTTAAAGTTTCCAGCTCCCGTTTTGTTTCTTATGATAGTTGGCAGTATTATACTGACTTACGATCTTGCACTGATACAGCCTAATTTATTATATTTTATGCACGCTGTAGCCTTGTGGCAGCATTAATTGCCATAACAGAGTCTCCTGACTATATTTTTATGACAAATTATGTACCAAATTAAGTCAAATAAATTTATTGTCTGTCTGTCTATGTCTATTTGCACACCGTCTAGTGAAATGAGCAATAGTCTTATGAGGTTTCCTTATGTATTCCTTAATTTTGCAACTACCATTCATGCAATTATGTACAATAAATGCACCGGTATGTGGATTGTGGAATACATGTTCACTGGTGTAGCCAACATCGCTAAAGCAACGAGCCTTTCGCATTATAAGCCGGCTCAACTCTGTCACGAGCAAGAGTGTTTGCTGTTTAAAGTGTCGTCAAATATCTCAACATCATTACTTCAGCACGACACTGACATACATGCCGAAAGACTTGTATTCGTTATAGAATTCAGCCTGCACGAAGAAGCCCCAGTGTGTACAACTTAAAGCTTCAGTGTTGTTAATCCACCATGAGACTGAGTTACTTATAAACAAGCAGCAGCAAACTAGCTTGATATGAGGCGTGAATGATATGAATGCTAATTGTAGTGTGCAGCTGGTATCATGCATGCGCTACCAAGTCTTTGTTGTTCAGTCTTATAAGATATCTTAACATCTTTACGTTCTCATGACACTGACGTTGTCTGCTGCACTTTCAGTCTGCTGCACTTTCAGTCTGCTGCACTTTCAGTCTGCTGCACTTTCAGTCTGCGGCACTTTCAGTCTGCGGCACTTTCAGTCTGTGGCACTTCCAGTCTGTGGCACTTTCAGTCTGCTGCACTTTCAGTCTGCTGCACTTTTTACGCATGCAGGTAGTTCGCTGTTAGTGCCTGTCTT
Source organism: Alitta virens (assembly GCA_932294295.1). Taxonomy (NCBI): domain Eukaryota; kingdom Metazoa; phylum Annelida; class Polychaeta; order Phyllodocida; family Nereididae; genus Alitta; species Alitta virens. Next base: position 28,085,078 of record OW028580.1, on the reverse strand, counting down.
CTTGCTGTGATGGGTCCACACACTCAATTGGTCTGCGAAGTACCCGGCTGCCTTATAACAAGCTTGATTGATTCTGGCAGCTACTGTTGCACTATACAGGTGGCCCTGTTTACCGATTGTCAATCGTTAGCTGTTTTGGTCCCTGCCTATTACTTATGACCGTGTCATACACAGTTGTGCAGCTGTCATACAGTCCCGGAGTCATTTGACTGCGGCTGGATCGATGAGAGATGGAGAAAAATGTAGGACAAAAGAATGTGGAGGACTTAATTGATCGATTCGAATTGATTAGTCTGGTCCTCAGGTTATAAATCTCCTTGTATGTGTCATGAATTTGACCGAAAAGTCAGTCATGATTAAATATATTTAGAGGATAATAGAGGTATATTAGATATAGGATAGACATTTAGGTAGATTCAGACTCAGATTCATTTATTTTGCCCACTATTAATACAAAAACATGTTAAAAATAAAGAGATTTTCATTTAATAAAGTATTGAGCAGGGTGACTCCTCTAAGATGATCATGTCATCGCTGCCTAGGGGCCACCCACAAACCAACACTAACTGTGGAAAATTACAAAGATGTCAGCGCCTGGAGTCCATGTTCACAAGCTTGTTGTAGTTTATGGGAAGATGTGATGGCAAGTAATCGTATATGCTAGTAATTATTGGAAGGTGCCTAAAATAGACAGATTCTGATCCCAATTGCGTTCTTGCCATTTGACCTTGATATTAAGACGAGGTCACCAGGCCAGCAAATTTCATTAAAGATTATCATGTTGGTGACATTTTACTGTGCATGGTATTTGGTTGATACTGGTGTACTGCAAAATTTGCTGCAAACTGAGAGAACAATCAGAATATGAATAAAAGACAAGGTTTAAATGAGGATCCTTGTATCATCTCCATGTGTCATGGGAGTAATTAGGAACTTGCAGACTGCTGGTGACAATATGGGGTATGGGTCTCGGGAGACCTTGGTAAACCTTAAGTTTTGAAGTCTCCTGCATATTCTTGTTGTTGTTTTGTGTAGTGCTTGGATTATCTTGATTTGAATTGTTACCTTGTCCAAATCTATATTCAGAGACTGAGGAATTGAAATGTATTGCTGGATTCCACCAAAATAAAGGTTTATATTTATACTTAATGTGAGACTTCAATTAAATTGGTATTAAATTCCAACCACTGGGTCCTGGGTTCAATTCCCGGTCAAGCCTATGTTGAATGGCTGTTTCATCCTTCGTCTCATTGCCATGGTCCCTACCTGGTGCAGAAATACAGGACGTAAAGCCCTAATCCACCACCACCACTCAATTAAACTGACTATCAGTGACTATAAAGTGGATCCAGGTAGGTATAGCTAGCTGTAGCCACAGGTAGTTGGCCACATCCACTCTGTATAGGCCATCCTTTGCTATTCATCTACTGTGGTGCTGGACATTCTTCAACTGCTGTTGCTGCTACTGCTGCTGCTCCTAATGTTTCTGCTGCTGATGCTGTTGCTGTAGGCTAGCTTCTAGGAGAAAAGACTAGCCTCCTGTAGCAGTCATTCTGTATGCAGGAGGTGTCCTCAGTCCTGAAATATTCAAACCTTTGTTCTCTGATGTCTGCTGTAACTATGCTGGTCCGGATATCCTTCCTGTTTTTCACCCATCACATGCTCTTAGTTGTCAATGTTCCTCTTTGATATTTCTTGGATTAGAAGGTTCTGGTTTTTCTGCCTTTTTTGCCTCTTTCTGGTCTCTGTTTTGATGTGTGACGAGGGTGGAAGGAAACGAGACTAAGGATTTGTGGTTAATTCATTGTTTGATCTTGTATGTATGTGTGTGTTTCATGTTTGTATGAGTCTGTGTGACAGGTTTGCATCAATTTTTTTATCGAGTGTCTTATAGGAGTGATGGGTAAAAATAGACGGACAAAAAGTGAAAATGGACAGAAAAAGTAAACAAGCCAACACCTACACACATCATAGAATATCTGTACACTGATAACGAGTCATTGAAATGCCTCAAGGTAGTGATATGTGTCGCTGTTGAGTACTCGGGCTATTTTTTGCAAAATTCATGCGGTGTATGATTACTTTTCATTCTAAATAGGCCTATGTTGTATTTTAATGTTCGAGTGACCTCGATGTGTTAAAGATATTAACATATATAAACCAATCTGGCATGCATTGCAGATAATGACTGAAATGGCGAATTAAAATATCGAGGCATGTGTAGCGTCTATGCTAAGGCAAGGAAAGACACCCACGCTTAGTTTAATTACAGTAGTATGTACTGGTACTTTAATGTGGACTTGCAGCGGCCTTTCCAAGTGATCCCAATCACTGATTGCTATCTATCACTGAGATAGACAGGCAGACAAGCCAAACAATAGACCCATGCCAGAGACTGACAGACAGACAGATAGGCAAGAGCAACACACCAACGAGTCAATTTTTGTCACGATTCCATCAAGAAGCAATTAAGAGTACTTTCTATCGGCATGCGCTTCCTTAATACCTAGTCTATTTTCTGACAATCCTGACACCAGATAACTCATTGCACCAGGTGCAACTGGAGCAAGCTATCATCTTGAACCTGGGCTTAATAGTCTGGTGCAGTTCCTGCCAAATGACCTTGAGGATGTGGTCAAGGACATTGCGGTATAACTTCTGGTCAAGGCTGTTGCTTCGCTCTGAAGGTTGTTGTGCAGTTTTTTGCTTGACGGCTTACAGAGCGGCTACTTTGTGGTACTCGTAAGGGGATTTAGTGGGAAATGTGTTACAAAGTGGTTAGCAGGGAGTTATTTGACCTCGTCCGACGTCACTTCCTGTTAGTCACTTCGAACCTGATTCATACACTGAAAACGTGATATTTCATATTATAGTACATACCTTGCATTAGTATAGGTTGGTCAGGAAAAATAGCTGTAAAATCTAAATTTCATTATAGATTCCAATTGTAGCATGTGATCTCTTGCATGTGTTAGTGTTACAGATGGAAGGTCAAACGCGGTGTTCTCTGATTCTATGGCAGTGATGCGCATCATCTGAACTAAATAACATTAGACCATCAAGAATGGCAAGACCTTCCTCTTCTGTATTGATTGCTCAACCAATTATGACACTCTCGAAGTGAATCTCACTAATCTGTATAAAGTAATAAGTTTTTTTCCATTTTTATCTGAAAGCAGGGCCCACTCCAGAATTCAAAAAAAGGAAAATCGCAATATTTCGGTTTTTAAAGTCCAGCAGCCCACCGGGAAAACTCCCAGCTTCCCGGCTGTCAAATCTGGAAATTTCTGAAATAAATATTACTATAGTATTCCATTAGATTTGTCAATGATTTGCAGAAATCATTTTCATATGTCTAGTTCATGTGTAGTATTCGAAATACATTAAGGTTGTTGGTATGTGAAATGTTCACTGTGAGCACTGGTATATAATTTATGCAATGCATCTTATTGATTTGCAGGAGTAATTGGTTGCAGGGAGGTCACCATATTAATATTGTCAAAGGTTGTAATATATGAGAGGGAGCGAAGAAAGGCAGTCAGGGAAATGCAGAAAGTGTTGGGGAATAATGGCTTCGTTTATGTTTGTGAGGCGTCCTGTGAAAAATGGCAGGCCATCTATTGTGTCTGGGATGGCTGGACGAGAAAATAATAGGTTTGGTGTCAGAGGGGAAGAAGGGAGCTTCGCGGCATCCCTTTAGGAGTCTCAAAGTCGTCCCGTCCCACTTTGATTTCGCGGCCGATTCGTTTCGTCTCTCGTCTCTCGTCTCGGCCAGAGATAGTAAGATGTCATCCGAGAGGGCGAAGAATGTCCTGAGTGTGGACAGCGTGAAACTTGTTATTCATCTCGTTGTTGGAAAGTTCCTTCAAAGCTGATGAAAAGTGAATCATAAATCAGGTGATCTACACTTGAAAAACAGTGCTAAGTGATATATTTTATGAGATGTATGAGTAATATAATATATATGTATGAGTAATATAATAATGCTGGGTAAAAGTGAATTTCCGGAGCACCATCATAGGTTCCAAATTGTTCAATTTAGTTTGACACATAAGTTTGTATTGACCTTTGGTTTTGTCAATAAATGAAATTCAATTCAGTAGGATACTTCTGTTGCTGTCAAGAATGACTATTAGATTTGTTTATGTGTAATGATTAAATTGTATCAAAGAGATAATGGCTGCAAACTTTCATAATAAACAAATATTTCCAACCTGCATAACCTCCAAACTTACAAATTGAACTCATTTAAACTGTACGGTGCATTTGTGATAGATGTAAGGCAAGCAAAAGAGGAAACCTCTATTTGATGGGAAAGCAAAGCTTCATCTGCGAACTATGTAGTTAGAAATGGTCATTATTTTGGTAAAATCAACACCAAATTGCAATCAATATGTGGGTTTGGGCCCTGTGTTACATTTTGTTTGTTACTAGAAGAGACTTGAGAAATTTTCCAATTCTGAGGAATTTATTTTCAGCAGAACATTGCGTGTCTTTTTCTATAGACTGGTTGGAGCAAGTGCCAGGGCTTTGCAAGTTCTGTTTTGTGAGGCTGTTTACATTCAGTGAGAACAGAGTCATCAAACTTTCTCTACCGCCTCATATCTAAGTTTCTGGACTTTTTTGCCTGGAATTGAGTCGCCAGCGAGGTGAAATACTTGGCGGGCGATTGTCACTGGGTGCAGTAATGATCTCACCGATGATCATTAAAAGAGGTTATGTGGAAAGTTTGGCGATTGTCCAGCAGCTAATCACGGTGGAGGCATGAGCATCTTGCTGCTCGTTATTAAGCGATTGGGTCTGCGGTCCTCTTGGTGTCGGGTGGACATTAGGCATTCACATATTGCGGCAGAGGTGGCCGTTTCATTTCGCCGGGAGACTGGACAGCGGTCATTGGTGGTGATTGGAGAGAGGTCCTAGCGTGTGTGAGAGTCCCTGGGAGACCCACCGCTAGCCGTCACGTCTGCTAACTTGACAAGAACTGCTGTTTGAGGCCAGAAACTCCATCAAGACTGCTCATCAACTAGCGGCCATAAAACCAACTCGAGCCTTCTCACCGAGTCCTCCTCGGCCGGTCACAATCAGAGGGTCAACCTATCGGGTGCCGACGCCTCATCATCCGGAGGCTTGTGTTTCAAGTGGCAACGAACCGCCCTCGGCTACGACTAATTTGCAGCATTAGCCCCGATGAGGTGATGCCAAGCATGTTGGCTGCTGATAGCAGACTCTGCGCTCTCCTTAAGAGCCAATATTCTGCAATGGGCTAGTCCTTTGGTTGCAATTAAATTAAGGCTGTAAAAATGTAGAGGACATGATGTTGTAATATGAAAGCAAAACATGGTGAAAAAAGTAGGCCAGATGAACTTCCATGTTCACCATAGAATATTTCTTGCAGGGAAGCTGTGATATTGTTAAAGATATTTTATGTATTCTCCATATGCTTTACCACCAGACAAATGGATGGTTTGACAGTATGTAACTCAAACTAGATACAGCATGTAAGTGTGAAATGTCCTATGTATGGAAACCAAAGACATTTTGATATAGGACAGATTATTTTGAGATAATTGACTCATAAATCAACGAACACCAAACATGATCTGTACCAGATATTATATGTACCAGACAACAGTTGTAAGGAAAAGTCATATCTGGTTTTAAAGTAAACCGAGAAAAGAAGTAAACAAGCCCTACAGAAATTCATTTTTGAACAGATAGCATTTTAAACCTTCATTTATCTTTCCTATTCTTGGAACACATGTCTTGCAGCATTAGTTATTCAATTGTTTTGGGAAGGAATTTTCAGCATCTGTGAACTTAGCCATTAAGGAAGGCGAAAGGGGGCGAAAACTCGTTACAGTGCAATTGAATTTGGGCGACTAGAAATGGCATTCGTCAGAGTTTGGTACATTAGTAGCGGAAGTCCATAGAAGTCCATGGCGGAAAGGTTGTCGGTGTGTTCATACGGTATGTCTTCCTGGAGAAGAGCTTGTCAGCTAAGTTGTCAGACCCTCAACAGGCTGCTCTATGTGCCTTTGTTAGGTCTGTTGGACTTGCGTTGGGCCTGTCTTGTGTATTAGCTCACTGTCTGGCCTCCTGTTCATCTTAAAACACATTTTGCTCTTTGCCCTTCAGTTGCTGAGGCAGCATGGCATGGTGGTTTGGGTGCTTGACAGGTTGTCAGTTAGTCCTAGGTCTAAAGAGCTTCCTCTCATTGTCAATATCTTCCTCTTTGGAGGTTTATGGGTATTATTCATTTGCAATCCGCTATATTCTATATGCTTTTCTATGTGATGTAATTTATTTTAAGATTAGTCATCAACACATTGGTATTACAGTATATTCACATCATTTGCTAAATGTGTCACTTAAATGAACCTTTCTTCATAGCTTTAAAAACCCTGGTTAGGCTGCATGATTCTTTAGATTTTTTTTCTAAACTTGTTAAGACCTGTTTTGCACTTAATACAACGTGCATCTGGAGTAAATGACCAATTTCATAAGGAAAAGGAACTTATTTAATGATAGGGTTTCATGTCAGCTCTCAATTTGCATGGCTTTTTTCCATGTCCAGTCTTTAATCTAATCAATTCCACATCCAGACAGTCTGTTTTTGTCTGAGGCTTTTATTGCCTCATGGAGTTTGCACCTTTTAACCCTCTGGCGAGTCAAAATGTCTAGGAGAAGCCTAAAGTTGTGCTTCTCAACAAGTTAGTTTTTAACAAAGATTTTTTGTCTTGCTTTGGTGTTGATTTAAAGCAAATGGACAACTTAATCTTTACCTTTGTAAGTGCTTGGTGATTCATCGATTCCACCAAAGACAAGGCAAACAAACATCTCGGAGATTTATCATGCCAGAGAGTCGACGTCGGAGGTGAGCAGGCGTGATATATTCGGCAAGCATGAATTAAGTGTCAGGGACAGTCTGGGAACTCCTAGAGTATTTGGAGAATCTTTCCTGGAAGGCAAGTCTGACTTGGCACTTGGCAAACATGGGGAGAAGGGAAGGTGGTAGGGTTTCAAAAATTGCTGCCCAGTCTTATTTAAAAGGAATGCGGAGAGGGGAAGACTGCCTGACAGCCCAGGCATGGGTCAATAGAGGCCTCCGTGAAAGTTGAAAGTTAAACCTTGTCAGAAAACTTTGACTGGCCCCGTCATGGAACTCGGGTAATCGGGGCGTGTTTAGGCTTGGCAGTTGACTGTAATCATAGACAGTGGTGCTGGAGGTCATTCCAAGGTGAGTGAAGGTCACGCCAAGGTCGGTTCAATGTCTGCTATGAAGGGGGGTTATAAAGTGAAAAGGTCTCCGGGGATTTTTATTCTTTTCTTTCTACGAGGGCCAAAATGGCCCCTTTAAACAAAGGAAATGTAGTAGCCCACTAAACCTTAAATAGTGTAAGAATAAGCTCATTTTAGGACCGAATTTATAGCTAAAATCCCAGTCAAAGTAGGGAAATAAGTTTGAGGATTGCTTGACAATGCTAGTCGCTCAAATGACATTGAATGACCTTGGGTCCACCCTGTATTTTACGGACTGTCACCAGCATCGCGTCCATTCCCTTAGGATATGATATTCGCAGAGAATAGCCGAGAGATTGAAAATCATCGTAATGGCAGATTGGGAGAATGGACTGTGACTACAACTTTCACAGAGGTCAGTCCAATGATATCGATTCGATTTCTCTGTCTCTCCAAGTTGTCTCGAGCCACGACCGAGTCCCACTGAGCCATAATGCGGAGGCTTCTCTGCCTGCCGTTTAATTGAAGTTCTGAACTCCGTGCCGATCCATAAAAAGGCCAGGGATTGTTTCTTATAAGGGTGGCAGTGAGTTTTGAAGTTTAGAGGCGGCGTTGTCTGAATGCTTGACAGTGTTGTTATCTGTGAAGGGCATCCATATCTGCGACTTGTTTGCAATGTCACATCCTTTTGACAAAAGGACTGCAGCACTTGATTGCCAGAAATTGCTGAATTTTCCCATATCATATGGATCGACCGTAGTATGAGGACTGTGACACGAGTTTCGTCTATTTTGGTGCTGCTGGAATTGGGCAGTCGGAAGTACTGTAGTTGTCTGTATCTTTCTTATTTTTCACAAAAATCATCACTAATCAGTTAGTATGATCAGTAAGACCTTCGACATGTATGAATTCGGCGAACTTCTTGCAAGTTTTAAGTAGGTATGATTGCTCATTCTGACCTCTTTTTAGTCACCTTATAGATAACATAATGTAGTGTCAATTTACCGAAGATCATGCACTGCATATTTTATATATCTGTACAATTTTATGCAATTCTTACTTAAAAGAGTTCACATCATGGATTGCTTTTTCCTTGAACCTTTAGTGGAAAACTGCACACAAAGTTGGACTGGAGAAGTGTATACCCACAGGAACAATGAAGCATTTAAGTCAAGTGATGTGGCGGCCTGTGGCTAGTCAGAGTGACCATGTCTGTCCAGCTTTGATAACAGATGGTGTCAGTGATTTGGACACAATGTCTCCAGCAATAGACTCACTGAATCCATTCCTTTCTTCTTGTGTTTTGTTCTAAATTCTTCTCTTTCATTCTCTTTGCTGCTATTGGTAAGATACACAGCTAAACCTCCCTCTGTGACCTCAGTATTTATTAAAAATTGAAGTTTAATGAGAAATGGAGATAAATCACTAAGAACTTCAGTCTTACTTCATTTCAGACTGGTGTCTTTTGTAATTTAGTCCATGGTTTTGAATTGAAAATTATTTATTTGGCAATTAAACAAGAATACAGCATGATATTTTGTTATTTTTTTGGCATGATAAATTTAAAATGATTACATAATGCTATTATTGTTAAATTTGCCAGGAGATCCCAAAGAACCTCAGTGGATTGTGTTAGGGGCCATCTTTAATTGATACAATATTAATATTATAATACTAGAATTTTTTTTTTTTTAATTATAATAATAGTATAAGTTAGTAAAAATTAAATTAGATAGAAAGGAGAGAGTAATAATAATAATGAAAATAATAATGGTAATACTATATGACAAACGATTTAGCAGTACAGGTGAAATTTCTATTATAAGATTATTAATTCTAATGTTTTACCTCTTGTTGCTGTGAGAAGTAAGTTACTCTCTTAAGCATTTATGGCAAAGTTAGCTTTTTATGTGAAATCTCTTCTCGTTTATGGTCAACTAATGTCTGACATGAGCCTTCGGTCATCTGGTTCTACTGACATTGTGAATGTTTGCATTTATAAGTGACTTATTAGTATTTTAGTTTTACTAATGGCTGTCATTGAAAGTACTCAGTATTTTTGACTGCACTTGTGATGGTTCAAACTCGACACATCCAAGAGTCACTTTATCGGCTCTGCACCAGTTTCAGCTCGATCGCCACTCACGGAACACTTGACGAACACTCACGGAACACTTTGGTGGTCAAGTGAGAGTGCATGTTTCCAGACAGTCGTAGACACTGCCTGGGGCCTTTCGGTTTCTGCCTGTCACATTCCTTTACAATTGTCAATAATCGAAGCGTCGGTGCGTCACAATGGAAGCGAAAGTTGCCCCCTAGCGGCCAATCTTAACCGCGTTGAGACAGAGTTTATCACATCTGGCATGACTTGTCACACACCCAGTGTAGATATGCAGCCAAAAATAGCTGCCCCTTGCTTGACTCCTTGCTCTAGCAATGAATAAGTTGGTGAGCCATGGAGTCATGTTAGAATTGTCATGTAAGTATGGAGAATTGAAGGTAGGTTTCTGTAAGCTGATTTAAAATAGTAGTTTTACCCGAGCAAAGGCTGTTCACATTTTGAATGGCTCTCTAGGTTTAGGAATCAATGAAGTGGCTTTAGTATTGAGGTGGTCTTCATTATGGGAATTTTTTTACGTTTTCATCACTGTTGTTGGACCCAACTCTGTGGTGTGGTCTCCTGCTTAAAGGTGGACTTAATAGTTAGTGTTCTATTTTGTGTGGTTCAGTTTTTGCTAACAAATAGACCTCAATCTCAGTTTCAGTACAAATTATTAATTAGTGCAACAATATATACTATTGCCACTGCTGAGAGTTAATTTTTCAATGTAGAAACAGCAGGTAGTGAGAAATGCTTCATGAATGCTTGGCACAGCTGATACATCAATGAATATGTGAAATGTCTGAATTATGTATTTTGTATGAAAAATATTACAACATTATATTGATGCTTTGTTAATGAAATAGGTAAAATCTAAGTTCAAGCATGAGTTTTGGAAACAACCTAGCACTATGAAGTCTTTTGCCTTATACGAAGAAGTCAGATTTCCAAGTAGAAGTCGTCTTCAGCTCTGTCTAATGCAATTCCTCTATTAGCGAGACACTGTTCAATACCCTGCAATGTTGAGTGCGCTCAAGCATTTGCATTGCGCTAGCCATCCGTGAAAAACAGATGCATGATTTCAGCAGTGGTGTGATATGTCATATACCAAGGGAATCAGTGATGGTCTCTCTCTGTTTGTCCATGTGTGTGTTATAGATAGAAGGTGAATAAGATGTAGCTTATCTGCATAGTGTAAGTTTGCTGAAGTTGGTCTTTTTTTTATTGGCAGAATCCAGTGCTTAAGACTGAAGTACAGTACTGATTTCTGTGTGTGTGTATCTGTCTTCTCTGGGTAATAAGTATGAAGAAATTGGTTAACAGTACATACTTATGCATTGTATGAATAGTTTGTGAAGTATTGTTTTCAAGACCTTGGCGCATATGTTGTTATAGACTTCGTGATGACATTCAATTTGGCACACTGACAACAGCCTACTTGCTTGATGAAAATTTCGATAATGTTTCTCCTCTTAAACTTCTGTAGTTTTTGTTGTACAAAAGGTTTGTTTAGTGGATGCGTCCTACATCGTTAATTGTTGCCGAAGAATAGCTGAAATTGGGCGTCGAGAAACAGCAGCACAAACAAAGTTGTCCATATGAAGTATAGCTGATGAATACGCCGTGGGATAATTATTATACACCTCTTTGATGAGGCAAACACGCCATCGATAAAGATAATACACCTCATTTAGTGGTGAATCGATCGTCGGCAAGTGCAGAAAGCTTCTGAAGGTACCCGCACTCATTAACCTCTTCCAGCGTTGCTGATTGTTTGCTTCTTGTCTTTGGCAATCCAAAAAGCAGCCTGGCTTGTTTTTGTGGTGAATCAGTTTGTATGCCACATATGGTGGCATCTGAGTTTGGTGTCACTCGTGTTGGTAGGACCTAAAAAGTATGAACATGGGATAGTTTATATTGTTGATGCCAATACCTAAAACATTTCCAGTCTTTCTAAATGTCTTTTGGCTCCCTCTGCATATTTTGACCATCTTTTCTAAGGAGCTTATTGGCTGCTCCATTCTTGATTTTGGGCATATAGATAGGCATATGTAGAGCTGCTCTGTGTTATTTGCACAAGAATGTCATTCATTTAGATGTATTGATTTGAATGATATATATCCGAGATTGCTTTGCTGCCCTTCAAATATGCGCTGACCAGACTGTCATACATAAAAGTGGAAGGGTTCAGATTCCGATACGAAAGACGTCAATGTCCCGAGTCAGCCAATGTCCGAGATATGAGAATATATATTTTCCATGGTCCTTCATGGTGTTTATAGGGAAAAGATCAATATGCAAGTATGTTTGGAGAGATGAGGTTACAGAACTGGGGACAGGAGAGTGCACTTGGTCATTGTTTGGTCAAGATGAAGTCAGCCGAAGTTGCTTCATATTCGGACAATGGTAGGAGACTAGTTCCGAGGCTAGTCAACCCTCTTGCAAGGACTTTTGGAGAACTATGGCCGAGGTAAGTCAGCTACTTGCGATGCTCAGATCAACTGATGAAGCCACTACAGACATACCCAGCCCCCTCTTGCCGTCCTCCCATCTTCTTCGAAGAGGGTGTTTTTCTTTCAGAATCTTTTGCTGCGAGACTTTGGTCTAAAGAGGAAATTATAAAAAGCAGGCAGTCAGCGGAAGAATCGGCAACAATTTAAAAGGCATTGAAAAATCTGGGAATAGAGTGCTGCGGAAGCTAGTTGAGATGTGGAGGAATCTCTGATCAATCAGAGATGATTCGGGAAGGACGCAGAGACTAAGACGGTCATCGCCTTGGTTTTATTTTCCGTTTCCGCAATATACTTTCCATTAAATCATTTTTTAAAGTGGTGAATTGCTGATTATCATGTCTTGGGTCCTTTTTGCTGAAAGGATGTAGATTCAGTATGTGCTATGTAAAGTAGAAACCTGTCCTTGAGGCTGTAAGTTATATATTGACAATCCCCCTCCATCCTTCCTCCTTATTCCTTTTATCAAATATAAAATATTTGCCTCTTCTGATTGCAACTTGATGTTTGACATACCAGAAATCAGAGGTCATCAACTGGCTACATAGGTTAGCGTAGTTGCCACTGAAAAGCTGACTAGTCTGACTTATGGTTGTCCTTGGATTGCTAATCTGTCCACAGTGTAGTTGTAGACTGACTGAAATGGTGTCTATAAACTATAGATTGTACTATAGATTGTACTACGAATTAAACTATATATATAAATACATGTGTGATTAATTTTATTTGATGTTGACTTAGGGTGACACAAGGTCGTGCAATTGAAATTCTTTTCTGTGAATACATGGATGATTCATACCTATAATGTATGATTCAGAATGCTATTGACTGTATATGTAGGAAACCAAGTTTTTAACAGTATTTCCTCAAACAAAACCATTGGTTAGAGTGGACAATAATCCAGTTTCGCTTGAACATATAATGACACGGACAGTCGAAACGGTGAATCCATGATGCAGGAAATGTCCCTCTGAACTGCCGGAGATCAAGCCACAATCGAGTGTTGGTCGCTTGATGCGGACAGACAACAGAGCGCCGGATCTCCAGATTAGAAGCGATGTTGGACCACTGTTCGAAAGTGAATCTTGTGATGGGATGCAGCCGCAGTAAGCTTTAAGCCAACTTGATATGGTATCCTGATGTAAGTGTAGGCTGAGGAATTGCTTGGAATATGGCTTTAATTGTCCATAACGACTCCATATGTTTGAATAACAAGTTTATAAATATGCTATCTGTATCATAGGCCAAGACTACAGGCATAACTGCTTCCAGTATTTAATGTTATTCTATTTATGTTCGACTGACATTGACCTTGTACTGACATTGACCTAGTTTTATGCTAATTAATGGCAAAACAAGTGAACCTATAAAAGGAATTTGTGGAACTTCTCAACATTTTGGTTATGCTGTTTACTTGGAAGTATAAGATCTCATTTGGAGCAATGCACTAATGGTGAAAATAGTGATGGTTAAGTAACTTTATTGATATCTTAATTCATGTGTGAAGCAAAGAGAATATCCCCTTTGCCATGCTTTATGATGATTTATAAAGTTTACTTTTTTAGCATACATCACAAGTCTTCTTATAGCAATTTATTGATGAATCAATACTGTTTTATTGGGTCTTTGATTTCTCAAGTGGCATATTTTATCACTCACAAAAAACTTGGCACTCGAAATAAGTTCTGAAACTTGGCTGAAGTACTACAGCTTGGGCGTGGGCTTATATATATATATATATATATACAGGTGTGCAATGTAGTTAAATTTAGATCTGCATTACATGGAAATGGTGCGGCTGAATAAATTTGCTAAAATGTTGTGCAATGTTGCAGCCATGAGATATATTGACTGTATTCATGCTGTAATTAATAGAATTCTCCCACCTTAATGAGAAGACGACTGTCATGTTTAAAAACATGTATTTTACCAGTGTCACTGGTCAGAAATTTTGTCATAGCAGGTGACAAAATGATTGGCAGATTCTATGATAATAGTGTGTTTATTAAGTTTTTATTTTTGTCTATACCATGTTTAAATTAACCGTACATATTTATCAGGAAAGTTTCTGAATATTTTGAGTTTTATCTGTATATTTCAACCCTTTTTTCAGATCATCATCAGGAGAAATCTAAATATATATTAGTTGACATATTACAATGATAAACATTTGTCGTAAGCAGAGTCTTGTCATAAGCAGTCTTGACATTTGCTTGAGCACTGAAAGATAACTCATTTGACATCTCATGCAAGTGACTTCTTACAATGGCTTAGCTCCAAAAAGATGTCCCAGCAAATCATCTCATCATTACATTTGTTAATGATTAATATGTACTTTCTAAGTTATGATTAGCATCACTTGTAGAGGGATTATTTTTCTTCATTTTCTGCAAACATTGAATGATCCTTTTGGATGACCTCAGCATTTGCATCCCACTAGGAAATAAAGTTCAGTCTCATGTCATATACACCTAGCAAGGACAGCTTGGTACCATAGTCTTGGTGGAGCAGATTGGCTTGCTCATTATTGGCATTGTAGCAAAATAAGAAAACAAAAAATGGACAATAAAGAACCCAAAAAATGTAGTTAGATAACTAGCCACAGGACCTAGTCCATAATACTGATGAAGTATAAAAAGTATACAAATATAAAAAGACTAGAATGACTAGCATTGTACCAATTGTGTAACAGACTCTGCGCAGTTGTTACGGCTAAAGGAAGGTGGATAACACAAAAGGCAAGGTCGGACCATGACAGAAACTTGATACTTTGCTTGGTAGCTATTCTTTTGTCGCCCACTGTCGCTGATCTTATTGTAATAGATGTGCAAGGATTTTGTATTGAGTTCGAAAGGTTGTGGAAGAAAAGGTAATTACGGATTGACTGGTATGCTCAGATGCCGTGTTTGTTGTACGAGAAACTTATTAAAACTTCTGAATGTACTTGATTTGATACTTCTTCATGATGATAATTGTTTACATTTATGTTAAAGCGAGGTAATTTGCTAGCGTTAGGAAGAAAGTACAATGTAATGGATGTAACGCTTGTAAGAGAGAGAACCAGACCATCAAATTAGACGGACATTCTATCCTGTACAATTGCTAATCTTGCAATGCTTTAGCTTGCCAGGGTGGGCTGCTCATTAATGGTAGATGTACGAGAAACTTATTAAAACTTCTGAATGTACTTGATTTGATACTTCTTCATGATGATAATTGTTTACATTTATGTTAAAGCGAGGTAATTTGCTAGCGTTAGGAAGAAAGTACAATGTAATGGATGTAACGCTTGTAAGAGAGAGAACCAGACCATCAAATTAGACGGACATTCTATCCTGTACAATTGCTAATCTTGCAATGCTTTAGCTTGCCAGGGTGGGCTGCTCATTAATGGTAGATGTCCATTTATTACATGCATAAATCGTTTATAGCAATTGTAAAATGTAATGCAGAAATAAATCGCCCTAACAACAACGTTAAAGATGTAAGGTATCCGAGACGCAATCATCATGGGGTTTTTTTTATGGGGAGTGTTATTATAACAGCTATATTATTGTACAATTTGTGAAATATGTTAGATTCTTGTATTCCAAACACAATTTAACTCCGAAGGTAACATCGAGACTTTTCTTCACACGCTGAAACCAAGGTTGTGTCTATTCATGATGTCTCGTAGATTGAGTGCAAACTGAACTTGTTTTGTGTAATAATGGCATTAAAACAAAACAATTAATCAAATTTTGTTAGTTATATCCCTACGTCTTCGGCGTTGGGATATAACCAACAAAAATGTTAGTTAACTCCCTCCTATTCTGTCTGTTGTACATATATATTTTTGATATATTAGACAAATTTCTTACATTTACCAAGGTTTGTATTTTTTCAGTGTTGGTAAGCCGAATATAAGCTAGAAGTAGACAGAAGCAGTTGGTTTTAGCCAGTTATAGCTACAGCCAGGAATAGGTTGAAACTAACTATCTGCTTTGCTAGCAGATTAATCATAAATTCACTTCATCTTTTCTCTAATACTATATAATTATAATGTATGCTCTGATTGACATCATAATGTCCTTTAAGGATTACATGTCTCTGCTATACCCACTGATTATACCACCCCTGTGGAGACGGACACTTTGCGGATTTCATTCTCTGATATCCCCAGGTATCTCCGAAACACAGAATCGGACAATAGAATCACATCGAGCGGGCCAGCGATGATGACATGAATGTCCGTGACCTATCATGAATATGTGGTATATTGAGCAAATAGACGAAGACCTAGATGGTGTTTAGCAATGAGACGCGAGAGACAATCTCATGCATTCTTCATATAACAAGCTTTGCTTTGCCTAGCTTGCCTTACTGGGATGTATAATTCATTAGCACAAAATTCAGCAGCCGCCCACTGACCTTTACAAAATGATTTTTGATTATCTCTCTCAGGATAAGGTTAGAACTTGGTATGTAATTGTGTTTTTAGCAACAGAAAGGTTAGATAAAGGGTACAACAATGGAATTTATTGTATTGTGCAGAAATAGGAACAAAACTTCTTTACCAGGAATCCAACTTTAGTTTATAAAACTCTGTATATAAAAGATAAAGTTCAGTGTTTTCCAGTACAGAAATGATGGCACTGATGAGCCCGTTATATATAATGTACTGCAAAGTGGACATCATTTCCACATTTATGGTGCATTTCTCCTTTGGAAACTTTCAATTTGAAGATTTTTTTGGCTCCATGTTTTTCCTTTTAAATGGACTGTTGATTTGAGGAAAGGAGTGATTGAAAACACTATAGCCTACAGGCTGTGCTCAGTTCTTGTTCGCCATTTCATCGTGTCCCATTTTGAAATGATATTCTCTCTCCGACAAGTTCATCTGAGTGGGTAACATGAACTCTTCGCCAATCTATGTATGTATAGATGCAGGGAGTGGTGCAAACTTTGCTCTTTCATCAAGCTCCGCTCCAAGGTTCTGTGTTGTATTCCGATTCCGAGCCACCTACATATAATTTCAGAGTTCTTCTTTTATGAAGAGCCGGGCAATATTGTATGAATAAGGAATCTGCATTTGATATGTCCTGTATTATGCATGTCAGGTTTTTCTTCCTCTCGAAGTTTAGCTAGAGTGGTGTCGTCGGCCAAAGTGTCTTGAAGTTCCTAATCGATTTAAGAGACTGTGTTGTCTGTCCGCATTGTTCTGGCCATATGAGGTCTGCCGAGATGATTTTTGTGTACTTTTTGGACCGCTGACTATATTCTCTAGCTTCTTGTTTACTATAGTCTTGGATCATTGCTGATTACATAGTGGACCGGCAATCTCTTCACGGTAAACAAGGACGCCTCTTTGCATTAAATACCATTTCCACATCTCTCTGCATTGATGTTTGCTTTTTGCTATATATAGAGAATTGTGTGGCAGACAAACCTTAATGCATCTCCATTTGCATATATGGTGTTCTGTATCTAGCCCAGTTATGGGACATCAGTCTATCTCTCAGTTGCAGTTTGGTAAAATTTGTCAGAGCAGCTTCTGTTATATCTGACTCCCCACTTAAGACAAAAATAAGATATTAGGACTGGATAAATCATCAATAATAGGTAAATGATCCATTCCTACAAACTGGGAATTTATATTTTTGAGTTGATTTTCAGCAGTGTTGAAGTTCAAACTGGTTAGCAATGCAGGCTGGTTGTGATACCAATGAATGTTGTACTGATATGATTTGTTGGTTATGTTGATAGATTCTTAACATTACTAGTCTGTGTTGTGTGCTACTCTAGACCAATTAATTTTGCCAATGGGTGTCCATCACTTGCATTTGTTTCCTTCGTGATTGGTGCATGAACGAGTGTTAGTATTCAATGCTCAGCCGATGCGATGAAATAATAAATTGGAGACAGATTTGGAGAAGCGTTTCCATGACATTCCTAATTGAATTATGGCCAGACGAGAAGGTCGGGCAATATTTGCCGGCTGCGATGACATCAATAGACGCGATTACATTGAGCGGGAAAACAAACAGGGGAAAAACAGAGGAGAAGCAATTGGTGGAGAACTGTCTGTTTATTGTGTGTGTCTCATTAGGGAAAATAGGACAGCAGACAGATATAATGCATTTACGGGTGGAATTCAGCAGCAACAAAATGTTTTTCCAATTAACGGGTAATAAAAGTGGCATTAGCGGTGACTCCTGTAATGGGGTCATTCTTAATGTGACGTCGGATGATGGGTTAGAAGTTTAGATGGTTAGATGCCATGGTTAGTTCTCAACTGGAGCTGTTTCTTGACATTTTAAGAGCACCAGTCAAGATTTAGATCATCCAATTTAGGATTTCATGATCATGCTGGATAGCAGGTGGCCGAAATGACAGATTGAGTGGAGGATTGTACCTTAGATGGATAGACAAGCAACAGAAAAGAATGGCAAATGCACCACATGGCGATCTGATGGATGGAAGAATACATTACTGTATTTCTGTCGGATGAGGAGCTAGAAAGGCAGATTGAAACAATGCTGATTGATGGTTCATTCAATCCATGCATAATTACCTTGCTATTGAGGTCCTTAAACTTAGCACCAAGGAGGTCAAGATGATCTGCTCTGTATATACGTCGAGATAGATAGATTTGCAGATAGATAGCAGACTGGAAAGTGCGGCTAAATATCGTCTCCTAGATGAACAGTAGATTGGTAGGGCAGCAGGAATGGACAGACAGAAGGATAGAGAGATTGCTAGCAGCTAGATAGATGTGGCTTCTGAGATGGTGGGAGCTGATTGATTGTTATCATAGGAGAGCAATGAATTGGCTAACCTGAGGCTTACATTGATTTTCACTCCTAGGCTGTGGAAACAATTATAGTAGCGTTAAAGAAATCCGTGGAAAAGCAAAGAAAATCCCACTTGAGTTGGCGAAACATTGGAGAAACTCTGAGGTAGCAGCGAGAAACAGTTACCATGCAAAGCGGAGAGCTCTTTGATGGCTAAACAGCTGGCATCGTAGGAGAAGTTGTCAGCAGGGTAACCCGCCATGTCATACGGAGTTGACCTCCACCGCCTGCTGTTTGACCTCATTTCCTGCTCATCCACTGAGTCACGTGAGAGGTCACATGTCTGTCACATGACCTTCGACCTCATTGCATCAACACTGCTTGCCCTCCAGAAAGGCAACGCTGCAGAAGCACAAAAAGTGTCAATTTTCTTTTGGCAGGCGTGGAGCTCCTGTCTAAAGAGTCTAGACCAATGTGATGTTGTGCGCTGCCAAGTTTTGCAGTTTGGCGGATTTGAATATTCAAGATTTCCTTCCTTACACATCCAACTTATTTGAAGAACTTGGAGAATCTTGTCGATTCATTATGTCATCCATAATGATGCACGAGTTTTCTGTCATTGTACATAATTAAATCTTGCAACATGTCATGTATTCATCATGGAAAAAGTATTGGTGTGGAAGTCATTCAGACTTAGAATTGAGAGTTTGATGGATAGTTTTACTTCAGCACAATTTCTAAGAAGTCGTGCTGCAAACAGCCAAGACCCGGATGGTAATGGAAGTTCTTTGCACCGAAGGCAAGACAAACGCTGACCCTGTGATTACCACCATTTGACCACCACTGTCCTCTGTCATGGCGGACGTACAATGATCTGTAGCTGTGTAGGAGACGTCGCTCCAGGCCAAGAGGACGGTCACGTCTTCAGAGATCACGTTGGCCAAACTTCCAAGTTTGCTGCTATCGATGCTGCAAGGCTGGCAGGCCATGATGCCTAGGGGCCTCCATGTCTAGAATGAGACGAGATCCAGGGGTTGGTCCGAAGACATTCAAACGTCTCCGAGGGAAAAGGACTAAGGGTAATCCGGTGACCAGCGTCCAGGCAGGTCCATCTTGGTCCACCAAGTCCATGCCGAGGTCAACCAGGGACAGGTCAGCGAGGTCAGTGGGTGGGCCACTCGGACCTGTACTCCCTAACCCTGTCTCCACGAACATGTCCAATATGGGGTTGAGGCAGTGCAACACTGGGGGGCGATTGATAAGTTCAAAATGTGTAATTGGTCATGATCAATAGGGAGCGAAAGGGAGCGTTTAGTGTGGGCCGCAGCGGGTGTGGATTCAATCGAAGCTGGGATTAATCAGAAGTGGTGGGGAGCTGCAGGAGGCTTTAATGATGAGTAATGAGAAGAGGCAGGCGAGGGCCACATCTTACAGGGATCCTTGCTACACCCCTGCCATGTTGCAGTCATTCAGTGCTGACCAACCCTCCCACCTGCTCCTCCTAACCCAATCATGCATTCTCTTACCCTCTCTTTCCCCTAATACCTCATTCATGTGGGGTAGAAACAGCCACAGCCTAAAGACAAATGTGATATTGAAGGGATGCATCGCAATTTGTGCTCATTGCACATTGTCTTCATGGTATTAGAACATATGAACTGTGGCATAGACATACGGGGTATTTACAAGAAACCTTGCATCACTTTAAAACGTATTTATTCAAGTTAGCAGTCTAATTTGTATAATGAGCAATGAATACTTGAAAAAAAAAAAGTGCATCATTTAATTTAATTTATTCATTAGGATAGTCCATCTAATCCACACATAATTTTAATCATGTCATGTGGTTTCCTGTAAATGCACAAAACACTGATCTAGAACTTTCATATTCATTTCATATACTTGATTGTGTCCTAAATATTTGAGCATGTGGAAATTCATGTTGATCATTTGCTATGTAATCTACTTCAAAAGAAAGGCCTTTAAATATTAAAGCAGATATGTTTCCTGAGGTTTGTGATTGAAAAATAGTTCCAGTTAATAGATGTCTAATATTTATGTTTCCTGAGGTATGTGATTGAAAAATAGTTCCAGTTAATAGATGTCTAATATTTATGTTTCCTGAGGTATGTGATTGAAAAATAGTTCCAGTTAATAGATGTCTAATATTTATGTTTCCTGAGGTATATGATTGAAAAATAGTTCCAGTTAATAGATGTCTAATATTTATGTTTCCTGAGGTATGTTATTGAAAAATAGTTCCAGTTAATAGATGTCTAATATTTATGTTTCCTGAGGTATGTGATTGAAAAATAGTTCCAGTTAATAGATGTCTAATATTTATGTTTCCTGAGGTATGTGATTGAAAAATAGTTCCAGTTAATAGATGTCTAATATTTATGTTTCCTGAGGTATGTGATTGAAAAATAGTTCCAGTTAATAGATGTCTAATATTTATGTTTCATGAGGTAGGTGATTGAAAAATAGTTTCAGTCGGTAGATGTTTGTTTCATGAGGTATTTGATTGAAAAATAGTTCCAGTTGATAGATGTTTAATATTAGTTTCATGAGGTATGTGATTGAAAAATTGTTTCAGTTGGTAGATGTATATGAACTTGGCATGCCTTGGGAATTCAGTTCACACAAAACAGTCTTAAGAACGGTACATTCAGAAACAGTCTTGAGGATAGTACAATAGAGTTTAGCTACAGTATGTTGCTGGAAAACATTGTCCAGTGTTCAGTATAGACTATTGTGATGTATCACCAGCAAAACCGGAAGAAAGGAGGGCACCAGCCTCATCTGGCAGTTAGATTGATGTTAGAGGATGCTGCCCAGCCCCCTGCATCCCTGACCCACTTCTAGTCTCTGCATCCCCATGATTCAGCAGCCCCACAGCCTTGGGCTTCACTCAGAACAAATTGAGGGTAAATGCCCCTCGTGTAACCCTTTGCTTCAAGATGCTACCCGGTGTTCTCCCAGGCTCCCGGGACAATTTCAGTAAGAGACTTGTCGGATAACCGGTGTTGGTCTCAAGGAACGCGGGTGCTATTTTTCAAGACTCGTGACAATGTGAGATGTATCAATGGCTTCCATAACAAAAAAGACATTCGTAATCTTGTAGATTATCGAATGATTTCTGTTAAAGGCTTATCGGATAACTGGTGTTGGCCTACAGCACAAAGAGTGCTATTTTTTCAGTATCACAAGAAGTAATGACATACCTTTACAAAGATTTTTATTACTTGTCATTATATAAGCAGCATATAATTTAACTTGTAGTAGCATATTAATATTGGTAATGTCATATAAACATTCAGGCTATATTCCTAGCCATTGTGATCTTAGTAGTGAGATCATCATGATATTGTGCCAATGGCTAAGATAAAAGAGTGCCAAAAACTGAATCTCTACAATGTGTTTGGAAGATGATAAAATCTAGCAGTGATATCACCTGTTTCTTATGGTCACCAATTACTTGATAATACTTTGTTGGAGGAAAAGCTTCTTCGGTCATGCGCAAATGTTCATCTCAGATATTGCTGAAACTAATTCAATGATTCAGGTCCTTTACCTTCTTTGTTGTGAGATGTCAAGGTCAACCAGTGTGTTGTCTTCATAGAAATCGATTACCCTAACCCTTGTTTAAGAGAATTTAGGGATGCTTTGTCTTGTCAAGGTCATCAGGGTCATTAACTGATCCTTTGTTTTTCCTTTTCTCCAGGTCATGTGACCATTCTGGGAAGAACACGCAGTTTTTTGTAATTGGATTCTTTCAAGGTCATACTGTAAATCTTAAGACGTGGGAAGATCATGGGTTTTAAAAGACTAAGATGATTTGAATGTCATTTGGCTCACATTATAATGAAAATATCAGATTACGTTTCTGACTGAATTAAAGCACCCTTTTAGCTCTCTGGATTATTCACGTATATTATATCTTTGACTGTGACGAAATTACATGTCTGAAACTAGTCAGCTTGTATGACCAGCTGCCCGAGGCAGACGTAATGATGAGACAGGCGTCCAAACCATTTGTTTAGAGCTACAAAAATATCTCATAATTTTACCTGCTTCATCATAGACACCGACTCTAAATCAGTGAGATTGAAGATCATATCATGCATGAGTTTTTTTTTCGGGTTTTGATTCTAAAATGTGTGATTTCATCATTTATATTTCCCCAACGTATAAAATGTAAGCTAGAATTGAATGGAAACCATCCGCATTGTATATCCCTGCACCCACATTGTATGCCTATGCACCCATCTATACAAACCGTATGTCCTTCCATTGACCATGCGTTAATTCTCCTTAATCCTAAAATACCTGCTTTTAAGGTCAATTTCCCCAAGCGCTGAGAACTGTACATGTCACTTGTGACCTTAGGAAACTGCCAGTCTCTCAATTCCCCCTGACCCTAATCCCCCCGCCCTTAACCCCTGGGCTAAACCTAAAATTGGAGGTCACTCAATCCTCTGTGGGAAATCTAGCATTGTGGACAGAGGCCAGAACTGACCATTGGTTCACACTGACCAATGGTCAGAATGGTCAAATGTCGAATTTGGCTCTCCCTGCTGACTGCGGAATTAAGGGCAAGCCTGTTCACTGAAGCGTGGCACAGAATGGCCGGGTGAGGTGCCCAAGGGTCTAATGACCCTAGAGGTGACCTATGGGCACAATTATGGGCACTGACTGTGTTGATGCTCTCTAGATAGATGGATAGATAGATAGATAGATAGGTAGATAATAGATTGAAAGATAATAGATAGATGATAGATATTTTGACATTATCTTCTTACTGGCTGACTGGCTGAAGGTCATTTCAATGTTACATGTATGTTTGATTGCACTTTTACAAAATTATAGCGACTTTCTAAGATAAGATAGATAGACAGACAGACAGACAGCTAGACAGATAGATGGCTTATGACTGACTGACTGACTATACCTGTACACATTCCTCAAATACATGTACACACCCAAAACAACAAATAACAATAGTGTTGCCATGGCTACTGAACCATAGTATATATAGCTAGCTGCCTTTGTTGTCATTTTTTCCTTGCATCTATGGCATCATTTTGGCTGTAGCACCAGCAACTAATCTAAGGACGGTGCCTTTCAACTAGTCTTGTCAATCAATGGGAAGTAAGAGCTATCTTCCTTCTTAGCCTTCCAGAGCAAAATGATTCATAGAGTAAAGATGAGCCTTTAATCCCAGCTTTTACATATTGATTACCTTATTACGATTTTTTTTTTTAAGGATTTATTATAAGTTTTTTTAAGGACAGTCTATTTGCTGACGTAGAATTTTCTACTTGAGAGTCAATGCAATTGAAAAAGGGTAATTAAGGAATTTGAATTAAAAATTGATTTCAATCCAAACTTGAGCATTGTAAGATTGGACAGCTTTTATGACCAGCTGCCAGAGGCAGATGTAATGATGAGATGAAAAAGCATGGATGTCCATGAATTTTCATTACATTTATTTAAGATAACAGTGGTAACCCTAGAAGTTCAAACTATGTTCACATTTGCCAGTGTTTTTGTTGCTGTCCCTTGGTGTATACAGTGCAACAACAATAAAATAGATAAGTTGGAATACATTAGTCACGGAGATTTGCACAGGGTTTGTAAATAAGCAGATAACATTGATCATAAGATACCCCTAAAATACCCCGAGAATTATAATACTGGCAAGAACCATCTGTTTATTTATTTATTTTATATATATATTTTTCTTTCCCCCAAATATATTTTAAAAGGGTAGCCAGATCAGCTGAAGCTGTACACCCGAGCCCTTTACAGCAGTAAAAAACAATAAAATAATAAAATGCATAGATATTGATAAAAGTTAAAAACCATTAACAATAAATACACTAATAATAAAATACACAAACAATAAAATACACAAACAATAAAAAAAACACAAATAGCACCAACACTGTATCGATCACTCATGGGCTGCATTCTTGATATAATTTTTCAGCTGTATTTTAAGACTATTTAACGTATGGCATTCTTTTAAATTACTTGGTAGGTTATTCCAGGTTCTTGCTCCTCTATAGAAAAACATTTTCTGTGTACAAGCATGGTGGGATGCACTTATATGGAATGCAGTGAAGGAAAACTGCTTGTATGTAATTATGTCAGGTGAAGAAGAAAGCCACGTCTGCATTTACATTCGTAGAATCATACATAGCTTGCCAGCATGAGTGAAAAAAATTAATCTGTCCAATACAAGACAGCTGAGTTATTCATGCAAAATTAGGCCTAACTACTGTTTAATTACTGTTTAAATAGCATATAAAGGGTTAGCAATTATACATCTAGGAATGATAGTTAAATTAACAAAAAACAATCAAGACATATTACCTACATCACAACAACAGCTATAAAAGACAATAATATTGTACAGCCAGCGTTTGCAAGTAGAGCAAATCCTTGAGACTGCAATGCCAGCAATAAAGCGTTGGCAGCAGCCTGCAATGGAGCGAAGCACTGAGCACACAGCACCCAGCACACGTGGTTGGCCGATGGAGGCTGGCCGGCCTGTGTCGCTAGCTCACTGCTGCTTTGCTTTCACAGCATCCAGTAGAAGGAGGGAGACTGCGGCAAGCTGGGTGCTTCGCTTCATTGGGATTTAAGCAGGCAGTGGAGACACACACTCTAAAAGAACCCTCCATTGATCTGGATAGGCTGTCTCTGGGAGTTGTAGCCGCTGCTGGTACCACCGTTCCCCATCGTCCCAGAATTTCGGAATCACTTGGCCACCGTTTGATGATTAAGAAAAAGCTGCTTTTTTAAAGCTCGACACCCAAAATTGTGCACGTTATATATATTTTCAGCAGCAACGACCACGATCATCACAATTTAGTCGGATATAGTCTCGTCGACCACTGACAGATTCAACGTGCACCCCCACCTCGGAATCTTTTGGTTAAATTTATCGACGTGTCATAAGCAAGTGTCATACTCTAGTGTCGTATCGGAATTACACACATCCCAGTGCTACCCGGACGGACGGACAATATAGGGCTCCTGAATTGCCATGCTCGTACCTGTCCTTAGGTAAGTTCATTGCTCTCATCATTTTGATCTTTCTTCCTTTATTTCTTCCATTTGTATTATAATACTACTACTGGGGGTTCGTTGGAAGAATCACGGTTAGCTCATGCACAGAATTCTCATAGATTGTTACTTAGCACGTGGCATTACTCATCAGTGAGAAGTGTGCATTTAGGTGTCATCAATCTGGATCACTTAACAACAGTTAATGTCCACTTAAAGTCAATGTCTTCTCTGACTATTCATTTAGTTGTTGTAGAATTATTCTAAGTAGCAATATCCTACCAAAACCATTTATTATTCCATGAAACATGGCAAATTTCGTGTTGAGGTATGTTCATTAACTATTCATTCCGGGCTGTGTTGAAGTATTGTTACACCAGAACAACTTTTCAAACTAGATGAGGTGTCACACAGTATATGGTAAGTTGTTAGCACTGTAGATAAACTCGGACCAAAATCAGGTGGTCCCATATGTGTTAAGCATTGCATACAAATATTAATCAAATTCTCAGTTTTGGAGGTATCAAGTAGCATGCTTGCTACTCCTTATGGGATTGCTACTCCTTATGGGATTGAAACATGAAATTAGTTTCACACTTGCTTGATAACTGCTTTTTATTAATAGTGCATTGATTATCGATGCTTGATTTCATTTCCTAAAGTACTCGGGAATGTTTTTTTGCACTGCCAGCTCAAACGACAGCTCTCTGTGTAATTAAATTATGGTGTTGTGCTTTGAAATAGACTATGATCTAATCATCTGGGCTTGGAAGTAAAGGAATTAATAGTGAGGCTCTAGGCAAGCATTATAGGAGTGATTTGATAAGCGCGGTGAGCTCTGCATTACCAAGAATGAGTCCGCGGCAGATTTTTTACTCCTTTCGGACATTTTTTTCTCCTTTTTTTTTTTTTTTTCATATCATTCAGCCTGACAGCTTTTAAGAACCCAACTCAGCATGGTTTTTTTTTTGTTCTTTTCCTGATGCTGGCAGTAGCTCCTAGAGTGTCAAGTAATAGGTCTACCAGTGATGAACATGCTGGATACATGTCACTAGTGGATTCTTGTTGAAGTATGCTTGTTTTATATTTACATGTACACCATTAAATTGTAGATTTGCTGCCCTTTTATGGAAGCTTTTGATAACTTTATGTAGTTTTTTTATGAGGGATGGTTGTTGATAACTTTCTGTGGGTTGTTTTTTGACAGGATTGGATAGGATGGGATAGGATAGGCAGCTTCCATAGCATTGCATAGCATAGTTGTAATGGCATATGAAAACGCATAATAATGCAATTTGAATGCATCTATTTTATATCTATTTTATTGTTGCTGCAAAGTAAGGCTTATTTGGAGTGAAATGAAAAACGAAATGGTCTGTTACATGAACAAGATTGAATTTGCTTACATTTGATCTAATAATGTTTGGTAATTCTTTTGTTCTATTGTGAGACAGATTCTTTACCCTTCAGCGCGTAATGCATTTCTAATGTTTTATGCTGTGATGCATTGTAGTGCATTCTAAGAACCATTCCCACACACTTTTTAGAATTTTCTCTCATATAAAGAACAGTTCAATTGCTTAGCAATGACCTTACAATGAAAGACAATCAGCCCGCATAATTGTCTGGTTCAAACAATAGATTAAGAATTCATCCCTTTTTACCCATTGTGTACTGGTATGCATAGGAGAACAATGGCCATTGTCTTTTGTATGACAAACAAGCCTCGTCTGAAGTCTTAGAATGTCATCTCACGCATTCATCAAATCATTTAAAAAGGCAGATATATGAAATATATGCTGGAAATTTGTCTATGTATTGGTGTTTTATTGCATATTTTGATTAATTTGCCTTTGTGCATTGTATATAGGGGATTGCTTATGCATACTTTGGTTCATTGGTGTCACTTTAGGACTTTGGAAGGTATTGCTATGGAGGTCTTTTTTGTTGGTAATTTATGGACAGAATATGAGTAGAAGAGAGGACTTCGTGATGTCAAGGATAAATGACTTGCATTTGTCTGTCTGTCCTCTCACTGTCATTGTCTGTCTGCATAATATCTATCTATAAATCCTTGTTATTCCACCTGATACGTCTGTCTGTCCATTGAGATTTATTCAACTACCATGGAGCCACCAAAACATGCACATGCAGCTACCTACCTATCCATCTAGGTGTGTAACTGAAATGCTAGCTATTTACATATCTGTCTGTCCACATGGGATACTAGAGTATACACGTGTCTCCTTTTGTCTACTTGTATATGCGTTTATCTATCTATCTATCTATCTATCTATCTGTCTATCTATCTACTTATGCCCTCTGTGACAGAAATGGTAATTTATTGAATATATTTTGTATTGCTGGACATATTATGAAATCTATTTTGAGGCTATGAACACACAACTATTAAATGGGAGTTAAAATAAGTGATCTTTAAATAGTTGCAATTGTACCTCCATAATGTTCCCTTTATGAGCTCTCAAGGGCGTACTAATGCATGTAGTGCACAATCCACCAAATTTAGAAGCATCTTGTCACGTGCTAGCATAATTGGGCCATGAACTCAGGTCCTCTGGGGTCTTTATAATGGACAGGACCCCAAAATAGTGTGTGATGATGGCATGCTGATGTTCCAAATGCAAACCTTATCATACCTCCCACTCTTTAGGGACATTTTATTGACTGGTTCGCCTGTAAATAGCCATTTATGGCCGCGTCTTCGAAATAGAACTTGCATCTCGAGTTGTGGCATGCTTTGTTAACGCTTATTAATGCTTTAGTTATGCCATGATTATGCTTAGTTATTCCTGTCAGTGTTGGTATGTGACTTGCCTTATTGGAGCGAATGCCTATTTGAAAGCTTGTCGGGGAAAGACTCCCTTGCTCGATTTAAATTTAAACTCCTTGATTTTTAAAGCATGGTTCTGCTGATTAGTTTTGACACAGACTCTTCGGGAATTTTCCAAACAGCTTTGAAGCTGCTGCTGAGGACTGCTGAGGTTTTAAATAAAGTAGGAATTAAACTTAGAAATAATTGATCGAGTTTTTGCTGGAATGAATTAGTGACTGTGACTGATTCTGTGGCAGGATGCTGTCAAAAATGGACGAGTCGGTGATTAGTCGTCGAGTATCGGAAGATTTTGGCCCGGATCCGGGTTCCCGGCCTGAGTCCCGGCCTGCCGAATGTAATCCGGGGAGGGGAAAGTTAACGAAATGGCTTTGCTAACCAGTCGTTAGAGCCAAACTGAGGTAGTTCAGAGAAACTTGTCATGAAACTTGAAGTGAAACTAATTGGAAAACTAGAACTGCTCCTCAGCTCTATTCCTCCTCTTGATTAAAGCCTGAGAATCAAGGAAATTGGTAAAAACAAAAGCGGAGGCTCAAGGATCTCTCTTTTGCTGCGGAGAAATTCAATACTTCGGAGTGGTCCTAATGCTTTTATTGCTCATGCAGCCAGAAACACCTGAATGTAAGGACTCCTAATTATTTCTGGAAGTGGTCACATTGCCTTGTCCTCTGTTATTCTGCAAGTTATTTGTCCTCGGGAGTCTGGAGTTGTGAGATGCTGTTAAATCTGTGTACATTTCCAACTGTTATTCTAGTCCTCTTACAACAGAATTTTACTATGATTATGTCCTATTGAAATGCCTTACTGAAACACTAAATTTTTTTCATAATGAAGATGAGGTTTTATGTAGATTGTTGGTAAAAAAGATTCACAAACTAGAACAGTGTTTCTGAATCTCTCTATTGAATTTATTGGTTGAAACTAACGCGTTTGCTGCTCTCGTGGACTTAAAATAGAAAAAAAAAACCGATTAATCGCGAGTTGGTCTTATGAGATGGTCTTATAGTAGGGTTACATTGTATTTCATCACTAAAAGAGCAAAAACATATTTGTAATATTTCTACCTCTTACATAGCCATATTCTCTTTCCAAGTTTAGACTACATCCCCTCAGTTATCTGCTCTCTATTCTGCAACATTGTTGCTGCTGTCTGGTATTGTCCTTGCTCGGTGTAGACAAATAGAAAGGCAAAATCCTGTTTTGTAAATATATTGTTCGACCATTTGTTCTTTTTCCCAGCTAGTAGTAACAGAAAAGCCTTATGTTCTTAGTAAAAACTGTGTGTAACTCGTTGCCATGGTTACAAATGGGTAAACAAAGGACATTTCAAGGATAGATAGATAGATAGATAGGTTGATTGTTTGATTGATTGATTGAGCATTCCATAGTACAGTTAGTTCAATTAAAAACAACAAAAGTGAAACGAGACAAAGCTGCCATAGCTGGCTACTCAAAACCGGATCTAAAAGTACATATTTATGATATATTGATCAAAAAGTACATATTTATGATATATTATTAATATCTTACATTTACCAAGGTTTATATTTATCTTTTGACAGATGTAAGCCGAATATTCATTTATGTTGATAAATTATGAAGATTCTGACTCTTTTAAAATGGCAGCTAATTTGAATATATAGCCAATTTGACTAGAATTCTAAACAGACCTGTAATATATATTCCTTGAAATGTAGTTAATCAAGACATTTTAATCAGAAATAAAATATTCTCGGTTAAATCCAAATCTGATGCCCCTTGATTATAGATAAGGATTTCTAGCTTTTTAGCTTAGATTAAAATATAAATCACTTTTATCCTTCGTAATGTATTTCTTCCATTTGAAAATTTAATGGACTAGGTGTTCTGGTATCTGCCTGGAAATTGGCAAGATCATCGTCACAGCAGACATCAGTCTGTGCAATGGCAACTGAAAGGTCCCACCCACAGGGTATATGTGCTATGTAGTATGTTAAGTCCGGTAAACCGTGAAAAATGTATTAGAAATTGTGGAATGATACAATAGTGCAAAGGAGAGGTCGTTATATTGGAATGGTTTTAATAGGGCAATTTGTTGTAAATGGGGCATTACCAGCAGAAGATACTTAACAATGGTTGTTTGGATGACTCATTTATACAAATATATCAAGCTGTTTTGTTATTAATTGATATGTTTTTTAAAAAGTTGGCGCTTTTCAACTTGATATTTATGGTGACTAATAAGCCTCTGTTGCCCTGGACAAGTGATGAATTTCTGTTATATTCTGTTTGATTAATTATACTTCTATATCAAGCCTCATTTTGAGACCACATTGCCACAGACAAACCTTGTGAACTGGCCAACTGATAAATTTGGCCAAGGTGGCCGTTTAATCGAACAGTTAGTATAACATGCAATACAAATTCCATTTGGAGTTGAGAGTGGCCGTTAACAGCAGGTGATCATTCTAAACAGGCGGCCGCTGAGACAGATTTGAATGTATTAAGATATGTATTATATTTAGATATTAATACCCCTGTAATTTGGTCAAATTTCTTTCAATTTTTATTGAATATTGACCCCCCCCCCCCCCCCAATTGAGAACACCTCACCATAATGACCTGTGAATTTTGCCCTAGAGGTGGTTTTAATTGATATTCTTGTATTATGGCTTCAGTAATTTGCCCTTGGTAATCTTAATCGCATAACAAAATTTAAGAATCACTGGACAATTTCCTTCTTTTTATTTGATTATTTTCTGCAGCCATCATGGAGCATCCGGGCACTGAAGAGATTGACCTTGATGACCCTCCGATGCTGGTCACGTGACCAGCCTCGCTTTCCTTATCACAAACAATGCACACTTCCCGTCTGCTTCTTTGAAGAGTTCAAACAATTGAACAATGATGCATTTCAGCCATTGTGGGCTTTGTCTCTCAATAACAGTATCAGTCCGGCACACTTGCAGGGTTTGGAGGTTTAAAGGAAAAGAGCTTTGCTCAAGTCTATTTGTTCTGAATTTAAATGAATGCTGTCAGTGGGCAGAAACCTTTTCTGTAGAGAAATACTGCCTCATTTGACTGCTATATGTCTATACAGTCCTCAGAAAATATATGGATTAGATAACATATTCTGCAATATTTTGATAACGACTCGGTTCAGAGTTCCGCCAAAGATTTTCAATCACTTATTTAAATTCCTTTATTCCGTTTTTTAATCAACTAAATATATTGCATATTGACTAATAATTTCAAGCTTCACTGATTCCTTTAAAAGGTATTATTTATATTTATTTAATTAAAATTTGATAAAGGCTTACCATATCGACAAAGCTTTGTGCTTTAATATACAGTATATATATTTGATAGAAAATTGAAAAGGTTTCATATTGTACACTGCATCCACAAAGTCTGGGATTTGAAGCTTTTTATCATAGCCATGTGTGTACTTCAACTTTGTATTGTATTTTAATAGGGATTTGCATCCTGTGTGGAGACTTCGGAGTCTCAGTTTCAAAGGAAAGTATAGGACTTCAAAGAAAATGGCTTTATGGTACTTGAAATTTTAAATTTCATCATACTTGATAGAAATATGCATTTGAAAGCCTTTAGGATTTACTGATGCTATTAATGAGTTTATTCAAAGGTATCAGCCATAGATTATCTGTATTCTTGTTGAATAGAAGGATAATACATTCCATTAAATGACTTATGGCCCTACGGTATGGGTAATACGTTTGACCTAAATGAGCTAGTAATTATGACATAAAAACAGTATAAAAGAGATGCTTAAAATGTGTTTATTTCACAGATTAAAAACACATCATGTCACTGGACATACATATTCAATAATAGCCTCGCATTCTCTCTTGTCTAAAGACCCATTATGGCTATCTCTCATACTGACTAGATCTCTAATAAAGCAACCTGTATCAACAACTTCTTTACGACATTGTCTAACCATAATAATATGACATTGTTTTACATCATAATTTTGTGTGATATATCGATAGCTATCACCTAATCGAGACCGTGACTTCATGGCATTCTCAAAAATGCATGAAATAAGTCTAACCCCAACTTTCTGACTATTTAAATCATCTTTGGAGTTGGACTTAATTGCTACATGTCTGCCCATTTTGTACTGCCCAATATATAGTGTGAAAAAGTTATGACTGAAAAACGCCTTGAAATTTCTTTTGAATCAATCAATCAATATATGCAGTACCGTTTTGCAGTATAGTTTGGCCATGTCAGCAAGTTTCAGTCATGGCAATAAATTGGTAGCACATGAACTTTGTGCTGACTTTGTAAACACATTTGCAATGTTCATGCAGAGAACGGTGGCTCCGAAGGACTTAATGTATGTCCCTAATGTTGTTATCAGATTTCTGTTGGTTTTTATGCCTAATGGAGAGTGTGGTATGTCTGTCAGGTTGTGTGTGGAAAAGACGAAACCTGACAAAAATTTGCATCTACCTAACTTGGTATAAGTTTATGTCGGCAAATTTTTCATGTTAAATACTGTTATGTAAGTTAATGTATTGTTTTTGTTTTTTCTTTGTACTAGTACGCAGAGAAATTTATGACTTAAAAATATAGATGAAAAATTTTCTTCATTTGTCCGTGCAAACATTTCAGATCGACTTTCTTTTGCTCATTTGAAAAATTTGCCTCGACAAGAAATAGACCTTGGAAGTCTTTCACGGAATGACAAAAGAAAATCATGAAATTCCAGCAGAGAGGAAGTGAGCTTGAAAAGCAGTGCACACTGTCTCAGAACACCATTGTCTGACTTTCAAATTTACTCGGCTCGTTTTCGAATTGGGACCTTTTCGATGAGAGAACAAACCCGAGCAGAATAAATACTTCTCCTGAGTGGGGTCTTTATTTGTTATGGCAGCTAGAGATGGAATGTTATCTTGGGACTCCGTAGATATCTTGGTGGCGAAATTACCTTCATGAAATGTGATGAGGCAAGCGTATAGGAGAATTTTGATGGATATGAGTGAGGATGAAGGGTCAATTTTGCAGCCAAAAGTGCCATGATTGCGTGTCTCCTCTCTGAATAGTTTAAGGAGGTCGCCCGATTTGTTCGTACAGCCAATTACGTTGTCTTTGTGCAACTTCACGCTCTTGTTACGCGAAGTATGAGACAGGCCGACCTGGCAATTTCCTGAGACTAAAAAATATGGTGGAGCAGCGTTTGACTTGTGTTGAAACTGGTCTAACCAGCAGGAGTTCGGCTCAGCTGGTGAAGTTTTGATGACTTCATAGCATGATTCCATCATTCGAGTCTAGTGTGAGGATGTCATGGGACACCCAAAAAGGCAAAATGAATCAAGGATAGAGATTAGGAGATGAGAAGCTGACTCGCTGCTCCTTCTAGACGCTCAGATAGCAGTCGGTAATGTGATGAGCAGCCTCCGCACCATCGCACTGACAATGTCGCAAGGTTGAGAGCATCGGTCTCTTGCTCGCTCGAATGGAGTCGCACAAGATTCTCACCCAGGGTCCAAAAATAAGCAGAAACGGATGCAATTGGCTTGCCATGTTCTCCAGCCCGCTCCACTGATTTGACGACAAACGCAGCATGTGCGAAAAGCCCCCTCTGCTTATGGCTGGACCGAATACTGAGTGACCTTATGGGCTATTCATCATACATAGCCCATCGGGCAGGGGCATCGCCCAGCACCGGGCATACTGACCACAACAACCAACTCCTGCATCCATTCCCTTGGAATGATGAAGGGTAGACTGAGCTACAGGTCATGTGGCAGCTCGAAAAGGGCTTAAAAAAGAAGGATGAGACGAAGAACATCACTAGCAGCGGATTATATGGACAAGGGTTAATGCCCGGCAGCCTCGCCATCCGCAAAACTCTGCTATCAAAAAGTTTGCTTTGTACACAAAGCCCATTAGGAACAGAAACCTGATGTTGATAGCATTAAAGGAAAATCTAGGCTATTCCACCTAATCTCCTATGGAGGCTTCCTAAATTTGAAGTGTTTTATACACAACTGTTCTACATTATCCATCATATTTGTCTGAAGTAACCTACGCCGTATTGAAAACAATATCGATATGTATACGTACCTGAGCATGATGCATGTTTTCGCAACGAATGCCATTCGGCAAGGTTTTTTGGCTCATCAATTGATTATGAAATCAAACGCTCATGTTGAAATGATGATTCAAATCAGTGTAACATTATAGAAGGCTGATGCATGCTGGAAACCATTAGGATTTCTGATTGTCATATTTGTCCTTTGGAATGAAGGACAATATACAATATACATTGAATTTATTTGGTGTGCCTGGTTTCAGGCTAAACTAAAAGTGCAGAAGAAAATGTTGTCTTTGGAAAAACGAATGAATAGATAAATAATATTTCATATTATAGATAGATTAGTGCTGCCATGCAGTGTAGGGTTAAAACTTTGTGGTAAATGGGATTCAGAGATATTTTTCTTCAAGTAACATTCTTAAGCTAAGTGTTGGTTCTCATAGCAATTTCAACTTTTCCTCAGCATCCTGTCACCACAACCCTGACAGAGAATATTGACAGAAAATATGACATTTGAATGATATAGCACCATGAGGTTAAATAATGGTCTCGTGTGTGTGTGTAAACTTAGTTTGAGCTGATAGGAGGTCCTCACACAAATATATGACCAACCAACATTCACATAAAATATGTTCATTTCTATTTCTAGCCTATAATCAGAGATAAGCCTGTTATTTGTCTGATAACACTCTTTACTTTCTTTCTTACACATTCACCTCTGTGGTCTTTAGTTATTGCCTCAGATTATTGCATTCTTAGTGGTCAGTGACCGTGATTAGATGTTAGCTTGACCATCCAATAAATAAGTGTCTTAACCACAATGCCGTAAAGACATTAGGTTGACACCGTTCGGGGCACTAACATGCAATAAGGCCCAATATTTCATGCTAATGGTCCATTATCATGCACCGATGCAAATAGCTATTCTGTCTATGGATGTCAATATCAATAAGATTTGACCTCGGTGACCTTGGCTCTGGATCTGTGATTCAGTGTGGGGCATGAAGTGCCAAGAAGGATGCTGGCAGCAGCCAGATATTAAAAGTGATGGAGAACAGCACAACTAAAAGTGCTGACACAAGCCTTGTATACTGTTAGTTTGCATGCACTGCAAACATAATGTTACTTTTATTCATATGAATAGAGTTGGTAGTTACTGTATGTCTCATTGCCTTCAATGTACATTCAATGGTACAGGCAGTACCTTTATGCTAAAAGAAGATTCCATGCAAAGAAAATGTTCGAGTTGCTGCTATTGTGGCCACTAAGTAAAAGTTAGTAAATATGTCAAATTAAGTGCCAATAGGTCATGCTTCTAAGACCATGCTTCCATTAGTGATATTTTCATTTGCCTGGGGATACAAACTCGATATATATACAATATTGATATTTTAGTGTTTGTTACACACATTGGCCTTGCCTTTTACTCAGTGGTGTGGACTACAAGCCTTATCATCTTAGCATTATGCCTGCTCTGTCTACTGATCATGTAAGCTGACTGAGCTTCAGTACCACTGGGAGAATTCAATACAACATAATATCACAATACATTATGATATAATAATGCTGTGCAAAATTACTATTTAAAAGCTCATTTTAGGTCTCTTTCCTTTATTAGTCATTTTATAGGTCGTTTCATGACATTAAATTCAACAATTATTTTCATCAATCCACTAATTTCATTCAATTGTACATATGCAAGAAAACATCTTTAGGTCACTTAAAAATTAAGACTGCACCTCAATACGGCGAATCTTACAGTATCAACTGAATGTAATAAAAGCTATTTGTCTGTCTGTCTTGGAATCTGAATGGGTTATAGATGTAATACAAAGCATCACCGAAAAGATGAATTCTTTTGAATCTTGTTTCCCTTAAATGTATGACATCCATAAGGGTGCTCAGGTGCAGTGTGCTTCAGATTTTCTTGAGCAGGTGGGCCTGATTTTATGTGCATTTAATTACAATGTGCTGTTAGCATGATATCAGGATGAAAGATTTGCATGTTAGCATTCTCTAGGCTTGTAATGGTGGGTGATGCATGTAATGTTATATTTAACTTAAGATGATACATTCACAGCATGGCTGGATGATGGTATGCAGTCACCAAGTACTGGATTTCTTGTATGTTGTGATTTTGGTTGATGTTATACAGTGACACAAACTAACCTATAGTCTGCCTAATGCCCAAATTACTTATTAAATGGCTCGCAGAG
Source organism: Alitta virens (assembly GCA_932294295.1). Taxonomy (NCBI): domain Eukaryota; kingdom Metazoa; phylum Annelida; class Polychaeta; order Phyllodocida; family Nereididae; genus Alitta; species Alitta virens. Next base: position 28,048,268 of record OW028580.1, on the reverse strand, counting down.
ATATTATAGTACACTGTACAATATCCAATATCATTCAGACAGATTCAGATTCAGATTCTTTTTATTTTGCCAAACAAAAAAATATTTACAATTTATTTTCATATTTTAATTTATAAACATTTGTTTCGCAAGGAGACCTCACAAAGATAAATATATTTTATCGCTAGCGTGAGGCCACCTGGAGAGATCTATTAATATTACATAGTGAACATTAAATCAAACACAATATGGAAATTACTCTCATCAGTAGTAGTTTCATCTACGTTACTCATCAGACACATGGATTTAGCAAGTCATTACTATGGAGAACTCCAGCAATTGAATCCTTCACTTTAGGGCGAATGTGCTAATGAAGAAGGTGGCCTCATGCACACTCTAAGTAGAAATGTCTGTCAGGCCTGTATGATTGTTAATGACATTACTTACTATTAGTTTTAACCACATCATCAAACCTTTGTGGAAATGTTTGTCCTATTATTGTGACATATTTTCTTCCAATATGTGTGCTACTATTAACCAAATTGTCAAAATAGGTTTAGGGAGACTATTGCACTTTACAGAATGAATCAACTGGCCCACTGTCAGACTCAGTTGCTATTCTAATCACATAACAGTGAGACGAGGTGCTGACACAGTCTTGAGGAGGCAGACAAAGTCAACAGAAGGGAGAAACCTACATCTTTTCTTCCAATAGTCCACATCGACCGATATGTCGAAAGAAAGACAAATAGGCAGGGGAGACAGCTGCGACCCAATTCTCTCCAGAACAGCGAGTCGTGGCGATCATTACGGCACTTGCCGACTCCCATTAATGTTTCGACTGCGATCAACACTTGCTTGATGATTAATGTCTAATAATCTAGCACATTATGGCTGTTGCAGCAGAGCTGGCTGGTTGGAGCGGGCCATTTTCTCATTCCGATTGTACTTTTGTCGCTTAGCGGCTCAGAAAGACCACCACAATGGCTGGCTGGCAACTGTCTCGCCGACGACAGTCCGGCTCTCATGTTAAGGGTTCAGGGAAGGAAAATAAGCCTCCCAAATTCTTGAGCACCTACTTCTTGCCACTGAATTACATGACGAGGTTGTTCTTGTGACCTCTGGGTCCTCCTTTGGGTTCATTAGTGCCATTCATGAAATTGGGTTCGAAGCCTGGTGCTGCTAATGCAGCGGCTGTTAGTAAGACCAATTTTCCTATAATAATACAGGAACAGATACGTTTTTCTCCCCTAATGTTGTTATTCCATCATTTGTTATTGCTACATTTACACTTTACAGCAAAAACATACACAACGACAGGATGACTAAAAGCGCATTGATTTTAAACAACAATCAACAAAATAAGGCTAATAGATAACCTTAGGATTTATCTACAGAATATTGGAAGTTATTGAACGCCCTGCGGTGAACTATTGTGTAACGATTTTTCTTCTTCTCTTTTAATCATGAAGTCAAAAATCCTATAGATGTAGATTGGGTTACTTGGTGTAGTATGAATTACTTATAAACTGCATTACTTAAGAACTGCATTACTTATCCATGTGGTATAAGCAATCAATGAAGTGGGATGTGTTGTGCTATATCCTTGAGCCTTGCCAGCACTTAACTGACATTCCCTGAAGGTTTCTTCACTGATATGTGAATTGGCTTAATAACTGGAATAAATTGCTCGGCAATCATCTGATATTCACACAATAACGACTTCTGCAATCGGGCGATCAGCGAAACAGACATCGCGTGGTACATGTCTTGGTGATTAAAGGAAGTCCCCAAGATGTTGTCTTCCTGTGACCTTGGCCCAAGGTCAACTAACTTGATTTGTATAATGACATTGTTTCGGGGCTTCCGGTGAGCCCTTGGCTCCTTCGTAAAGGTCCTGACCCTTCGTCTCACCGGAGGAGTCGGCGCTCCTGTCCGCTACTTGATTAAAGTTGCATGGCCTTTTTTGTGTCCCTGTAATCAGAGCTCGTAGTCTCATTTTCCTGGTCCGTTGTGATGGTCTTTCTGATTCCTGTGGTTACGTTGTTGTGAATCAAGCCACATTCGCTTTGTCTTTGAAATTCTGCCACTGTTTGAAATCCTGCCACTGTATTTATTGTGTTTACATGATGGCTTTGTTGTCCTAAGGTGTTATTTTCCAGAAATAGCTCGATAAACTGCACCTTTGTGAATTTAAAGTATACTTTGTCAAACATTTGTTGCCATATAAAATCATTTATGTCATCATATGATGTACTAAAATGGCATGGCAAAATAATTTTCATGGCATCATAGTTGTTATAGCTTTATTGAACTCCAACCCAGTAACCTAGCTACCAGCCTTCATTGCTCCTCCAATATTGTACACACTCATTGGAATTTGGAATATCAACCACCATAGCAATATAGCAAATATAATCATAGCAGGCCAAACACACCCTAGTGGAGGGCTGTACACACCCTGTTAGACGAAGCAATGTATGAGATCTGAATATGGTATGAGCTGAAAGTGGATCTACGCTTGATTCTTATTTCAAGGCAATGTCTTTTCTGCTGTCGGAATTGCCAGCCAAGACGACGGCTCGGTGTGTCTCGACTTGGCTCGTCCCGGCTTCCATTGTAAGGTTTGCATTTCTGTTTCCATTGGAGATGTCTTAGCTTTCTCTTTGTGCATCTTTTTCACACCTTTGTAGCCTTCCACGGAGCTGTTGGGAGTTTGAAAGAAATGCAAGCATCCTTCTTCTGGTATCATTACAAAATGCACATGCTTGGATGATCTTTTTTACACCATCTTATCGAGTGGCAAAAGATGACATATCTTTAAATCTGAATCGCATTGCATGTTAACGTGAATTTGGCAAGAATGCTTCGTTTGTTTATGACATCGGAATCTCTCAGATGACATCGGAATATCTCCGATATCACTTGCATGTGTCTCGTAGTTAAGGCCGTAGAGCATGACGCCTTTGTGTCTGTGCTGTAACAAGTAAAAGACCCCACCCCACCCATGGAGTGAATATGTAACTTGAGTTGGATTCCCAAGTCATCTCATCATTATGTCTGCCTCTAGCAGCTGGTCATTTGAGCTGACTAAGCTTCAGACCAGTAGCATTGAAACAATACAACTCATTGTGTAGATAAATGCAATCTACATAACATTAAATAACATTAGACTGGAAGATTGTTACCAATTGCTGCTGAGCTAAAGCCAGATTGACTCCAAGGACAAGTATGGATGGATTTTTGGTCATTACTGGAGATTTAGTCTTTTACTTAAGATTTAATCCAAAATGTAAGCCATCATAACTCTGCTAGTAACTTAATACAATAAAAGTATTTAGTTATTCTTAATATTCCTAAAGAGTTATTGACTGTGGAGGGTTTTAACAAGGTTTGAATGTTCAAAATCATTGAAATACCTGAGTAAACTGTATATTATGAAATTCATTGTACATTTATAGTTTCCATCGCTTCTTTTTTTCGGCTTATAATGATTGTTTATGTTTATCTAAAACTGAATTGCAGTATTTCATTATTGAGCTGCTGTATATTTTACAATTGAATTTAAAGTTATATCTAAATATTCACCTGGTTGTGATGTTTAAACAGTCGAAAGTCCTGCATCTTCTTAAACCTTTTCTTTCAATCTTGAAAACTGCTTGCAACCAGGAAAGGTAGCATTTTCTGTTTGAGGTCAAATAGAGCAATTTTTCAGAACTCTTTATGGCTCTATACATAAAAGCAGTGCTAATTGAATCATACGGTGACCTAGTTTTGAGGTCACAGGAATCTGACAGATTCTTAGAAATGGCTTTTTTGCTACTTGATGTGTGTGTTGAATGGATTGAGGGTGACAAAAAATGTTTAAGATGCCTTTCGTAACCGTTACCTTCCTAGATGTCGCTGATATGAATTCGCTTTCTTCAGGCAGTCTTCCTGATTTCTTGGGGGAAAAAAAGGTTAATATTTTGAAATATGGTTAAATTTAGGCGTTAAATTGTAAATTGTTTATTTTCTGTAGCGCAATATTCAATAAAAACATCTTCAGATGCGCTGTACAATGTAAAAAATTGAAATATAATTAAATTAAAAACTAAAAATAAGATATCAAGTAAAATTGTCCATGTAAAAATGTCTTTAATTTCATCTTAAAATCATCAATGGTATAGCACTGCTTGAGATCATTCTGAAGCTGGAGCTGAAAGGCTTCATATTTTTGTTTCATAGATTTTACACATGCCATAAAAGACAAATTTCACTTCATTATTTTTAGCATTTCAGGCCCTCCCACGCTAATGACATTAAGAATTACATTTGAGTTGAGTGAAATAGGTTTTACAAAAGCAATTTATCAAGTAGGCAATATTGTGTGTGGTGTTTTGTAGGGTATAGCTGAAGACATAGCTGAATTTTCTTACAAAAGATGATTGTGTGTCAACTACAGAATAGTCAGATGGATGGGCAGATATGATAAAATGGGAGTTAAAATATATCAATTTTTGTTACATTATATGACTAATTAACACCAGTGATGGTGAGCATGGTAATAAAAAAAATTGAATTGGTGGGCAGTTATGATAAAATGGGAGTTTAAAATATATTAATTTTTGTTACATTATATGACTAATTAATACGAGTGATGGTGAGCATGGTAATAAAAAAATTGAATTGACTATGTTATTTTATAACTTGATATTGTGTCAGTATAATAATACTGAATATTGGAAGTTCTCACTGTATTTAGATGGATATTCTTACTATGATTTTTAGACATCCCTGCTAAAAGATTTCTTCAAAGCAAGCCTTATGACCCTGACAGTCCTACATCATGTCATTAAGGCATAACTTTCTTGAAACCCTTTTCACGAGTCTTGTTAATTATGCCATTGTAATTCAAGTGACTTTCCTTAAGGCTCCTTAAAGCACCTAAAATGTCGGCAGTGCATTAATCATGTGTTTTAATGACACAGAAAAATGATATAAAGTCGTTATTAAACCAGAATTAATAGCGGCATTATAGCAGCGATTTGTAGTTAGCCGATGTTTACGGTGACACGCTGACTTTTTCCTAATGCAAAAGACACAATAAGAAAATGTAATGGCATGAATTATTACAGTGAGTGTAATTAAAGCTTGGGAATTTAGGTCAAATTCTGCTCTCTAACTTGGAATGGTTACCAACAGAAACGCAGAAACTGTATGTAATGTAGGGATAGTCATTGGATTTACTTGAGTTGGTACTAACATATGGTCAGTTTCAGGTATCTCGCTGATATACTTATAGAAAAATAATGGCTTTGGTTTTCTTCTTACATTGCTATAATTATTGATTTAACACAGTCTCAGTTACAGAATTCATTAGCTGTCTGTCAAAAACCATTCGTGTCAGCATTTCGTTTTTGCAATGCCATCAGACATAACTGCTGCTGGTAAAACAAAACCATTTGGAGAATCGCTGTGTAATTAGCCAGCGATAGCATGGAAATCTTCAAGAGTTTGACAGGGAAAGTGACACATTTGCATGGCGATCTCTTTTCATTTTTAATCTTTTTTTTCTTTCGTTTCCTTCTAAAAGGCTTCCATGTTCTGTTGACAGTGTCCCGATCACTCAGATGATGACACGCGACGACTCTGTTTCCTTGAAGGTTTCACGAGATTTTCTCGAAGACACAAGACACTTTTGACAGTTACATGCAACACTGTGGAAGTTACATAAAATCTTCCAGTAATATAACGCTAAGCATGTCACGTAAAGGGTTCGTTGACTGAACTTCTTTGACAATTAGGCCTCCGAGATATTAGGCGTGGAGCTAAAAAAGGCTCTTTGTGGTGTTGATGGAAGACATTGAAATTGGCTTGATAGCTTTAGCTTATCAGTAACATAGTCTTTTTAATGATTTAGTTTCTTATTGATGCTTGATTTTGGTCGACTTGCAATTCGTCTATCGTTTAGAAGTGATCTTAAAGTTAGACACTTGCTAAATATAACGGTTAATTTTATCTAAGTCAACTGGCTGAGGTTGCAAGACCTTGAGTTACCGACTCTTTGCTGGTAAATGAAAAATCACGAGTAACGTTATAGTGCGATCTGGAAACATTTTAAGTAAGTAAGTAAGTAAAGTATGTAGGTAAGTAAGTAAGTAAGCAAGTCTTTTTATTCCTATTAAACAATCACAAACATCAATTCGAACATGATGCCTTTGGGCTATTATGTTGATATACATTTCAATAATAGAAATAAATAAAATACAAATTAGAATAAAAAAAAAATTATGTAAATTCATTAAACTAAACTTTTTGTAAGTATAGCAATAACCAATATATAACATCTAATAAAGGTCAACACTATCTACACATATACACTCCCTAGCACTTCTCATATCTTTCCTCTTATGTGAGGCATTTACATATCATTTCACTATGTGGCTCTTCAGAAGGACTAGCTTGTCATATAGAAGGGAATATATGAAGAGTTAATGAGATATCTACTCTCATTCATATGGAAGCAGGAATTTCTACTGTGGTCTACTAGTGAAGGGCAGCTCGAATAAGGAGTATTAATATTCATGTGATTTTTATGATGAAGACTATATGTGTTCAGGAATCTTGACAATATGTAGAAGCTCCTTGATGAAGATCACTGAAATGACCTTTTTGATAAATGCCAAGAATCCACTAAAAGGAATTAATTTTTATCTGTTGCAATTTTTCTGGTAATTAGATGATATTAAAACTCATAGAAATTAATGTATATTTAACCCCTAAATAAATTCTTAATAGTTATGTGGTCTTGTGGAAGGCTAACTTGTAACTGAAAATGTGGCTTAAATCGAGAGGTGGTGCTATTAATTAAGTATATTTTTTTTATTAATAAGTGAAAGTGGAGTGACCTTAGTCACGTGGCAAGATTAAGTATACATTATTGCTGAAATGGCCTTTAAACTGGTATACCATGCCAACATAAAATCCAATACGCTAAACGAATAAACACTGTAATTGATTGGGAAATACCACTGGAGGCATGTTATTCATTATGCATTCGCAGTTTCATGTCTGTATTAACTCAATGCCTTACTACATGATCCATACTAGATCTATCATACCAATTTGTTTACTTTCTTGCATACCATGTCTGAAATGTGTTTAAGATAGATTTGAGATAGGACCAAAGACCGCAGACCTAAACGCTAACGCACTGTACCCATCAGTCGCGACTGCATAAATTCAATCTCATTTGAATGGCATTTCTTGAAGGGTGTCTAGATTGATTGAGTAGCAGGATTACCTGTCAGGATAGTTCAATTGGATTGGTCTCATGTAGGTAACACTCTGAGATCTTTGGTCGTTTCAGGCGCGAGAGCCGGAATTGTCGCTGAATGGATTCTCAGCTGGGATTGTGCAGTGTGGAGCAATGCAGTGCTGGAGCACTCCTGCTATGGTACAGATTGCGGTTGTGTAGTTAGTGTGACAGATCCAGTGGCAGATTCGAAAGGGTGTGGACGAATGGGTCATGTGGAGAACTGTATTTGTTGAAGATTTTGTGTTGTTTGCTTGGATAAATATAGCATGTAGACAAAAAGGATATATCTTGTCAATCAGAGCATTAGGGGCACTATAGAGGGGCATAATTTAAACAAAGGAAGCCCTTAATTTCTGCACTTTTTAAAGGTAGTTAAATTATTATGACTGAGTTAATCAGATTAAAGTTTGCCATGTCCTCTAGTGTGTCAGGTATAACTCTACTCAGACTGCAATTTACATTTATGGTTCTGCTATTTGATTCATTAACTTCAGGTTCAATGCTTCCCCGATACAGTTTTTAGGTCAGGTTTGTTCTTTTGAATCTCTAAGTCTGCACCGACTTAAATTCCTTAGAAGATAACGCCTCAAGATATGTAAGATTGCCGCTAGCTCCGCTCGTGGTCGTGTAGCTCTGCATTGAGCAGATTGAGGTTTGTTAAGTCAGTATCGGCTGCTGCTGCTGCTGCTGCTGCTGTTGCAATAGAAGATGGTGGATTCACCAGTGATCTATCTTAGCAGTAGAGAGGTCAATCAAGTGACCGAGACGTTTAGCAAGGACAGCAATTTGGATCCGGTCTCCTCGGACATGACCTCATTGGCTCTGATCGGACGCTCTAGACTGTAATGGTCACTCTGATAGGCTGTGAGATGACCAGTGTCCCTTGCTATGCTGCAGAGAAGGCAGCTTAGAGGCCTTCAGCATCCTGATCAAGTGCAGTAGTTACAGGAATAGATCTGCTTGATTAAGGCATTGAGGTTGAACATGCAAGACATGTCAGATTGATAAAAAGATACAATCAATGTATACGAGAGCTGTTCTCTGTGTTACTCTGAGTAGCTCTGAGTGGCCTTTGGAGATTAAGATTTGTTAATTATTTATTATTGTTTGAGAAGGTATTCCTCCACAAGCCCGGTCAGTCACAACACGTATGCTAACTGGTTTTGTTGATACATGATGTTAATGTGCATTATGCCCATGCTCAAAACAATGTCATTTTCAGTGTTGATAAAATATTGTGCTTATTAGGCTTTTATATACTGCATTCAGTGCATCAATTGAGTTGAAGCTTTCTCATTGTATCACAAAACAAAATTCTACCTAAAAAGTGACAACGAGCAGTAGTTTTCTTGAAGGCATGCTCTGTAAATATTGAACTTTTTGGGGGTTGGCACCCTGACTACCTCCATTATACCACTTTCATCCCTCAATATTTTATCCACTTACTCTTACATTAAACTCTTATATTAAACTAGCAGCATGGGTGTAGCCCAAGGAGCCCAGAAATGACCCAGAGTGACCAGTAATTTACAAGGGTGGTCAAGGGTTTCAGTTCTCACCCTGGTCATTCAACTGAAGATGATGGATAGCTAACCACTCCTGCATCCTCAACTGATGGGTGTCTGGGGCTTTTATTACATTCACTAATGCTACTTAACTGACACTACTGCCTCTGGTTTGCCTGCAGCTTGTTACATGCTTCACTGTTACTGATGGTGTGGGTCCACTGAGGGGTCAGTTATAATGGAGTGTTTTAAATGTATGAATTGTTGTCACTGGTCACACACTTCAGAGGTGGTAGTGTGAGTGATACTGGAATTTGTGATGTACTTAAAAGTTCTGGGTTCAGTTTCCGATATAGGCAGTTACTGCTGTTTTTTGATCTGGGTAGTAGGTAGGTACTGCTTTCTGATCTAAGCAGTTACTACAGTGCATTTTTTTTAGGATGTGTAGCAAGGTATGAACACATCTTAATAACTGAACTGAATATTCACATGTTGATATTGGGCATTCCTCAAAGCATAGAACGACCCTTCGAAATACCAATGCATATTTTTTTTTATTCCTTTTCTTTGCCAAACTCATATTTTTCAAATGATAATACAGAAAAAGTCAGTGCCTCTTTCTCAAGCTAATTTTGTGACGTCACAATTGCTTTGGTCAGTACATGTCACTACATGAGCTATGACAAGATATAAGTCAGTCTCAACCATGGAATCGATGTGTGTATAGCTACCCTTTTCGCATATCATTAGCTGTCTTTTTTATTAACGTATTACATACAACATGCTATAGTGGTACACCAGTTTGTTGTGAACTATATCTTATATGGTACTGGGCATGTTTTTTTTATACTGGCTGGCTATGTTTACGGTGTACTGGTTTATCTCACACTTCAAGGAAACTGAAGCCATGCTGCTTCAAGTACCTTAATGTACTATGTGAGTCTGAGTCTCTAAGTCATACATGCCTGGGCAAAGGCAAAAAAAAATGAGGCAAGCCAATGTGTATCAGTATGCTTGCAGCAAAAACTCTCTTTTGGCAACAGAATGCATGAAACTTCTGCGAAAAGGGCTTTTATGCTGCCTTGGAATACTATTCCCTTATGAAATCAGTCAAAATTTAACATTCCAGGAAGATGCTGTCATTAGCCGAACCGCAAATATGACCAAAATGGGTTTTAGTTGGACTCAACAAATCAGTTTATTTTGGCTTGGAAAGAGGGATGGCAGATCGAAAGTAGTAGGGATGTTGTTGGCGCCTAACAAAGACAGGCTGGTAGAGGGAAAGATAATTTGAACTTCACTGGTAGATAAACAAAAAATTAGCCTGACTATTTTTTCATAAATTCTAATGGCCCGTATTTTCTGCAAGAAACGCACTATCCAAAACTTTAACACAGTAATATTTACTAAAACAATTGGGGAAGTTCATGGTTTTATCCTCAAGTTTAAGTTTTAAAAGTAGTTTTGAAGTGGCACTCCTCAAATGCCATCTTTTACTTGAAATAGCCTTCCAAACGTCTTGCCTACCTAAATTTTTATCATAAGAAAACCGTATTTCAAGGTCGGACAAATACCCTAATCCCAAAATGTGCAAGCATTCTGTTACTATTATAGACTTGGTGCCGTTAGCATACTGATATACATTGGCTTGCCTCATTTCTTTTACCCAGGAGTGTATATCCTGTGCTGGGCCCTGTCACTGCTATTGTGCTATTTGCTATTTCTCTCTCATATTCATGACAGTGGCCGATTATTGGTTAATGATACTGGTAGATACAGAGTGGCATAAGAAGGAATATTGCAAGGCTTATTGGTGGACCCAATAGCTGTGAGAGAAGAATAGCTGGAGATGTGGAAAGCCCACAAGAGACTGAGTGCAGATGAAGTGTGATAGGAGCACTGACAAAGAATCCGTGTGATGACTGACTGCTGAGAAATAGACTGTCCGCAGCTGCTGGCACAGACATTCGCTAACAAAGAAATTGAGGAGTGCGCTGTGTGGTATGAGTCTGGTGCTGTTGTGAAGGCATTGGCCTAGATAGGCAGATAGATGAGCATATTTTGCAGCCTTTCAGAGACCTTCCCTCCAGCCATCTTTGGTGGCCTAGATAGATAGACGGGTTTTCCAGAGGCCTTCTAGTCATTTTGGTTTGCTCCTGGTGATAGAGGCAGTACCGGAGGGACCCCAAAGACATCGACTACAACGAGCTCACTGCCATGAAATTTTCAAGAGCCGAGACCAGAAGACCAGAAGACAGTTATAGGACATAATTAAATTTTGTTTTGAAAAGCGTCTCGTTTGGCTGCCAACTTTGGGGTAAAAGACATCTGGGAGTAATCGGCGACTTTGACGTGGAAGCGTCAGTTATTCTAGAAGGCGGTTATTTTTGACGGTGATTTCTCCTCCCTTTTTTATTTTCTCCTGTTCTTTTTTCTTTGATGCCTGGTGGCAGCCAGGAAGTGACTAGATTTTCCCCCAACCAGCCGGCCAAATTGTGATTTATGCACGGACTGGCCTAGACACCGACTGCTCTTTATGGCGGTTGAGTTATGTTATTAAGGTGATAAAACGGGATATGGAAATAAGGGTTCATAGGTTAGAGTATCAACTGCCATTAGGAGAGGTCAGATGGATGTGGCATGATTTGTGACAGGGGCTAAAACCTGTGATGTTGGGGGTATCCAGGGACTAGCGAAGTGATCTCTTGGGTGTGCAGCTTAAATGGCCTTCCAGTGTCTTTGGTTTTAATGGTTAAAAAGTCCCTGGACTGAAATTTATGGAACACTGACATGATAAACTGCACTCGTCCTTAAAACGAAGCCTCGAAAACACCCTAGACGGATAAGGACCCGATAAGGTTTGGCGTAGATGGATAAAGACGGATAAATATATTCCTGGATACAGCCCAGAGACAGTTGAGAGCATTCAGACAGGAATTGAAGTGCTATCCTATCTTTCACCTAGTCATAGAGCCAAGTGTTTGAGCCATTTGAGTCGTAGAACCGAGAGTTCGGGTCACGGACACTTGAGCCTGAGTAGTACTCTTCGGCAAGGTTTTTCGAGATTGTCTTTAAGAAGGCTGAAGACATTACGGCTATGATAAATGGAGGAAAAATTGCTATAGGAGTATTAGATGTCATTTGATGTCAACTTATCCTTTGGGGAGGATTGTTGGTCTTTTAAGATAAGCTTTTAAATTTTGTTTTATTTATAGTATATTTTTAATTAAATTACATCAACATCATTTCTTTGCACTTGCCTCCATCATTTTTGCAGACTGTCGTATTTGATAATTTATCTGTGGACAGAAATACTATGATCTCATGAGACAAGTTTAAATTGGCATAATAAGTATTAACTGAATGGAATGAAGCATTGCATAATTTGATACTAATTTTATCGAATGTTTTTGGCCATTTGGTCTACAAATTTTGTTTTTTATATAATGTTGATCAGTATGGAAATTTCCTCAAGTGGTGCATGCCTTTTGTCTGCACCCTGTTGAGAAACAGTGATATCAGTAAATTAGCCTAACATTTTAGTATATTTTATATATAGAATTTTATTGACCACAGAGCATCAAAAATATACGTGTCATAAAAAAGTAAAATACGAGGATAAAAAATAAAAATATACATATATATATAATGATGAAGTAAAATAAAAGAACAATCTACATGAACATAATATAGTTACATATTAAAAACATCTATATGATAATTATGTACAACTATAAGCATATGAATAAAACAAGGCACCATCAGGGCAATTAGCAGGAATCAATGCACCATAGAAGATTAATACTGAGTACAAATATGCAGCAGGAGTGGGTATTAACATATGTACAGATTGAATATCCAGTTAAATTGTCTTTAGTAACTAAGGGTTGTGCTCTGTATATAATAAATCACAAGCATGTGAAGCAAGGTACCCTGATGTTAACTTAAGCCAATTTGTAGTGGAACACTGATTTATAACTATTATCAGTAAGTAATAACAGGATGGATGAACCTGGATTATGGTGACATTTCAGATGAAACTATGGACCACAGTTTAGGGTGTGAAGTGGCTAACTCCGCTTAATGTCTGCGTTATGCTGTGATAGTGCCGCGGGGCGTGTTTGCGGGTATAGTCTGTCGGATTGTTGCTATTGAGGGGTTAGGGTAGTTAAGCATGGTTGAGGATTGTGAGGTGGAGTTGTCAAGAAGGGGTGGGGGTTATCAGTGGTTTGGCTGAGCCCAAATTTGCCCTAAACACCTGCACCCCTAAGATAGCAGTAGGGTAAAGCAAGCATCCCATGCTATTGCATGCTAGACCAGGCCTATTAGGCTATTAATCCATTCACCCTTCATTAAAAACCCCCCTCTGATATGCCACCCCCCTTAACAATACCCCATTTACAAACCCCTGATACAGAACTGCAACCATGAGGGTGATTAGCACCCTCCTCAGGATGTTGACCTTTTGGCCAGACACTGTAAACCTCACGAGGGGGTGTAATGTGTGTGTGTTGGGGGGGGGGGGGGGTGAATTTCTCTGGGAAGGAGAAAGGGTGGGGGTGGAATGGGTTGCTGGAGGGCCTGGGCAATAGCATGGATTGTGACACCTTGATCAATATAATTATCATATTAGCAGAACCCTCTGACTCAGTGTTGCTCTACTTCTCCTTAGAACGATGAATTGTGAAATAATCATCTCTATTTATTTCGGCAAAATATTTAGTAATACAATGCTTAAATGGAAGACTTTATCCTCTGGTATTTATGACTGATTATAAGAGCATTTTCCATGCCTTTAAATCCCTCAAAGACTATCTTCACTTTTCAAATGATGATTATGTAATTACGGTTTGAATAACAGAATATTCACTTCTGATTTGCATTCTTTTTGGCTACGTGTCTAACAAATAAATAGCAGTGTTAATTGACTTAATATGAATCAAAGCAAAAGCATTAAAATCGTGAAATTGTGTTATTATCAAATTAGTGCTAATTTTCTTTTTGTATTAAATGTAGGAAGAAATATAATTACTGCTAGAATTGGATGACAGTGTGGATTGTTTTTAAATGGTGCTTTTGAAGTTGATTAGTTATTTGTTGATGAAACAGCTTAGTCGTGTTGTATTTAAAGCACCCGAGATTGTTTTCCAAGTCAATGGTTGATGGCTTGATGCATTTGTTGCAGTGGCAAATTGTTAGCCTTTGTTGCGGCTGGCTTTACCAATCATTTGATGTTTAGATGACACAAGCCTGGATGCTGCGATGTTGTTGTGAATGTTGATATGAAGGGCACATCGGGTGGATTTGTAAAGATAACGGTAGAATCAAGAATGCAATCAGAATCAGATATTTGGGTCAGTGTAAGGGTGCTATTTCTATTATAGTTATTATCATTGGGCCAGAGACAGGTCAGCAGCAACATATTCATACAAGATGTCGAAGCATTGTTGATGTCGCCCCGAGTGATTTGAAGGACATTCATGAAGGGTGTGCACAAATGGCTTGGATCAGTGCAATCAGCCAAGGTCCGTCCTCAAGGTCAAACCTGGTCCTCCTCCTTTGACCTTGAAAGCATGAGCAGAAAGCCATAGAGGATGGACCGAGGACAGAGCGCTTTGATTTGGCCTGCAAGCACCCTAAAGCAGCCTTCGATTCTGCTCGAGTGCATTGTAAAGTTGCTTCTGAGGCAGACTTGTTTAACGCGCACACATCAAACGCACAATCTTTTTCCGCCTAAGAATCATGTTCTTACGATCGGCTGTCATGTAATTGCCCACTAAACACCATTATGATTCGGTAATTTGAAATTTTCTTCCCCTGCAGATTGCTTGATTGGGCATCACTGCGATTTGTTAATGGGATCACAGCGCGATAATCCACCTCATGCTTTTAATAAATTCCCGCTGCATAGGGGATATATGAATTTAAGGCAGACTTCCGAGATAGTTTCTTACGATAGTGAACTTTGAAGTGAAATGCAATGACAGTTCAAGTGATAACGCGGTGACATCTCTTGCGACTTCCACTTCGTATGGAGATTTGTTGGCATCGCATGTCATATGTCCAACGGTATCTCCTTTGTGATCACTTTTTATGAAATGAAGACTGCATCTGTATCGAAGGGCACAGGGATAGATGAATTAGATGCCAAATGTTGGAGGATGAAGTGGCCTTGATGGGACGAATTAAATTGCTTGATTAAAACAGATAATTAGCTGATGTTGCTCTTGTTGAAAAAGGACACCAAGAGAAGCTACTACACACTCCTAGAAAAGTTTTGAATTCCTCTTCCAACACCTTATAGTTTATAGGAAACATGTATCTACTCCTGTATGAAAATGCTTCAGATATCATACAATGTGTTGGTTCCTTTTGACATCATTGTAAAGATGAATGTCTTGACGATTCTTCAACTTTTACCTCAACACTTTATGCAGCTAAATATTTTGTTTTATCTTCATATATAGATTTTTATTGACAGAAAAATATCAAATTGATACATGTGTCAGCATGACAAAATAATAAATGGCAAAAATAAAAGATAATAGAACAACATGGATCTTTCAACAATTGAAATAATTAAATAAGTAGAGCTATGTTATGACTAATACTAATCAACATTACATAGTCTGTCTAAGAAACTCCAAAGCACCCGGAACTCATATATAGTAAATTTACCTCAAATAAATGGTATTTGCAATTATGATTTAAAACCTTCTACCCAAGAATCGGTAGGAATTGGTTATTTGTAGTGTGACGTTGATGAAAACCTTTTGGATGATGGTGTATGTCGTGCAGCAATTGCATCCAGTATTTGTAGAAAGAGACATTGTTGTAAGGACAGGAAGAGTTTGGCAGGGTGGTTGTAATCGATTCTAATGCTTCGGTGCGGATCTAGAGAATCAAAGATGGACTTCAAAAGGGCACCTGTCTGAAGGGGATCAATAGGATCCTCCATCGATGGAGGCTGCAGATGCAGGCGTCCATCCCCCGCGGGGCGTCCAATGACACCCGCGTCCATGACCCACAAGGATGTCCAACGTCCATTGCATTGTCGTTTCATCGTGTTTCATCTCGCTTCTTCCATGCCACAAATTAATGAAGCATTCCTAATTAATCACCAATTACTGCTTGGTCATTATTTTCTTGGACTAGTCCCTAGTCCGAAAATCCGCTTAATGCCTTTATGAAAGGATCACCACACCAGTATTCTTTGTACTATTCCACAGCTTTACGTCCTGTTTTTCTCTTCTTTTTTTCCAAGTGTTGCGTGCTGTTCACTCACACTGTCTGTTTCTTTCTTACGCAATGCTATGAACTCGATCTCTCATGGAATAAAACACTTTATCTTTGGTTGCAGTTGCATGCAAGTATTGGGCTTGTCAGCACATTTCCAGCTTTTGTAACGAGAGTCCAGACCCATCCTTATTGAATAATAAGGACTTCATCTTTCTGACTTTGCATTGTGTTTGACCAACAGCTTTTTGCTTACTTTGGTCCATTGTTGAGATTTCTTGGTTCAGATAATGAGCTAGCTATCTTGTGTTATCCATTATAGCATTTTAAAGATTAAAAGTAACGATTGGTAATTTTTTTTGAATTGTTGCACCTGATTTAGAGAGTTGTGAATTCAGATTGAACAGATATCAGTTAAATGTGGAGTCCCTATTGTAGTTGATTTGAATAATAGTGAACAGAAGGATGTCACAATGAATAGAAACCTTTACGAGATCTAAATAATCTAAATAAGACATCAGTTAGATTTGGACTCAAGACACTTTATTTGCTGTACATTGCACAATACATATTTCATATACAATTAATATTTTTCAACAATAACACTGATCTATTCTATAAACAAATATTCAGAAATTATTATGTATTTAACAGTCAACTGGAACCTATTTGGAATAGAAATACTTCTGAATTTAGCTCTGCATTTTAGATCTCTAGATTCAATAGCTCAAAGATCTTTCACATGCCACAATGGAGTGAATTTAATATACGAGGCACTCTCGGTCCGCTCCAATTTGTCGGCCATTGGTCATGGCGTTCTCCATTACTTGTACGGACAACCCAAGACAGGATTCCAATGGTACGCAATTAGGGCTGACTAATAATAGAAAGGCTTCTGATGGATGACTTTACGATATTGATGACTTTCGTATTGATGAGAGTGACCTGAACTTGGCATTCTCTGCGAAAGTGGGTGCATCGAGGCCACTCGCTGACTTAACCCTTGAAGCAACCGCTGCGACTGACTACCTCCAACGAAGTCTCCTTTTTCTTTTATGTCATGTTTGTCTAACCTTACCCCAAAGAAGATTGTGATGGTTAGAGAGCAAGATGAAGGTTGAAAGAGGTCACAGAGGTCAGTTGGTTCTTGTCCAAGCAAGTCGGTTGCCTGTGCAATGCATTGCTTTTCTACAGAATGAGTGATATAGATTGTTCATTCAATCTTAATTGATGTCAGTGTTTTAATAGTTTTATCTGACTTCATAAAAAGTCACAATGTGGATTAAATTTATCTGGAATCTGTACATAAGTGGTGATGACTGCTGAATAACTGTGCTGTCATTTACAATTAAACATATGTACTTTCAATTGTAATTAAAGGCTGCGATCCAGATGTATTAACACAACAGTATTACTATAACAGGGTTGTGGTGATTTACTCTTGTAATTTAGCACGGATTCAATGGCATCGGTGTTTTTTATTACCCTTCTTTCAGCATGATTCATCTGACACTACAAATAAGAATAATACCAGCAAGCAGCTTGACTATCTTGTCCTGGCTCATTTTGCCCTGACAAAATCTAGTATATTTTTGCCATGTCCAATTTGGGCTGGCTTTATCCTGAAGGCTAACATCACTGCTGATACAGGAGCCTATTGGATTGGACCGCAGCGCTGAGCAGAGCTCTATTGGTGACTGGGCTGTAGGGGAGGATGGGGACTTGAGAGAGTGGCATGAGCACACAGTCCTAACATGTTGATGCAGATTGGAGGTTGATGGAGAGACCGAATAACTGATGCTGCCGATCAACAGGCACTGGCCGCGGCTGCTACTGTGGCTTGTCGGTCTCTTCGGTCGGTCTCGATTGGTTCGGTCTCTTACAGTGGTCTCTTGTTGGTTATTGGTCATTGTTTGTTGGTGATAGACACACGAGCGGTTTTTGACAAGATGGCAATGACAACTCCTTTTTCAAGTGTTTTATTTTCAAGAATGAAGTATAAATGCCAGGTTTGATAGCTCTGGGTCATTTGGCTCTGTTCGGTCTGAGTCATTTGGCTGGCAGAATAGACACAGTCAGTAAATTACACTTTCATTTGTGAGTCTAGATCATACACATTTTCTGGATAACTGGCAATTTAATACATGCAGAAAAGATGCATTTAGTATATTACACACAAGTCCAGTTCATACACCTTATCGAGAAAGGGATTTATTAGTGCACTATGAAATTGGCAAGATTGTCTTACAATCCAGATTCATGTGTTATGGTGTAAAGAAAAGACCGCACTGTCGCTGTGTTTAGAGCTCCTTTCTATCTCGCAACCGCCTTACTTTTACGGCTCTGGTAACTAATAAAATGCAGGGATATAAATTCCTTCATTTCCTCAATAAATTCAGAACATAGAGCTCACCATAACCTCCCCATAATAAAAAGTGCACTTCCTAGTCTTGATTTAGTGCTGGTTAGATGACTTAACGCTAGCTCTGCACTTATGTCCCATGGCTGTAAGATGTCTTAGGCAACCCAAAAATTGGCTAGTTTGTTGTCTAATTAATTATATGATTTTGAATACAAAATGAGTTTGGTGTTTTTGAGTTGCTAGATCTTCATTACTTGTCTTTTATTCAGTCATGGCATACACATGTATACGCAACAGTAGAATGAGAAGATAAATTGAAGTCATTATTATGATTTAATTGATTTCTGCAATTTCGACAGTTAAGCCCCAATTAACAAAAGCTGCAATCGTGTAGTAGCTTAGCTATATAGTGCATAGACTAAAAGCCTTGGAAAGCAATGAATGTCCTGACTTTAATTCATGGTCAAACAATTGGATGCAATGCACGGAGCTATAGATTCATGGAGTATTAAGATCTGGACCCAAGATTCATCAATTGTATGTGTCTCAGTGCTGAAGTATGGCAGTGAGGTCAGTAAAGTATGGAGGCTGTCTGGTCTGAGTTGCGTTGGTAGTAAGTCGTGGTCATTAGTTATGTTTATCACAGTCCTTGTGGTGGTCTATAGCAAGCAATGTGGCTCAGTAGAAGAAGATCAAAGACTGAACGAGACTGAAGGAGGAACTGCGAAGACATGAGCGATCGCCAGGACCTCGAGGAATTGCTATCAAGGGTCGTTTTGCAACTGACCTTCACCCACAGTCATCTTTAAAGCCTTCGGACCAGCCAGCGAGCTCTATGTAAACAGCTCGGAGACGACTGATGAAGTTTTGATGTTACCTGATCGATGCCTTAAACGTATTAACTGCCAAGTGAGCTGCGGCCAATAACTCGGTAAGAAAGATTGATCACGACCAGTGTAAGTGTCTGTTAAGAACAATCTTGATTCGCAGGCATCGGTGAATGTCTCGTGAGGATTGAATATATAATGGCCCCATGCGGCTGCTGCTGCTGCTTTATGTAAGAGAATATCAATAAGCTTTCATGTACAGAACATGGTCTGTGTAAACATGTTGATATGTTAAGGCATGCGTTATCCAGGGATTATTTACATTGTGAAGGGTTACTTTCAATGTTTTGACAGTTTTGCCAATGCTTTTAGTGCAGTGTTTAGGAGCTGTATGCTGATGGCAGCTTTTAGTGTAGTATTGTATTGTGTTACTAACGTATCCAGTAGTAAGGAGACATAAGACAGAAATTGTTCATAATGGTCTGACAGATCAGAGTGCATGTAACTTCATAAGCAGGGCAAGTTTGATCAAACATAGCAGTCTTAATGGGATCTTTTACTTGCCTCAGGATGGATTATATGAGCAAGAACACAGAAGGAAAGCAATATATAAGTAAGTAGTCTGTGGTGGAGCCATGCTAAGAATATTGGGAGTCTGGTGGAGGAATTGTGTGGCTATGACAAGATGTATTGTGGCCAGGTGTGATTACAGGGCCTGTTTGAGGCGACACAAGCCAGCCTAGCCGTGCTGGCCCTTCTACTAACTAATGTAATTTGTGGTAGCAATTGCAGAGGCAATACGGGGGGCTGTGGCACCTGTGATGGTTCCCAGACTCCGTGGGAGGCGGGTGACCCCGGGCGGGGCGGTGACCCGGACACCGGGAGCAATCCGATTGACAGAGGAAAACGCAAGGAAATGGACTGTCAACCAGGACTAGCGCCTACCTCTGGCTACTGCATTGATTCCATTGTCATGACAAGTGGGGCCGCCTTCTATATATACATCATTGCTCTGGAAACACACACTAGGTCAGCGGCAGCTCATCCCTCCGATTGAGGACAACACCTCTAACAATAGTCAGACTCAGGACCGCAGCCGAAATCGTGCTCTGTTCAGCCATCTATACAGTCTGGCCCATCAATACTCAGCTCAACAATCCCAACCAACACCGTTCGGTGAATTAGTGGATGGTAAAGTGACCATTGCCGACCTATTTCTCTATTTTGAGTCATTTCCTGGTTAAAGGCAACAACGCCTATATAATAACCTGACATAAGACTGTCGTACCCAACTATTTGCCCTACACTGTGTCATCATCTAACAGCCCAGTGACCTAATTATGTACATGTTTTGCTCTGTTACTCATCTAAAGTAAATTAATCAATTTCTCTTCCAGGATGAACTTTAAAACAATTAATCCATTTCTCTTGTATTTTTAAGAGAAGATTTCTCAAGTCTATACTAAGCCTATCGGCTACATAGTTTAACCAATCATTTTGTTAAACTAGGTAAACTAGTCCATAGAATGTCCATAATTATGTCTCTGGGTTGTTAGGTGACAGCACACAGTGCCTATGAATAAGTGGGTAAAATAATCCTAGAAGGATGTGCCTCATGTAAAGGTATCTCCCAAATCACACAAGAAGTCTTGGGAGTGTGATCACACTACCCACTGTCCAATTATACAACCCTGTGACTTTACTGAAGAATTACACATTTTGGTGACAATGCAACTAACATTGCATTGAATATACTATGAAAAACCTGAATATACAAGCTAATGTGCTGTGATGCAAAATTTATCAGTCTACCTACTGAAACGCAGTGGCTATGCACAGTACTGGCTATGCACTACATTGCAGTGACTCAGCACGAACTTAGAAGGAATCCATCGAGTGTACTGTAATGACCATGCACAAATTGGAAATAGCAGCTGTTTCTGTTTATGCAAATTGACAGCACGTGGAAATTGAAAATATTATCGTAGCTTCCTGGCAGCAATGAGATTCACTAGCGTGTGCTAAGCACTGTTGTGACTAAATAACAACAATGAGATAGATAGACAGATAGATATGGGAAGTGCAGCCTTCTAAGGCAAGTTTCTACCGCTATCGAGAGTTGATTGATGAGGTGACATCTTTTAATTGCCTCAGCATAGACACTGAGTACAAGGGACCGCCAATTTAACATGTAGTGCAATCAACATCCAGCAGGGATGATGCTCATGAAAGGTTGCCTGGGCCTAGGATGGAACCTGGGTCCTTCAGAGGAGCAGGCGAGTGTCTTACCACTGGACCACTAGAATAAAATTTACCTCACTGCAGGTACTATGCACAAATGGAGAAAATCAGCTTCTGCAATTTATAGATTATTCTTAAGATACATGTAAGCTACTGTATCTTAGTTGCTATGAAAAAATTTAAAGTCAGGCCATAGTAATAATATAATAACTGTATTTATAACTGTTAGCAGCAGTGCTAGTATGTGCACAAATTGAGAATACCAGTTACTGGACTGTAGACAGTGTAATTACTGTGCAGAAATTAGGTGCCTGGCCATAGTAACAATACACTAACTGTAGAACTGCTGGCAGTAGTGCTAGTGGATAGATGGATGTTTATTGTGCACAAGTTGTTACATTTTAGTAGATGTACAATTTGAGGATACCAGTTACTGGACTGTAGACAGTGTAATTACTAGTTTGTTACATTTTAGTAGATGCACAAATTGAGGATACCAGTTACTGGACTGTAGACAGTGTAATTACTAGTTTGTTACATTTTAGTAGATGAACAAATTGAGGATACCAGTTACTGTATTGTAGTAACAATGCCAAAATTGAAAGTTAGGCCATAGTAACAATACACTAACTGTATAACTGTGCTAGTGCTAGTAGATGCCTACATACTGCTCGACTGCCAAGCACCGTTGACCAGCATAGCGGCCATTTCCTCCAGCGTTGATTGATGTCCAGTGATAGTAGTCCGCAGGAGGCTGCGGGGATCCTATTGGATCATTGTTTTGGCCAGGGATCAGAGCGGATGGACGGATGCTGAGAAGGATGGATGTGGGATGAGGATGCCAGCTGATCTGACTGCTGATGTTGCGGTCACCTGCGGTGGTCAGTCGCTCTCGTCCTTTGATGCCGGTTGTCCGTGAAATTCCGCGGAATATCCGCACAATGTCAGTTACAATGGCATGTTGTGTCAGTGATATTCTAGTTCTCTTATTCCTGTTGTTATTCTTGTACAAAGCTTTTGTGTGGCCTTGTTCTACCGTTATAATGTTCTCTAATGACATCTGATATTGCTGAACCATAAATTTTGAGATCTGCACAATAACTCAAAAGGTCTGCATTGCTTTACAGCCCATCTGAAGGCTTTTTCCATAGAGGAAATGATTTACTATTTACTATTTACAAGCTTCATAGGCGTGTGGCAACAATTGTTGTAGTGTAAACATTACTACGATATGTAAATTCAGTCATAGCATACAGTCAATGTATGGAACAGTCTTGACCCTGATATTTAAAACAATTTAAAGGTGCTATTAATAATCAAAGCTTTTTTGGGGTAGGGGGAGTGTGTATGTCACCTGACCTTTACACCCCTATGTTTTTATGTTGTTGATTTTATGTACTTTTCATCAATAAATATAAAAAATACGCTTTACTGAGCTAATAATTGTATTTTTCCCAGTATGAGGCAAATATATAATCCGCAATAGAATGGGATTACTCATTGAGCAGTTTCTTGCTGCTTTCTCAATAAACGAGTTTGACAATGTTCCCATTGCCATCCATAACATCTGATACAACATGTCAAAAGATACTGTGCAACTACTGGAGGGTTAACTGTTAGTTTTAAATCTATATTTTTGGAGTATTCAAGCACAAAATAGTGTAAGATCAGTATTACAAAAGCCTTACTTACTCTTTGATGCTGTCAGTGAGTGTTTTCAGGCAGTTTGCTTGTTTTTCTTTGGAAGTGTTCCCAAGACGAAGTAGACAATCTAGTCAGGAACGAAGTTGTTTATGATGGTGTTGGTAGTAAATATTTACCCAAAGATGAATGGAGATGGTTGCAGCTTTGTTTTTTGCCATTAGAGCCTTGGAATTGTTTTGCTTTTTTTGTGCTTCTTTTTTTCTTTCCTTAATAGGAGACTGTGGTGATAATGACAGCCAATGCTTTTTGCCTGTCCTTCGACAGCAATGAAAGGTGAATCATTCTCCAAACATGTTCTGCCGGTGAGCGTGGCGGCCAATATAATGGGGCAATGAGTTATGACCGAGGCAAGCTTTAACAAAACCTGGGTGGAGTCAGGCTTGGCTAGCTTTAATGTAATATCAAGTGATGTATTTGGGGCAGAGAGGGAAGAGAGCCCATCGGCCAGGCTACTGTCTACAGCAGCAGTTTTTCGTGATGCTGATACGTCAGACGGTCCGCCAGCGTCCTCCTCCTTCCTCCTGAAACATCGCAGGCTCATCCCATGGGCTGGCCGAAGTTCGCCGAAACCAAGGTTCTGCCTTGTCATGTTCACTCCGCAGAAACCTTTTTATATCCGTTCGACATGCCTTTAACCTGCCTCGGCCTTCTTTTATCTGCTATTTATTGCCCGCGTCCGGGGCGATTGTCCTCCGTAGTACTCTCCCCGGATTTGTCCCGCTGTCACAACTTCTTTTCTTCTTCAATTGGGTTATAAATATTGAGTGTGTAAGTTGATTGATGGTGGTGTTGGGTTTATCCATCTTCTTCTTAGCTCTTAACTGTGTTGATTTTATTCAGGTCATGACTCACTATCCTAGACTCTGTAAAAACAATCGGATGGGGTCCTACCCGCTGACAGGGTTCACAAACAGCCTTGTCAATTTAATGGTGAATTTCTATTTTCTTGTGGGCACCCCATTTTTCATCTACAATTGTTCTGTCGTTGGGTACCCCTAATGTTCTATATCTGTCATTTATACACGTAGTTCTGTCATAGCCCATTGTGTGGATTGTATATTTTTATGTCCCACTTGGTTCGCAGTTTTTATCCTAGTTCGGTACACTTAAGCCACGCATGCATAATGTGCTGGGAAATAACTGAAAAAATGCGAAAAAATTTTCACATAGCATTGCTTAAAGTACATTATTGTCGAAGCATTTTAGGCTGCTCAGAAACAAAGTAATTCAGTCAGGCTTTTTTTCTTTTTTTTTAGAAATTCATAATATATTGAAGTTTGGATAGTGAAAATTCTATAACTATCACAATTTTGAAATAGTGAGATAATAAAATATTATTTGTCATTACATAACAACTAGAACAATGCCCAGTAACTACATGTGGGCCTGCACTTTAGGTCTAACTTTAGTGATCTTGGTAGTTAAGTGCACAGAAGGTAGTGATCTTGGTAGTTAAGTACACATAAGGATTTTTCTATAAGTAGCCTATTTATATTTTTATGTTAAATGGATTTCTTACATACTACATTCATGTAGAGTGAATTGGATTTCTATTTTGAATTCTAGGGTGTGTCAAACAGCCTGTCTTTGACAATTTTTGTGTCACAATATCCCTTTGTCTCAATGTCTGGTCATTGGCTTGCAAAAGACTGGCTCCTCAAACACAGACATTAATACTGCTCCATTCTTCTTTTGTGGGTATTGTTAAAACACAACCCACAGAGGCAGGCCCCCCTTTTTGTTTTATGTTTGCTGGATAAAGAAAGATTGTGCTTTCTGGGGAAAGATCTGCAGTCTTTTAAAAGTCAATTAAGAGGGAGAGAAAAGTGTCCTGGCAGTGAATTGAAAGGATTTCATCAGTTTTTTTCTTCCTTTTACTTTTTTTTGTAATGAAAGGGGGGGGGGCTATTTCTGGGGGGGGGGGGGGGTGCCATGATGGGGATTTTGTTTGCATCACCCAGGGCCTGATTGTTTTCCCAGATTAAGCCCTTGTGAAAGCAATCAATAGAAAAAAACCAATGTCCTTCCAGTCACATTGGGATTAAAAGTAAAAATTGTCCAGACCATTGAGGAAAATAGGCTCAAAATAGACCCAAAAGAAGATATCATAGTCTCGGCTGTGCGGGTAGAAGTGAACATTTTCCAGACCATTTAAAAAAATTGACTCGGAATACAGTTTAAACCGCACCATTAAGACTACACATGGTGTGAAATTTACTGGTCTTAATGGTAAGTGGTCTTAATAGTAGGGTGGACTTAATGTGAGGTTTCACTGTCGACCAATCGAATGTGTGATAATAATTTGGCCCTATTCATATTATTCTAAATTTTAGATCACAGTTCACTTTGAAAATTGAACTTATTAGATCTACCCTTCCTGTAAGAGGAATGTGATCTTTTCAAGGCAAGTACAAGACACCATGCATGAGGTTTAATATGTGACTACTAGCACTGAGACCGAAGAAATATGATACTGTTGAATAAAGGAATCCTTTATCAAAAAATAACTCACTGTATGACCATCCTCTGCACAGTTTCGATGGGAGATAGATCGGAACTCAATGATCTGTTTGATAACAAACAATTGCACTAATATAATTATTATAAACCATTTGCTGACTGGACATATTTTCTTCCGTGAAAAGTAAGAAATGTAGAAAATAATGTTTCTATGAAAAGTAAGAAACGTAGAAAATAATTGTGGTGCTTTATCCGCCCGCATGCAACACTGAGTTAAGAATGTATTGCTTTATAGTGACCTCGACACGGCAGGCTGGATTTTAATGGAAACTAGCTGAGATTTTGCTAGATCATACTTGTAGATACTTCGAGAGATTCTTTAAAAAGTAATTTGGAGGCTGTTCCTGGAAATTGCAGCGCGTCTGCTAGATATCATGCCGGGAACAGATCAAACATTTTACTTTGGCTGTGTCTGTTTGTTCAAGTGCCACATTGAAAGTCAGGCTTTTTCTTTTCTCTTAGAAAAACCCAGTGTTACTTTTCTGCCCACGTTTGTCAAATTCCTGTGAATGCTGTTTCTTTTTAAGAAGTATCCATTGGGAAGTCTGTGTTTGCTTTTGATGACGGATTCCAAAACCACGTCGAAATCTGTGACAGACGTGAGTTGGAGACTGGAGGCGAGAGATGGAAGCGATTTGGAGGGGTGGTCTGTTTGTTGTGAATGCACATGTTTTCTTCGAAAGCTGCTGCTGCTGATTCTGGAAAGGGAATGGGATGGAAAGGAAAGGAGATTTCCTTGGAAGAGAAGGAAGTTTGTTGCCTCGGCCTCTGAGACTTGCTTCATCTGTTGCTTTGCCTTTTGTTATCAGGCCTCTGGCAGGCTCGTTGGCCATCCAGGCATTTTGCGGGGAGGTCCTCGATTAAAATCACAAAAACACACGGTCATGCAGGATGATGGGAATTATTCATGGCCATATTCATGACTCCGCTTGGGGTCCTCGTGATGGCGAACCGTCATGCCACCCCACCATCTTCGCGTTTCACTTGCGCATAACGATGCAATCTTTCTCCTCTTCTGTGCCCCAAGTCGACAGTGTCTCACTCTCAATTAACCATCCCAAACTGGTTATGATGCTGCTCTTTGTTGTTTTTGTATTATATTTTCTACTCTGCCAATTTGCACTCTTTATTTTTTCTTTGCTTGATTGGTAACTTTTTGCGTTTTTAATCTCATCTGAGGTTGTGAATGTCTGAAAAGTTTGGAGCCCTTGCAATATAGCGATTTGTTAAGTTCACTACGGCACATTATACAATATTGGCTAATACACGCAATGATTACTTTAACTACCAATGTTTATCGATTGCTTTGGATCCAAATGGACTGAGAAATGAACTAAGAACAGTTACAGATATATCAGTTCTTGTCAGTAGGTCTAATTTTATGGTACAATCTATTGGTAAAGTGGAAGATCTTGTTCGCACATATTATTCAAATACCATAGCTTATATACCTGTGGTATCTTATTATCTTAAATGCAATTTGTGCTTATCAATAGATCCTATTAACCACTAGGACACTGATCCGCAGAGCACAGTGACACCCAATCTGCAAGCAATGCATTGCTACATTGTGTGACCACTTAGGGCTACAACTCTATCCCCCATGCCTAATTAAAGGCAGGGTGTAAAAGACAGCATTAGATCTGCTTTGTTTGTGGTGGCAAGGTGACTTAGTGAGATAGAATAGCATTAGAAGGTTCCATGCCACCAGCTTATTCATCCTAATGCCAGGGAACTGAGGAGACAGAGGACTAGTGCTGAAACCTGAAAGAAAAACTCATCAAGTCATGTCTCTTTCAGTTGCTGTTATTGCAGCCTTTTGATATCAGACTTTTGGGTGTGACAGGGCAGTGTATCATCATTGATTGGTGTTAATGATGTCAGCTGAAATTGATAACTCAGCTCATCATTGAAGGAGGATCAAGGTTGTTTTGGGCACTGAAAGTGCAGTCCTCCGTAGCCACTATTGTGTTTGATTTTGGAGAGTATGATATCCTATGAAGACTTTATATACATATCTATACAATCACTGTCAGAGTGGGGTTTGTTAGTTGCCCAGGCATGGGCACTACATGAAGCGTACGTGAGATTTGACAAGCAGTGCTAATGGACTGCCTAGTTAGCAGTCCCAGTGTAACTTATGATCATGGATTGAAAGAGCTTATGATTATATATTCAGTAACTAATGTAGGAGCATGTACATGAGAAACCTGTAAACTAGGAAAGTAGCCTGGCAGAACAAATAGCTTATTATGCAAGTGGTTGTCTGGCCCAATGGCAATCAAATGATTTGAGAAATGGCTGTTTAGGGGTGTTTTGAAAGCAAATTTGCCCCACAAATAGCACACATTATATCCCCCTGTAATGCTGAAGTAGTTTGTCTGTAATGAATTCTTTAGGTTTTGTCTGATGCTACAGTGATAAGTATTGGAATTTGCTGTCATTGCGGTGGGCTGGTAATTTAGTGAAGGATTTTCAACAACCTTAACGAAGCAGAAGCAGAAACAGCGGTGAATGATTTAAGCATTTAATTGATGCATTTTTGCGAGCAACAACGAACGGTCTGTGTCAGACAATTGGAATTTCTGCCGCTGCAATGAAATTCATTGTTACGTCGTCATCATCATCTTGGCCGAAAAGCCACAAGCAGCGAAAGCGTGATGAGCAAGAACAAACAGCAGCAAAGGAAGAGCAGATGTCAAGGTGACATTGGACTGAAAACGAGGTTCCCCTGTCTGTTGTGACGTCACAAACCCTCTGTGACGTCACATGGCTACTTCTTTTGTCCTATTAGCCCGATGGAGAGGGCGTATTTGAGCACGCGCCTGGGTGACGAGGACCCTAGAGCTGGCAAACCAAGACAAGGGCATTTCATCCGACGCTCTTCGTGACAATGTCTGCAGATGCCGGAGCGATAGTTCGCCGCTCTCTGTTTATTTATTCTCCAGATTCCGAATGGAATGTGACAGGTTTTCATATGATATGACACCAGCGATCTCGGTCCACAGTGGATTCTGTTTGGCGGCTTCGGCTACCAATCCCTATGTGGGTATTGGACTTGAGTTTGGTTGGTTTGCCTTGCTAATGGGGTGAATAAACAGTATCTTAGCCCCATACTCAATTCACGTTCAATGTTTTGTCTGTCTGCTGTCAATGTATGGAATATGGCATTGAATAATTGCTGTGCCTTACTCTTGTGTTTTGAATGAGCATATTTGTAGGAGAAATGTCTTCGACTGATATAACTCACATTCTCATTGCATTTGTACTTATCTCTTGTAGTATTATTAAGGTATGTATTTCATTTTAGGTGTTAGAGTGAATTATTGTATGGATCACCTATACAGCATGAACAAGAGAAAAAGTGTTTCGAACGTGAGGTTTTCTTTTGCATCAAACGCTACACTGGTTTCACCATATAACTGAGCAGGTCACGTGCTGAATTAGGTCACTTCCAGTATGCTAATGTAGCGTTTAGTAATGCTACATTGGCTCTTTAGTCATGCTTCTGTGGTTTACATGCTGAGATGTGGGTACTTGTAGTATTGATTGGGCCATTAATGGCAGTTTATTGTCATCACTGAGGGTATCTTCATGCTGGAGATAGAACAGTGACTACAGGAGTGTCCAACCATATAGTAAACACTACATTTACTTAAGGAGGAGAATGCAGAAATTATGTAGGTTTTGTGGGGGATTAGAGGGATTTGGTGGAATTATTGGCTAATTTGAGATATGTGGCAGAGGTCTGGGTCCGTCTTAGTGAGGTGAAAATGCATCGGATCGATGGGAGGAGCACGATTCATAATGAAGGAGGCAGGGAGGCAGAAATGAGGGATGTTAGAGGGACAGAAATGAGTGATAATGAAAGGGGGAAGTGCTCAGATCACTCAATGGCAATATGATAGCACTGGCAGTTTGATGGTGCTGCTGCGGCCGCTTCTACCTAACTGGTGATAGCTCTTCGCAGCCAGATTTGTAGCTGCCATATTATCTCATGAGGGTTCATTAGGGATCTCCCCGAACTCAGCACACTTTTTATTGAAGTCTCAAGCTGTTGGTTTTTCTCTATGTGTCCTTTAGTGATGCTTTTTCAGTCCTTTTTGTCCTCATCTCCGGTCGTTATTACTCTTGGATGCAGTTAGTGTTCTCTTGGAGTCCTCGAGAGTGTGGTCTTCCTAGTCTTGGAGTCCGCTAGTGCTCCCAACATTTTACCAGGTTTACGGTGTTCCCTTCAGGGCAATGACAGTGCAGACCCAGGGTCCCGGTGGTGTCTCGGGGGACCCAAATACTTTGGAAGTTGGATTCGCAGTTTTCGGTGCCGGTCGCTGCCATAAACAGGATTAGAGGGAGGACTTAGGTACTCCGACCGACATAGACCATGAAAGCTGGTGGCCCTTCTAACCTCGGCGAAACTTTCATGAAACTTGCATGAAACAGCTCGGCCGACATCAAAGTTTCATGGTCCCTCTGCTTCCTTCTGTTTCCATTACATTCTCTTATTTGCTCCCAATCTTTTATTTACAGCGGTTAAGCTGTTTTGACCTCAGTGCACCATGTGTCTACCCGAACTTGTCATATTCCATTTCCATCAACATGGTCTGAAACAAAAAAGTGGAGCATCAGTTCTTTGTTGTCTGAAAACTATGGGGCAAATTGTTACGGCAGAGGCAGCAAGTGCCCATTACATTACTCGTAGTAAAAGATGAGTAATATGTTTTCCTCCAATTTATATTCTTAACAGACATTAGCCTGGATGTCCTTGTCCATAAATATAGAAATGCTATAAATATGAGACATAGGCAATATACATATTATACACTAGTTATACTTGGTTCAATGAAAATTACAAACCTTATTATATATTAGTCAGTTTGAATGTCCAACAACCTGACCTATTGTTTCAAAATCCTGTACTATGCACTGCAGACTAGAGTAAGTCATCCAGAGACAACCAATTGATAGTCTGCCTAGCAACCGACCACCAACCTTTTTTTGGATCGAGTTCATCTCAAACTCACACCATATGGTGAGTTATCCAAAAATGACCAATTAATAGACTACTCAGCAACTGACCACCATAATATCATCATACCTTATGGTGAACTGTAACATGCTTGATTTCAAAAAACAATCTTAGGGACATCCTTCCAAACATCTTCATATATGTAATGTAAAATAGATATGCCGTTTGTCATTCACTAATAATGAATTGCTTGGATCTCTCGGAAAACCAGGAGGACAATCGATAGCGATACTATTAATGTGTCTTAGAGTGTTCCTCCTGGCCTCTCATACGCTATTAGATTATATTGATTGTTTAATTTTATAATATTATTGTCACCTGTATGAAGGCAAATAAATTCGTCTCGAGTCTTGAACTATCCAGAAAAAGACAGTCTGCCAAGCAAATGACCACCTAAATATCTTGAATTTATCTTCAACTCTCACCAATCGACTGTCTAACAAGCAGCCAACCAAATATCTTGGGCTGACCCACTGACAGAATGAGACGTGATGCCTTCCATGTGCTCTACGTCCTATTATCTGTCTTCTGCTCTCTGCTATTCCCTAAGCTTGGAAGGCTGTAACACAATCTTGTGACTGCCTTACAGCTTTTAGTTTATTTAATTTCTGCGGCAAAGCAATTTAGCCTTACCACATTGTGACTGGAATGAAATTACAAGGGCCGCGTACACTTAGATTCAGTCCGACACCAGAAACAGCCTTGGATCGTCCTTCTTAAATGCCGGTATCTTATAGGTGATGTTTTCTTTAAAAAGTTATCTTAGGGTTGTTTTTACTGTAGGATGACTGAGACATCAATTTGGACTGAGGCATTACAAAACCAGTAAGAAGAATGATAACACCCTTTTCACACGGCAGCCATGTTGGTATTTTTGCCGCATTGCCTCTCTTTGAACTTAGATCAGGGCGGGGGCCTAGCTCAGAGGTAGCGCTCTAAGCTTCCAACTGCTGGGTCCCGGGTTCGATTCCCGGTCGAGCCTAAGTTGGATGGCTGTTTCATCCTTCGTCTCATTGCCATGGTCTCTGCCTGTCCTGGTGCAGAAATACAGGACATAAAGCCCTAATCACCCACCCTTTGAACTTAGATATACTATTGTGATGTCATCAGTAGACAATGGCCATGGTGAGGTCACAGAGTGCAAGAACAATGGAGAAGTGATGTCATAAAATATGATGTTATCAAAATAAGGTCAATGAGGCAAAAATGCCAACATGGCCGCCGCGCAAAAAGGGATGCTACATTTAGCTACAGGTTAGTGAATCAGTAGGGCTACCAGCTACTAGAGCCATTGTCTGAAATGTGTGAGAATCGGCAAGGAAATATACCAAAAACTTCCACAGATTGTCTTTTATAGATGTAGATTAAATGTTCTGTAATTGATAACACTGATCATATTTTACAAAAATTAATTAGATCTGCCATGTGGTTACCGTCAATGACCAATATGCTGAAGAAGCAATTATAGATTCATATGTAATAGTTTCTAGAAGATGTCTCTTTGAAGAATAATGATGTTGTAGTTATCTTTATAAACCGTCTATCGGATACTAAAACTTGTGATATTGGAAGTTGCATTTGTTTGAGGATTGTATTGGGCAAAATAATAATTATTCAGGCTAGAAACTAAAATTGCATTCTAGAAACTAAAATTGCAGAATTGATTTTATCAGTGAGACATGGGACTTACTTATAAAAGTCCAGTTACAGAGAGGAATGCAATTTCGATAGGCTGTCCAATATCTTGTTTGAATGCTGCCAGTTGAGACATTGTGCGAGACAACAGCTGAAATTTGCTGACTTTGCAAAATACCAGCAGTATTACTCAGGAAAATGGGTTGTCAACAAGCTTATTAATCTCTTTAAGCATCTAATGGATGATTATGAACAACATTAAAATGATAACCTCACAAAAAATGTAAGGGGATTACATAGCAAACCCCTCCTAATGCTTCTTTAATGATGACACTACATATCCTAATTGGGGCAACTGGATGTCATTCAAAATGTATCTTTATAAGTCATTGTAATAGTAAGCAGTTTTAATCTCGATAACAATTCACCCTCTGAAACCATTTATCCAATAAGCTTATATCAGCTAGGATTATTTGGTGGTCGAAATGGATGGGTGATACAATATTTTGTAGTTTGTGTTTACATCCAATTTCTAAGTGTAATCTATTAGTGGAACCTTCTACAGTCTCAGGTAAAGCCAAATTTAGGTGTAGCCCAATTTAGATGTAGCTCAATTTTTTCAGTAAATGGCATCTGCAAGTGGCCCCCTTAATTGACACCTAATGGAAGAATGTAATTTAAGCGCATTAAAAGTGTAATGATTGGTGTAAGTCTTGCAATTAAAGTCTTTGATGTTGATCCTGATTAAATTTATTGCTTGCCGAGGCAATTTGTGTACTGGACAACCCCTTGGTGGTTCAGTAATGAGTCAAATGAGCCAAATTTAGAATAGTTATTTAAAGAAGATATGTTGGTTAAGGTGGCTGACTGTGATTCTTGATACACATTATATACAGTGTAGTTTGTCTGAAGTATAAACATTTCAAGTTTAACTAGCAGTAGAGAGAATTTACAATACTAGAAAATGTATCTCTGGGTCAAAATTGTCTCAAGCTTCATAGTCACATTTCTCTTGCAGTATTATTCTATATCTGAGTGCATTATAGTAGAGCATTTCTCATAGTATATGTTACAATAGGGGCTTTATTCTTACTATGAAGTCTCTGGTGACTCATGTTCTTACTGCCTTCATCAGGTCACATACTTCATTAGCTTTCTTCACATCCATGAGATTATGCATCGACTGAAACCGCAGACCTCTTTGGTATTGATGTATCTCTGTTCCACAGATACAGTCAAATCTAGTATATATGTCGTTTATAAGTTATAACCAGCAAAATAACACATTTTTCCTGGCAAAAGTGGGTCATCGAAAACCTAATACATTTTATGGACTTACGTCAACTGTAAGTCATAAGTGAGACCCCACAATGCTCAGGAGTGTTTGGTGATGTCACAATAGTGCCATCAGCGCCATCTACTATTTCCGCTCCAGTAGCCTATCGGAGAACATCCAGGGGAGATTTTCAAATAGAAGACCACAATTTTCCTTGGATCTCATGGAAATTGCGCCTGGCCGTCCTACCAAACCTTTGGGGAAATTTAAGATGACAGAAGGAGATTAGTGCAATGTGGAGCGTATTACAGACTGTTAAAACTTGAATAAATCTCCTTTATCAAGCTTCACTTTCACCGGAAATATCATATTTCCAGACTGTTCTTCAATGCCCGGATCTGTATGTCATTTTGTGTGCTGCGCGGAATGATTTCTTTGCTATGTCAGGCTTGAAATTATCTCTTTGTCTCGGATATTCGGCCTTGTGTTGCGATTTATGAGCTTGATGAATTGCCATTGTGCTTTTTGTCATTTAATAACTGGTATTTAAGTTTATGGTAATTGTGCCATGATCTTTGATTTATCGTCATTGTCAGGCCCATTAAAATTGATTTCGATTTTAATTGATTGTTGCAGGTGTATCAGTCGCTTGCAGATTGGTGAAAGCGTTTGTTATGACATCTGATTTCAATGGCATTCTGTTTTCATGTTGTTCAGTGAGCTTTTAGTCACCATAAGGCTGTAAACCAGATTAAGCCTTTTTAAGTTGGTGTCATTCTGTTTAGAAATATTGATTTTATTTGTTAACTTCCAGACAATCAATTCGGGTAACTGCGCGTGTAAAGAATGACCGTGTTGGGTTAAACAACAATTTTGATTTTGTCATCTATACGATACTAGCAGTTAAGCATCACATAATTGATGGTGGTCGTAAATAAATAATTAAATAAGTCTTTGAGCTTGAAAAACCTAGACTGATTGAGTGCGCATCTCAGCTGGTGTTGATCACATGAGACATTAAATTGGAGGTACCTTGTACTCTGTATCTATGCTGAGGCAAGTAAGAGACCTCCACCCACGGGGAAATGTGTAACATGTTGGGTATTCTTAACCTATCATCTCATTATTACGTCTACCTTTGGCAGCTGGACTTAAAAAAGCTGACTATAGGCTTCAGGCCCAGTAGCATTGCGACATAACATATAACATATGTT
Organism: Alitta virens; assembly: GCA_932294295.1. NCBI lineage: Eukaryota > Metazoa > Annelida > Polychaeta > Phyllodocida > Nereididae > Alitta > Alitta virens. Next base: position 28,013,443 of record OW028580.1, on the reverse strand, counting down.
GTCGGGCAGTCACTCCTACACTACTTGATAAGAATAACTTAGTTGACTTATCATTACCATTACAAAAAACTGTACATGAATAGACAACACAACATAACAGGAAACAACAGAGTACAAATACCAACATATATTGTGCAGCTCTGTAATATGGTGGAGAATCCGGCTGTATGCCTTTATGACAAAATTGGTAATCTGCCTGTCAATTTGTTGATGAGATGGAAATCTTGTGTATTGTTGTATAATCCGAATGGTGGGCACCAGAGAGCCAGATTACCAAGCAACCCTGCGATTTGACATCTACTGCAAGAAATCATTTATGCCCGGGCAGAATGTAAACACTGATGGGAATAGCTAATGATTTGTAGACAGCGAAGCAGTTTAAACAGCCTTACGCTGTGGTTGTGTGGGGGTTTGTAGTAGTAGTGTAGAAATTATGCATTTTTGGAAAAGCACCAACATATCTAGTTTGTCAAATATGCTTAGAGGGAGTGATAGTCTTTATAAGAAGGGGGTATTTTATATATCGAAAGAAAATAGAAAAGGCATATTCTGGTGTTTGACTGCACAGTGGCGTGGTTCTGTGTGGTTGGCATGAAGCTCTGCAGACTACATTAAATTGTTTTGTCTAGTAGTGGGAGGTTTTGACCTGTTTTTGGGTTCAAGTTTGGTTTCAAATAGACAGCATAATGTTTAACTGAAGGTATTAAAACACTGGCATTTTGCTTAAGAGTTTGTCATTGGCAATGCAATTAAGAGCAACCATCTATCTATCTATTTATCTATTTATCTATTTATCTCTATCTCTCTATCTATCTATCTATCTATCTATCTATCTATGTGTAGTTATAATCCTTGAAATCCTATCTTTATTGGATGCAGTATACTCTTCACGAAGTTCTGAAAGGCTCATGCTTGAATTGGCCTACCTTAGGAGGCTTAGAAAATACTTATGTCCTTCCCAAGAGTTCTTAACTTTTCCAGCAAGGCTATGAATTTGCTTGGAAATATTTTGAAGGTGATTGGAATATTGCTCAGCAAAATTTGAGCATGCATAATATGAGCAATGCATTTTAAACTAAGGTCACGCAATTAGGTGTTGCTTGATTAACATTGCACCCCATTACCTTATTTGGTAAGGAACAAGAGTTGTTTAATTTCGTGTTGGTGCATTGAATATTTAAGATTGTGCAAGTTTGTTGTGCTGAGTACACATAATGCTGATATATTGCGATGGTCATTAAAAGGAGATTTGCAAAATTAGTGCGACGACATCACAAATGCATGAAGCGGTGTTTCTGGCATGTTGGTGCAGCACTCAAAGCAAGTTCTTACCAGCCGTAATGGGTGATTGATGAGACAGAATTGAGAAAGCGAAAAACCTCGAGTCGCACCTACCGGTAACACGTTTTGGCCTTCGGTATTGAGAAATTTATTTTGAACAACTGAGGTTTTGACGATACTGATCAGAAGTGCCCTACTTCATGTTGGAAGTGAAATTGTATAGTGGCTTTGGCAGAACCACTGATGGTTGCAGCTAGCAGGTTTTGTTTAGCACAGGAAATGAGATTAAGGGCAGAAGTAAACTTTGGTCAGTGCCTTTTTTCTACTGTGGCTCGTTTTACTGAAAAAAAGGTAATTTATCCCTACAGTACTGAGGCTACTGTCAGTCACTACAAGGAAGTTATTTTTGTACTATTTGTTGTATTTTAATGATCATAATGAGATTTAGGTATTGGCCTTCAATCCAAACTTTCACCAAAAACAGGCAAATCCCAACCAGAAAGAATTTTGCAAGTTTTCTACAGGAACGAGCTTTGTCATGGGACCATGGAGGGTTGTAGATAAAACAACACATGCAATCACCTGTTCAAATGCTTTTCTTTTTAATCAAGAAATGAACAATCCCAAATTAAAATTTAAAAGATAAAAAGAGAAAACTCGTTACTAAACTTGAGTTAAGAAAATGAGATGACATTAAGCTTGGAAACTCCCAGCTATAGTGCTGGTTGGTGTCATTTTTGCCATTTTTTTTAATGTACTTGTTACGTTAGACTAGTATAAAACAGATTCAGATTAGCTTGACATAACAACTTGTGAATAAATAACATAACAAGGTCTTAAAACTGGAAATTTGTGTGTTAATGGCCAACTTTAATGCATGTAACTGCATGTTCTGTTGTAACTTACATTGCTTAAGTGATTTTCAGCCTGAACAAGTTCTATATTACTGAATAGATTCCTACATTGTTATCACATTGAACTGTGTATCATTGCCCTAACTAGGAAGGCTTTTGATTCAGCCTTAACATGAAACGTAAGGACAAATATATTAACCTGAAATAAAAAGAACTAGCATAACGCATTACCTTTGAACTTGATAGAACTAGGATTGCTGGCAAGGATAATTACACTGGCATTGGCATGTATTACTGAAATTTCATGCTGTATCTATCAATGTACATGCAGTAATGTATATTGTAACATTGTCTTGGTGTCACATTTCATCAATATGCACTAGTAGTATTTAGTGAGCAAAATGAAACTAAACGAACGAAATAAAGACTATGTATGAAATGTAAAACACCTGGGAATAATTCCGAGTGTATAAAAATACTGTACTATTGTATCACTGCATAGCATCATAGAACACAAAAATACCTTCATTCTGTTTTTGTATTACAATAATTAACTAAATCTGTAATTATTTGCACCTGAAGGTTAAGACCATGCTAGTGCGATGCACCGAATATTAAGAACTGCTGCTGCTGCTGCTGCTGCAACTTGTGATGCTGATGGTAGAGTTCATCCTGCAGCATCAGCAGCAGCAGCATCTTTGTAGTCCTCCCCTCCTCCTCCTCCTCCCTCACATGAGATAATCCATCCCCTCTTATTATCTCACTTGATTCCATTTCCCGCTTCCATCACAATGGCCAGCTTCGCCGTGGGCTTTCCGCTTGAAAACCTCGCTGTCTCTTAACAATGGCCTCCTCATTTTATCGCCCATGATTGCAATAAAATCACAGAGAGCACAAAAAGATTGATATCATGTTGTCTTTCATGACTCGGCCTTCGTTCGACATGTATCTCATGCCGAACTGCGCTTACACGAAAGTCACAAATGCACCACTTTATTCGAAGCGATTCAATCCCACTCTGTTCGCGATGTTATTTTATGGTCCCATGCACCTTTTCTTTACTTTTCGCTCATCTTCAGTCCCTCCTAGTCGAAGTAATATGATGGATTAAACATGCATAATGTGAAGAAAAAAAAAATTTTGTTCCACTTTAAAAAGGCTTACAGTGATGGAAAAAAAAAACTATTTGAAAAAATTTCAAGTTGGGTTTAAATTGGTTTTAAGAAAACAAGTATGATCAATCAGGATTGTTGATTTGATGGATAGGCTTTTTTGTTCAGATGTGGATTATGGCATTCAAGCGTATTTGGAAACTGGACCTTCAATGTTGATGTTCAACTGTATCAAGGAAGTTTACTGTTGTGATATAGTAAATGGTTTGAACAGGAAAAAGTTGTCAATACTCAGAATAAATGTTTCTCATTTTTGAATCATAGCTGAAAATAGGACCCTCAAGGTTTGTGATTTTCAATGAGATATGACCATTGTTTGAAACTATAATATGAGCTCAGAACTCAATTTTTTTTTTAATTTGAAGACACAAGTCTTTATTGATCATTGTTTATTGAGTAGATAACTTCAGGAGGGTCCTTCTAAGACTAATTAGAAGTCACTGTCGAGGGCTCCCCCCTTGATGACTTTTTACAACATCAATATTGCAACTTAAAGTTTAAAAACCCTTCAATGATGACTGAAAGATATCGTATTCATTTATTGAAGATGAACCGTTGTGGTAAAAAGTTGGTTAAATTTGGAATGTTATTACGAATTTAGTGGTAAAAACATAAATTTGGGATGTTGTAATTTTGACACACATAACAGTCTTGGATATGAGAGAATTATACATACCTGAAATACGTCCATGGCAAGCTTCAGATATCGCAATCTGTGTCATGTCTTCTCATCAACCTTCCATATCTTTCATCCTAGCCTTTAGGGCTCGGAGAACACCAACCCCATGAGGCATAAAGCGAAAGCCGTAAAGCAAAAGTGGAGGAATAATGTTGTCGTATGTCTTTTCCGCTTCTATTTGCTTAAACCACCAGAGTTAACAACACGCTCTCTCGGAGTCCGGCCATATTGTGGGTATTATCCAATGTTAATGTTGCATTAAATCAAACCTAATGTTGCTCTTAAAGGTATTGGATCAACCGAGCAAGCTAGGGCTCCGGGTATGTGTTATAGTCTCTTGGCTTAGGACCAACTTTGGCCCACTCTATAAGACAAATGGACCTTGGTTCAATTTGAATATGATGCAGAATACTGCCATAAGGTGTGTCTACTGGGTGATAACATATTGGTCCTTCTTGGAGAACTTAAGCCATATAAAAAAAACTGGGCTAAATTTTTTTTGGTATTATTATGTTATTTTATCCCAATCAGTGTGTCCAAAATGTATGGAGAATAATTTCATGATTTGTGTTATTTGTATATTGCACTATTCGCAGTCCTGGCATGTTCAGGATCGCTTCTTTAGTGTGTTTTTTAACACTGCACAATTTACTGATCTCCCCAGCAGGCGTATCCGAAAAGACATACAGTTTATCGAGACATTGGATCATACCCGAGAGGCCAACAACCGTCAGGCTTTGGCCTTAACATCTATACATATACAGATGATCTCTCTCTCTATATATATATATATCTATATATATATCTATATATATATATCTATACATCTATACATATATATATATATCTATACATCTATACATGATCGCATTGCATAAGTCAGTTCTTTTCGTAGTTGATTTTTTTTAACATCATTGTGTACATATGTAGTTGTGGAGAGTGTTCACTTGAAAGATTGCATATTACAAATGTGATTTAGGCAAATTGTAACAGTAACGACAACGTTAGAAATAAGTGTTCAATAGACGGTAATATGTTTTTTTACGAAACGCGTATACAATTTTCAATGTAAGTTTCCTCACCGTTTTTCAGATAACATCTATGTATTTTACTTGAAGGTTTCAGCGTTACATTAAACTACAGTGATATTGGAGCCTGTCAGCATCACCTTAATCTAAACTAGACTGCTCCTGTATAGTCACACAGACTTTCAATGAGGCTCTCCTCGCGTCAGTCTGTTGACAGTGTGTAGTTTGCAAGCAGGAAAGTCTAAATCATTTCAAGAGAGAGGCCGTGAGGAAAATGCAAATTCTGCTATAGATTACTGCTGACAATCTAGGGCCAATCTAAACTGTCAGTATTTGCCTGTTTAGTGGGTTTTGAAATAGTCCCTGTATGGATGGAGCCCTGTAGAAACTGTGGTTGTAGAATGTAGATCAGTTTGTGATTGTCTAAAATAATAAAAATAATAGTGGTGCTTTAGAATGGGTGTGAACTCTATTGTAGAATATAAGTAATAAGTTGTTTTGGATGTCATGTAGAGTGAATTTCAGGTAGCCAATCCCTTGAAAATGAATAAATATGATAAATAAATGGATTATTAATATAAAAGGCACATGTTATGGAATATTTATACTTTGTGTGGTATGATGCCTGCATGACAAACTATTTGGTCATCATTTCGGTCAAACATGACAGCTATCATTGTTTATTACGTAATAGTTTACCAACTTGATAGCGCAACTGTATGTCTTCCAATCTTCCACTATTACCTGACAAATCTTGGCCAAATAATACAGCCGAATGGGCTGACTCATCAATCATATACTAACCTTATTTACTGTTCAATTAAAACTTTGCATAATGCACTCGTATAACCACCATAGAGTTTGAAACAGACCAGTAGTTGTTGGTGACATGACATGCTTTAAGATGAGTATTATTAGAGACCACAAAAGCAGATGAAAACAGATTCAAGTGGCACAGGGGCCCCTTGCCTGACACCATTGTCTGCCCTGGGCTCCTTGGTCTACCCAATAACTGCCCACATTTTTCGTTACCATGACATTAAGGCAGTGTCACGCACTCTTCCAGCAACCTTCTTTATTCCTTAGCTGCTCTTTCTTTTATGTCTTTCTTTTTAGCTTTCTTTTATCTCTTTCTCTGTCTAGTCGTGTGTGTGTGGGTGCACCCCAGTAAAGGCTAGGTTACTACTACTACTATTACGACCCTACTACTACTGCTGCTGCTGCTGCTGCTGCTGCTGCTGCTACTACTGCTGCTACTACTACTACTAATACAACTCCACCTTGGCACACCACTGATTTGCATCTGTCACAACAGCAGTAGCAAAGCAGCAAAGAAAATGATTAGTTCTCATTTAATTCAGTGTCGTGGTGCCCCAGGCTTTGTGCTGCATGATGTACATGGCTCATCATGTCGTCTGACATGTTCCGTGGTGGCTGTCATGTTGTCACATGGCACAACATGCTAAAATGTGGATGACTGGGCCCTCCCCTCCTAAAATTAGTCCATTGCCTCTATAAAAAAGAGGGATAAAATGGGAACAGTAAAGAATTGCAAGGCTTTTAAAGCAAAATTTTGTTGTGGAGCAGAATTAGTCTGGCTGTGGTGAAGGATTTGTAAAAAATTGGAAGTGGTTGGAACTAAAATTTATGTTTAATGGAGTATGCTAAGAACGAAGGTCATGAAAATTAGATGTTCATATGGATGTTGGTTGTTGCCATCAGTAATTAACCTTGTAACCTTGTAACTTGGTCATGTTTGGTAAATGTTGAATCGTTGGAGGTTTTAGATATTTGAGGTAATGTGGTTTCGGTTAGGCTGATCCAGCTACTAGGAATTTGCATGTATTTGAAGATATTGTATACATGATAATCATAGGGATTTAAGATTTTTCGGATTATACACTTTACTTTGACTGAGCTATATCAGTGTGAAGGATAAATGAAGGACGCATTGAAATGGTATACTTTAATGCTAATGGTGCATATATGGGATGGTAACAGAAAATGGTCTCACAAATGAATAGATGAGCAGTGACTGTAGATTTTGTCATGAAAACCCTATTTAGATATCCTAAGATACCCAAAGGGCTCAGTCGTCTTTCACGACACTTCGACGGAGTCCTTGCCAAGTGGTTTGGTGGCCATCTTTCTCCATTTGAAGGCGGTCGTTATCACTTCTCCAGACATCTACTGCCTCAAATGGAATTACACAAGGTTGAAGTTATTCCTAGTGAGAATGTACGATGTCTCTACATTCAAATCAGTGTTACGCCTTCCGAAAGGGGTCGTCGAACGGTCGCGTTAAATGTCGTAAATCACGCAAAGTGCCCGTGTCATTAGAAAAAGTGGCCGGTAGAAACATGCCTGAAATTTCTATGGGATAAACATGATTTTATGGCTGTATAATGCCCACGTGGGCATGGGCCACTGGGGTGCTAGGCCTGTCAATTGCTTAAGTGAATAGGGAAATCTGGGGCTCTCTTTGGTCGACAGGACTACTTCTTTCATACTGTTTATGGTGGCCATGTTCCATCTTTTCCTTTGTTGTGGAAAAACAGTGTGAGACTTAAAATGATAGCTGTACTTAAGGTGTTGCCCCAAGTATATGGACTCAGGTGATGCTGCTTGTGTTATGTACCCAATTTCCCATCATGATTACTGTATGCTATGTAAAAGTTAATCTCTTGCATTTACTTTAGAAGAATGTGTTTGATCTAATGATTCTACAAACCAGATAATAACTTTTCATGAAAATGGCTTATGAAAGTTTTATCTCCAGAATTATTAAACATTTTCGTTGATGGAAGGAGCAATATGAGAAGTTGTTCACACTCGCTGGAATATTAATTATTTTCTTGAAATTTACACGTTTAATGCGAGTCTTTATTTCTGTGAAAAACGTGTTATGCTTTCTCAATGTCACATACATGTCGGGTTAGAATGATGATGCTTGCACTCTGCGTCTGTGCTGGGGCAAGTGAAAAAAAAACAAATTTAGTCTGGAATAGTTTGTGTATAGTGGTTGTTTACAGCAGGTGGCCGCTCTATCCCGGTGTCCGTTCTGGCGGATTTAACTGTACAATATAATACAATACAATGGAGATAGATGGTGTTGTGGTTCATCACAATTGACACGATACAGCTGTAGTGGAAGTCCCTTTCTCTTTTTCCATTCCGTGTCAGACGACACCAGAGCAGCATTTATGGCAGCCATCAGAAAGTTTACCTGATCTGAAGGTTGTGGTAGACTCTAAAAAGTATTGATGTGGAGAGTCCCACGTTATGTTGGAGACTGAGGCTCTTTGGTGAAAATGTTGGTTTCATCTCATCACAGACCTGCTGCAGCTGCTGCTGCTTCTGATGCTGCTGCTGCTTCTGATGCTGCTGCTGCTTCTGATGCTGCTGCTGCTTCTGATGCTGCTGCTGCTTCTGAAGCTGCTGCTGCTGCTTCTGAAGCTGCTGCTGCTGCTTAGGGTAATCAAGGGAGTAGGGGCAATGAATGTAACAGCCACCTCTGATTGGCTAACAAATGGGCGAGTAGCGTGACCGCTGCCAACCCCCTCGGAAGCAGGTTTAGCAATGCTCCCATTATGAGCAATCCAGCGGGATTTCCACCTTGGCATAATTCAGGACCCGGGGCACCTTTCGGAGTCGCCGTCGAATCACCCCGCTGGTTGACCCCTGTGATTGGCCCCCTAACCGTGCCACATCATTTTCACCCACTGCCCACATTGCCCACATTGCGAGAACAGCACTGCCCTGATTTGCTAACATATTGAGCAGTTGCTGGTCAATTTACCCCAGCCTTGTCGCTAATGCAGTGATTGTAGACCCCCCTCAAGTGACCTTGCCAGTGCACCCCCATGACCTTCAAGGGCAGTCTGATACCACTCAACTGGAGATCTGATGGCCTCCTTCCTCCCACTTCATGCTTCATTGAAGGTATGAATATGGATGCTCATATTCGCCTCATACTGGGATTTTCTCAGGCATTTTTGCCCACTTTAACTGAAATATGATGTATCATTATACGGTACATTTCTTGTACCATGTGCAGCGTGCCTACTTTAATCACCAATGTACTGCACACGATGAAACAAATCTTATCTAGATGATAGTTTTGGAGTATTTGTATAGAAACTGATATTTATGCTCTAAGAAGTTGTATTTCTTATGGCCTTGAGTTACAGTTAGTTTCATAAAATATGGTCGACTCTAGACAGCTGTAGTAACCTATTCCTGGCTGTAGCTATAACTCTAAAGCCAGCCGCTTCTGACTACTCCTCGCTCAAAGTCAGCTTACCCCTACCACCTATGAAATATTTAACCCTTGGAAAATGTAAGAAATTTATCTTAAATATCATAAATGTGTCCTTTTAGATCTGGCTTTGAGTAGCCAGCTATAGCCAGACAGTTCTGTTTAGTGACAGGTAGCTACGTATAACAGAAGTTGTCTAGCTTTGTCTAGATTCAATAGTGAATTTTCATGGAAGGTTCTCTATATTTCCACCAGGTGGCTATGACAGACTACTGCAATTATATTGGCTGTGATTGGCTGAAGTAAAGTGCATCTAGCAGCAGCAGTTTTAGGGCATTTTTATGTATATTTGACACATTATCATTTAATTGATTTCTGTTGTTTCCTTGAGAAAATTTTATTTATGGAATCAGTTAGCTATGATCTACTATGTCTGAAATGCAAAATGAGTAATAAGAGGAGAGGAAAGACTTATGTCTTGCTGAATTCAGGGCTGCTCAGCGAAAAGACTCTATTTGACCGGCCGTTTTTAATTAAACCAACTGTAAATTACTCTATATTTGGAAAGCTTTCCCTCACGTGTTGTAGCTAAGATTTCTTTAAACAATTAGGCAACTGATGCTGTATCTCATTCCATCACTTAATTAGCTAATTGTCTTTTAATTGAATTAGCCCAGTATCGCATAATCATTGGCAGCTCCCTTATCAGGATCGGTTATGTGACTGCACACTCGTTTATTGTTGGAAGTAGGAGGATTAGTGGTTTTAGTAATATTTAGGTGTAGCCCTCAAGAACAATGTATTTTCACAAGGTTTATTTGGTGAGGCGAAAAGAGTTTTTAAAGTCTGCCCGTTGAGCCCTGCTTTTATACCACCTCGCCCGGAAGACGAAGATTTAACAAAAACTATATATTTATATAAACTATGTATTTCTCATCACCATAAAAGACACCTCAGTCAATACCATGTTCTTGACAACTATAACCTTACTATATATTATATTTAACTTTTATTAATTATTTAAGACCATCTCAGTATTATGACCACTCAATTTTTGGAAAACAGCTTTATTATTTATTTAGGACCATCTCAGTATTATGACCACTCAATTTTTGGAAAACAGCTTTATTAATTATTTAAGACCATCTCAGTATTATGACCACTCAATTTTTGGAAAACAGCTTTATTATTTATTTAGGACCATCTCAGTATTATGACCACTCAATTTTTGGAAAACAGCTTTATTATTTATTTAGGACCATCTCAGTATTATGACCACTCAATTTTTGGAAAACAGCTTTATTAATTATTTAAGACCATCTCAGTATTATGACCACTCAATTTTTGGAAAACAACTTTATTAATTATTTAAGACCATCTAAGTATTATGACCACTCAATTTTTGGAAAACAGCCTTGATGGTGGATTTGTTCTTTAGTTATAAATTATACTGTTGCGACCAAAGTATTATTGATCTATTTTAGTATTAACAGTAAGGTTCTGTTGTAATTTACTTGAGATTCTTGTACCCAAGTGACTTCAAGTTTGAGCATAAAAAACTGTTCAAGATTAGGTGCAAAAAAACTATTCAATTAGTGTAGATTGCTGTTGTTGACCACTGGTGTTGACCACTGGCTAGCTCTAGGAAATAGAAGATGGGGTGGAGACTGCATCAGCATCAGTAGCTGCAGCAGCAGCAAAACCTGCTTTCAGGGCAGTTAGTGAGCTGTAGAATTTGATGAAGCAAAGTAGATTGTATTGGAGGGAGCCCTATCTTGACTTTGTTGACATCCCAAGAGGACACTCATTAGTAGATGACCCTGCCTGCCTCTCAGACACATCCACACTCCTCTAGTCACGTGACTGCCTCGTTTGTGACGTCACCCAAGGCCACGTAACCCCCACGTTCTGCTGCTGCTGCTCGTGCTGCTGCTGCTTTTGTTGTTAGTGTTACCAAAAGATGCACACATCCCTCATGCAAGGAAATTAGTATTAGTTTACAATATAATATGATAAATGAGCTCTGATGTATCCAGTTGCTGAAACTACTTTCCTGTATGATTGCATGTAAATGGATATGAGATATATAAGGGTTTACAAATTATGTTACACAAGTTATTTATATGTCATTTATCAAACCATGTAATGACAATATATTGGGCGCCATTCTGTCTAAATAAGGTATTGCATTTGGGATGGTAATTATTTTCAAGTTGTGAAATCATGTCACATTTCCTTGGTTTTATATGCCGTTGCTACATAAACTCGTGTGAAATTCAACCCTCATTTCCTGCACTAAATTTTACCCCTGCAATATTGCTCGTTTAGACCAAAACCAGTTTTGATATAGACCGAAATATTGCGGTCATTTGCAAGCGCGCTGATACTCGTCGTGAGGCAGTTTGTCGGACTAGTTTTTATGTTAATGAAGATATGTGATTAAAATAATAACGTTTTATACTCTCCCACCACAATCAATGCCCATTAGCTGGAACTCTATTGTAATCTATTTAGTTATTAAGACAAGATTGCTTGCTACTCTTCAGCATGAGAAGGACAAGGTGACCTGTAATATTCCTGATGATTAATGAGCAATTTATCTGGCTTGCCTGATTAGTTCTTAATAGCAGAGTGGAGTGGTGGGACATTATGATTGCCAGAGCAGAGGTAATTGATGTTAGGAGTCAAACAAGGTGCAAGGATAGGAAGTGTTCTTAATGAGTGCACTCTTGACTGCCTTTGATAGATTGATCTTTGTTCTGATTTTTTGGTGTGTGGTGTCAGTTGTACTGATGTGATTTGTTGGGTTGGAAAGTAGACACTATTATGCCTAGCCAAGCAAGCATGGCCCTAATTTGCGTCAGAGTTCGCAGAATGAGGGTCATGCAGTGGTCTTTATATTTTTTCGTGGGATTATATGTGTTATACAGCATTTTAACCTAAAAAATAATGAGTGCACACGCTATTACTAATCTTAACATGCTGTTATTTTTCCACTATCATCATTTTCATGCAGTGAGTCGACAATATCAACTTCTGCTTCTTAAAATGTATTTATGTTATCACTGAATGACTTTGTCATCATCGATAAAACATTATTACTCATTTTCAATAATGTAAAATGATGATAGTTTATACTGTGCAGGCAATATTTATTCAACCTGTTGCAAAATACCACGAAAAATGAAAGGACTGCTGCCAGGCTATATTATGCCAAGCTTTGTATCACTTTCTAGTAAGCTGCTGTATACAGTATACATACACTATACAGTCATTTTATCTTGAAACATACAACTAATGTTTTCTGTCCTGAAAGCAGGAGCTTTTGTTGGTTAACTAATCTCAGGTACCTAGCCTACTATATGGGTCATTGAATCAAATCAATATGCTGAATAATTTTGCTGGTGTCTTCTATGTATCTCAGCTGGAGACTGTTCCTTTGATTTTAATAGTTAGCGGGGCCCTCTTATTTAATTTTTTGGTGAAATAACTATTTTGTCACCATCTTGTCAAAACACTTGTATCAGTGAATTAGTGATATAATGTCAGGATTATCCAGATTCTAACGTGTATCTGATAATGACTTTGACAATTTAAGTAGTTTGAGTTGTTTTTTTTTTTGTTTTTTTTCTGTCGGTTGATTGTACATTTTTATGTCTGTATTCAATACCACACTCAAAAACTTTGAAATTAAAAGGAAAAGTTGCAAACTAAAGTACAGAAACGTATATCAACTACCGCCCACAGTATAATGTGCTCCAATCCTTCGGTGTCCTTTGGGCACCCCAAGGGACCAATGGTCCAAATTCCCCAATCGCGGGGTCCAATATGTGTCCCCTTTGCCCCCAATGAACTTAATGCCTACAGTCCTCCAAAGCCCAGCCTCTTCCTGTTCCACATTATGGGCTTAAGCCTCATCCCTGAGTTACTCCTTACAGTGGTCTGGTCACTTTTGGTCAGCATTGCTTGGTCAGTTACTTGGGTCACTAGATGGTCAGTTGCCCCTTGATCTGTTACTTGGTCACTTCACAGTCTAATCTATGCTCCTCCATTTTCTTTTCGTGGGTGCCTTTTTTTTTTTTGGCTCGGGTAGAGAGAACGATATCTAAAATGATAGAACACGATAGACTGATTTCTGGTTTTTGTGGCTTGTGCTACATCATAGTTGAAGTAAGAAGTGCTGAGAAGTTTTTAAGTACAATTTTTAAAAGGTTTTTATAGCTATCTGTGATCAGATGATGCTTGTTTACAGTAGTTTTGTATCAGAATATGAGGCTGAAATCTGGTTAAAAAAAACTAGCTGGGATACCGATGACCCGATACCTAAGATGCTTTATAAGGTTATATTCCTCTGGCTGCTCCTAGTTTGGTTATCTGGGCAATTAATACGGCAGGTGCATGAGATTAGCATTAATTGCTAGGATTAAATTAAATAGTTTTCTAGCTCAGTCTAGCTTGCAAAAGATAAACAAACTATATGAGTTATTTATTTATTGAACAACATATTTTATAAGGGTGAATCGCTCAGTAAAGCCCTTAGATAAAACAGATAAAACATGTATTCAAAACTAGATAGTCCATGTACAGAACAGATATAAAATATACAAGTAAAATATAGTTGTACTCTTAAGCTCCCTCCCAAGGGGTAAATGTGAAGTGAGGTTTACCCTATCTATCAATTAACCCTTGAGAACCCAAAAAACGTGTTGTGCAGGACAGTTTGTGTCTGAAGTTTCTAAACCAAATCCTTATTATATCGAGTTAACAAACGATGACAACAACAACAACATATAATATAAAGACATAAGAAGACAAAAATGTAACCCGAGTCTACAATACTGCCTATGTAGATTTAATGGGAGCAGAATTTTTCATGAGAGAAGCACCTCAAGTCGACCAATGTCACTTCGCCTCCAGACATACAGATGAGAGGTTAGATAGGTGGCCTGTCTGCTTCTGTGGCATGTTATCTGTGAGGGGAAGATAGATCTATGTTTTATGTGTCCTTTCTAGTTATTTGGGAATGGATGGATGTCATGTCGTAATATGTTATATGGGTGCTGCTGCGGGGGATGAAATGTGTAATTCAATTTGTTGGAAAACCTTCAGAAATGTTTTTGTAAGAATCGAGAATTGTAACTTTGAAAGAGCAATGTTACAGATGATGTAAGATTTAATTGAAATTGCTGAAACAGTCATTTATTTTTTAAAGAAAAGTATCAACATGTGTCATGATGAAAATAATGAAAATAATCTGTTACTGATTGCAGTATAGTGTATGAGATGAAGATGTCAGGTGCTACACAGATTAAATAACCACGAATTTATATGAGTTTTACAAGAACACAAATGTTGCTGTTGCCTTATCTGCCAATGGGTTATACTTTCAAATTTGTGGAGGTGGCTCATTATGGTTAAATGTGTAAACAAAAGTTGGTCTTCATCATACTTGAGATTTTGAAAAAGCAGTGTAAGCCTAAAAAGATTTCTGAAAATGAAGCAAAAAGAGAAAGGGAAAATTCACCAAGAAAGGATGTACAATATACAGCAGTCAGGAAACTCAGTCACATCATGATATCAATAGTATACACCTCAGACCATCATCGTCCACACCTTTTGGCCAGAACAACTGTGAGTAGGATATCCGGGGCATTGACTGCATTACAGAAAAGGTCATAGGATACAGCAGGTGCTGGTGGTCTCCACATGAAAACCTCTACTATGTCCTTCTATAGGTCCTTTTCTCCGGAGGTCGTTGACCCCGGGTTTCTTTGTGTGTCATGCCATTGCGAATGCGGTGCACGTAGCGAAAGAGGACCCTGCGCTCACTGTTGTGCTCGGTGATCATGCGGTGCTACTGTCTCCCACTGTCCTGTTGCCCATCAGTGCCTAATATCACAGTCAATTTAATTATCCACTTGTCCAGTAGTAACATGAATGCTTCGGCTCTAAGTCAACCTAATGTGTCCAATCATGATGCAAGATTGGATGTGGCAAAGCTTAGCATTTTCAACTGCTATGCAGAGAGGATGGGATTGCACTTGCTGCTGCTGCTGCTGCTGCTGCTGCTGCTGCTGCTGCTGCTGCTGCTGCTGCTGCTGCTGCTGCTGCTGCTGCTGCTGCTGCTGCTGCTGCTGCTGCTGCTGCTGCATCATGGATACAGACAATTGGATACCTGTGGATGTGCACTATAGTTACCATCATTGAATAATTCTTTCTAATATTCTGACAAGTTGCTGTGAGGCCACATGAAATTTTATTCAAAAGATAACTATAAGTTTGCTTCCCAACAACAACATATATGTGTATGTCAGTTTGATGCTTAATAACTTCATTATAAGGTATAGCTAATTATTTCCTGGCCTAAGGTTACTTACTACGCTTCGAAGTAACAAATCAAGTTATACTACATAGCCTTGAAGAGATTCATTCTGGGACATCGTTTGCTTAGGTAACTGCTTCTATGGAATAAGTGTCCAATGCCTAGACTTCTATGGTGTATAATGTCGGAAATCAAAATTTGAACTGATTTCATCGCAAGTAGTCTTGGCTCGGAGTCGTGTATTAGCCGATTGCTCGTTGTAAGTGAACACCGGTCGGATGTCTGCGGAACTTGAGTGGCTTACTTCCATCATCTGATATATTTGCATGCTTTTGGCGCAGAGATATCCTTCCTGCTGCTGCTGTAATGTATGACAAAGCTGATGTCAATTAGTGGTATCGCAATGATATCCAGCAGTAATGCCTCATGTGTCACTGTTTCTCGTTTGGTTGTCTCGTGGTAATCAGTTAATAATGAGGAAAGGACTAGTGAGAATGTGTTGTTTGGTGTGTGATGCTGGGTGTGTGATGTGCATCACATTGATTCTATACAATGATAGGATTAAGGAATATTGTTCCAGTTGGCATTTATGCATTATGGAATTAAAGCTGTTCTGTTAGTGTTAATTGTGTATCAGTGTTTATTATCATGTATCTTGTTAATTGTAATACTTTTTTTAATAGAGATCAGTATTTTACACATTACTTGTATTTGATACAGGTAAGTCATAAGTGTGATTTGAGGTTAGGATTTCCTTGTTATTTGATGAATATAATTTTTTTTGTCTTTTAATGTTGAGATTAAGGTGTGGTAGAATTGCCACGTTGGGTAGTATGGTAAGATTATGATGCAGTGGCATCATCACTTGATCTTTTAAGGAGATTATGAGGTTATTAGTATTATCAAGTATTTTATAGTAGATTCATGATATGATTATGGTATGGTAGAATGATCACCAGGTCAGTGAAAGAGAATGGTTAGATCATTGGTATGCATGGTAGAATAACCCCTTTCTCTTTTAAAGATAAGATACAATAAAAGGTTTGTTTAATGGTACAACCATCACTTTATCATTTAAAGAGAGAATTATAAGGTTATAGTTAGGTAGAACTATCACCTGGTCAATTAATTATAGAATAAGATCATAACAAGGCAGAATAATCACTGGATCAATTAAACAGTAGGATGGTAAGATTTGGTGAGTCATCACTTGGTTATTAGAGAATAGGGTTAGGTAGAATAATCACTTGCCAAATTAATTAGGGAAAAGGTAAGATTATTGTTTGGGAGAATCATTGCTTAGTCATTTAGAGAAAGAACGAGAAGGTTACAGTAGCTAGATTCATCACTGGGTCATTTAAGGAAAGGAAATAAAGGATGATCGGGTCGTCGACAGGTATTTTGTTACATGCATTGCGTGATTCGAGGGATAATACTTAAGGTTAGCCCGGCGGCCAATGACAGAGCGCCTCGGTGAAGGACTATATTTCTGGGCGGAAGTGGCTCTAGATGCAGTGTGGTGATCAGGTCTGTGGACATGAGAAGGGCATTGCTCAGAGCGAGGTGATTGATTCGCACTGTGGTCGACTAGAGAATCTATTGCGAGGTGCCGGGGGAAAACACTCAGAGCTGGAGCCAAACACGCTTGGGTGACGGACCGCGTACAGTCCGCGTCAGGTCCGTGTCAGGATTCGGCCCAGGCCCATCTTCGCAGATGGCCAGAGGGAAAGGCAAACTTTCGCAGACTGCAATGGATTGTGATTGATTGTTACCTCAGATTTCTTTCAAGCTGAAGAACTGAAGTACTAAAATACTTTCCTGTCTCGGTATTCCCTGTGCTATTCATAGGAATGGCTTTCCACAGAATCTGACCAGATGGAACTATGTTATCGAAACCCTAATCCTGATTTCAGATCAGATGCAAGATTAGGAAATAAGAGATTAAGAAGTGTATATTACAAGGCATCTTCTTATAATAAATAGCAGATTAAGAAGTGTATATTACAAGACATCTTCTTATAATAAATAAAAGATTAAGAAGTGTATATTACAAGGCATCTTCTTATAATAAATAGCAGATTAAGAAGTGTATATTACAAGGCATCTTGTTTTGTTCTTTTGATAACTGGCAATCATTCAATCATAAAAGGTTGCGGTCCAAAAAGGCAGGCACAGCCAGATACTGCAGGTCATGCATACCATACAGTATTAAACTTATAAATGGTCGTTTGTAAACCCAATTTCATAACTTTTATGAAGCATAAAGTATCTGTTATCTGTTATTTAGTCACCAACACAACGTTCTTACTATGAGCTTACATACCCTTTTAACCGTTGTAGAATAGAGAATAGTCTAACCATATTGTTTACAATATTCTCCACATAATCAAACACCCTTCTAACAATGTCTTCACGTTATATCTCATCACGAATGACTGTCATTTGTTGTGACTCATATGAATCAAACATTACCTCCAGCCCTGTTTTATTCACAGCCTTTTTATGCAGCATTAGTATAAACAGTCACGTCCGTGAGATGCAACTCATAATAATGGCACCTGCTCTAATCCCACCACAGCCCACCACAGCCACACAATATGGCTGTCAAGATGGGACTCACCACGAATATTTTGAATGACTGATTAATATTTGCCATTAATTTTGATGTTCATATTAAACCGTTGCAGGACCGCTTTCCGATGGAACTAAATCTCTAAAACTTTCTGTCGCGACTGACGTAAATTGTGACTATGACGGCTGCTAGATAGGACTGAATATGCCGTGTTTTATACTATAACAAGAATCACATCAGGCAGTTATATTTTACTAGTGTTTTGCTGTTTTGCTACTGTTTGACAAATATGTAATGTGTCCCTAAAATGTACTGTGCGTGGTATGTATTATATTTGGAAACTAATTAGACAATCAATATTTTTACTAACATTTTGAAACGCAGTGTTCCATTCGGCAGCTGCCTGATTTTACCAATACACTGATGCTACTTAACCCATCAACAACATGATATAGAAACATTTGGATTAATTGTGCTGCAAAACAACTTATTAATAACTGCTTCTTAAGATGAAAAGTTTGGAAATCGTTGTCTAACCCGAATGATATTTATGCAATTCACTGATTTCAACATCTCTAGCAAGATTGCTGGTATGTGGCTCTTGTGGGTTCATTTGACTCAATGAAGTATTTAGCTGCATGTAGTTATTATATTTAACACTAGCATTAGATCTGTACCTTATTTATAGAAGTTGACAGTGGTAAAAATATTGCTGTCCACTGCTATTACATCTCAGATGTTCCCAAACATGGCAAGGTTAACTCCTCAAATCCTAAGCCTTGGTGTAGTGGCCAGACCTCTGGCTCAGGGGATATGTTCAGATGTCTCCAAACATCTTTTATCCTGCAGTCTGCTGCTGTAACTGTGTCAAATGACACTGGTTTTATCCTGTTTCCATCGATCAAAAGAGTTCTTTCTGTGTAGTTGATCTCTGCAAACATATATATTATACGCCACACTGGCTTTTTCAATTGCTTTATACAGTCGGGCTTCGCGGTTAACAGAAGCGGTGTGAGGTAGCGGTGAAAGTACTTTCGCGTTACTCCTGTAGTCCCAGGTTCAGTTTCTGGTCTTACACCATGTAAAGATGTATTGTTAGTCCTTATGCTACATTGGGTATGGAGCTTATACTAAACCAATATCCATGAAGTGGTATAACCTGTCTTATCTCGTTATTACATGTGCCATTACCGATGACTAATAGGTTTCAATTTGATGGTCCATTCTTCAAAGGATTTATCTGTGTTATCTGTTCCCAAGCTTCAGATTCAGATACATTTATTTGCAATTTACCTGAAAATGAGAAAAACAGTAACAACAATTTTACATTAAGGCAGGAGACCCCACTAAGAAAACTTCAGTTTCCTTTGTGTACATGTATTTTAAGTACATTGTATAGCAATTTGTGCCAACTGTCATATTATATTGTACTGAAAATAGACTAGAAGGGTCATTCCTTTGGTGGAATTGGTAAAAGTATTGGCAATTAGTTGTTATAGTCCTGTATCATTTCCATATCAGTCCACCCAAAACACATATATACATGTAGATTATAGCTGCACTTCTAGCAATAAAACACTTTCTGATTATAGAGTTTCAGATGTTAAAACATATGCAAAATTGCAGGCAGTGCCACACCCTAGAAGAGATCCACGCCACCAAGCTCAAGACCTATTCAAAGTAATGACAGGCGGCTAAGCCTGGCAATTGAATTAGGTCTACAAAATGTGGCGTTATGTGATACAAATAGCAGGCAGCTACAGTCCCAGCCGGTCAAGATATACTTGAGAGGGATAGTGCCTTACAGTCCATGCCAGTCCCTACCAGTCCCTGGATGTCTCTTGGATCTATGGGATTATGCAGGTCCCTCGGCCTGCCACAAACTAGCAAGGCTGGCCTGGCTGTATGTTTTGTGTTTGTATGTAACGTGTAAGGCATAGGCAGTGACATACTGTTTTGGGATGTGGGCAGTTAATAAATGTTGTTTTCGTGCGTATGAATACAGTACATTTGAAAGTGGTCTGTCAGTTTGGAGCTTAGTTACACTTATTTTTTGTGTTTGTATGTAACTTGTAAAAGGCATTGACACTAACATATGTTGTTTTAATGCACAACTTTTGCATTAGTTAGTAGATATTTTTTAGTTATTTCAACTCGGTTGGCTGTTAAGACCACCTCACAATTAAGCCATGGATATTAAACTGATTTTTATTTCTCAACTTAAAAACAACCTCTCTTTGCAGACTACTAAATTGTGCATTAAAAGTCATTATAGCCACATTGTGTGTACTTTGTAGTGAATAGGCCAAATGTATCAAAACCTGTTAATGAGCCAAGGTCTTCAATATTCATAACTAAGTCTTGTAAAAGAAATACTGATGA